>JACCIC010000368.1:80000-137500 GCA_018907035.1 Sycobia sp. Sy_11
CTTTCGATTTTTAATCGTTCCCCAATGGATATCTATATTTGTATATATATATATATATATATATATATATATATATATATATATATATATATATATATATAAATATACACGCACGCACGTATACATATACACGCATGCGTGTACGCGCGCGTGTTTGCGACTCAGTGTCGACCGCGGCACCAGTTGCTGGCACTTTTTCCGGTGCCATGCACATTCATGTGCACGTACATACGTGCGCATACATTAAAGCTCGGTTATGCGAATTTTAACACTACGTAACGGTCGAGCGGCGTAATCCGCCTTCGTACAATTATACATATGTATGTATATATGTATATATGTATATATATGTATATATATATATATATATATATATATATATATGTATGTATGTATAATATATAAACGTCGTCGTTCCTCTTTCTCTTCTGCTCTCTGGGATTAAAGAACCGAGAGTGAGGTGGGAATAAAGATACGTATAAATCAGGCTAGAAAGTACAATCGTTCGTTTTTAACACCGAGCGAGCTGCTGACCTCGGCTTCGAACGCTGCTGCACGGACGGAACGGCACGCGAGCCTGTATTATATACATATATATATATATATATATATATATATAATATATATATATATATATATATATATATATATATATATATATATATATAAATGAGTAGGCGAAATCGACGCGGCGATCGGCGCGTTTTTCCACTGCTTTTGGGTTTTGCCTCGGGAGCCGGTCTTGACTCTCCCCCCTCCCGCAATACCGACGCGCGGCCGGCCCTACTTTTTTGTCGGCGCCCGCCCCACGCGCGGCTCGCTCTCGGTGCGTGTCGAAAAATTTTACAATGCAAGGTGGACGCCCATGTAGCGAGAACGTACGCGCGGCCGAATTCTCCGAGTCCGGCTCGTTTTTCTCCTAGCGTCCCTCCACCTCCCCCCTTCCAACCCCCGTCGCCGGTTGTTACGTTTCGCGGGAGATCATGGAATAACGACGTCTATTAGGCGGTATTTTTTTTTTTTTTTTTTTTTTTTTTTAACGGCACGAAACTTCATTTTGGGACGAGGGTGTGTGACTGAAGGATGGCATAAGATGGTATACAGAATTTATAGGGGGGTGGAGAGGGGATCGCAATTACCGTGCAAATCTGTTAGAAGCGCTTTACGGCCCGAGGGCAAAAGAAATCGTTTCTTTTTGCACTGTCACCAGGAGATCGTTCAACTCTCGCGTACAGCTATATCTATATCTATGTAATGCTATTCCGCGTCGAAAACAGTAAAGCCGAAGAAAGTTTTTCGAAACAACGACTCCGCTGCCGCTCACGAGAGTCGACTATTTTGTATTCCTCGCTTATGTACCCAGAACTGCGAAATTTATAGATTAAGGTGAGAGAGTGAGAGAGAGAGAGAGAGAGAGAGAGAGAGAGAGAGAGAGAGAGAGAGCAAAAAGAACAACGATCTACACCGCTATGTACGCTTTTGCGCGACACCCGAGCAGCTCTTGTTTTTTTCAGTTTGTTTTTTTTGCTTCTGCGCGCCATATAAAAAAACCGAGGGGGAATCTATAAAAACGGTCGGGCATCGGGAGCGCGGGGAAACAGATCCTGCTAACCACGAAATGTATAATAACAAATTATTGCAGGCACGCGGACTATACGGACTCGTAATTTTCTACAGCTCGTCTCCCCCCGGCCCTCTCACACTTTATGACTTTTCCCATAAGACTTTTCTGGCTTTACAATTTTACGCGTGTCGATGTTTGTATATATATATATATATATATATATATATATATATATATATATATATATACATAATGCTAGCTCCAAGAGCTTCGGAACGCGGAACGGTAAATTTATTTAAAAGCGAGAGCCCAAGAAAAATGATCTTCATCCTTTCTCGAGAGAGCATTCTTTCCTTTTCACCGTCCGACTATTATACCTATTCGAGGCGTTGTGCCGTTCGCGCCATGAATTCATCGTTGTATATATATATATATATATATGATCTATCACCGAATCGTCGTTAGTGGACGTTTCTGAGGCTTATGTATATACAGACATATGAATCAAGAAAACATTTTTTTTTAAATGCTTCTCATTTAAATATCCTATACATATATATTTATATATACACACACATTCGTTCGAGGAACCAGAAAAGTGACCTCGCTCCTGGTAAACGAACGAAAACCGTCGAAAGGAAAAAACTCTTTCTTTCTGCCAGGCACACTATATATATATATATAGGTAGAATATTTTTACGCACAGAGCCGCGAACTGGACTACTACGCTCAATGGTGTATATACAGGGTGTCCAAAAACTTGCGGAAACTCTACAGTTCGGCGAAACGCCTTCTTCGTTCGAGTTCTTACCGTTCCCGTAAACTTTTCTCGGGACAGCCCGTACGTAAGTTAATATATAAATTTAGATATATATATATATATCTACAAACACAAGAGATACTCACCAGCGATCTCCGCCTGGGTCAGGCTCGCCACCGCGGGCAGCAGCAGCACCAGCACCAGCAGTGGCAGCAGCGCCGTCCTCGGCATCCCCCGAGGCCTCGGCGACGACCCCGCCGCGGTCGCCGCCGCTCCCGAGCCCGGGCCGCCTCCCGCCGGGGCGGCGAGGCCCGCGACACGGCCGCCACCGCCGCCGCCGCCTACGCTCCCACGGCCCATCGCGGGGCCGGCCACCGTGCACGCGGGTGCGCGTGAGCGCGCGCCGATACGAGCGCCCGCCGAGGGCCGATGGGCATCGAGCTCGCCAGGGGCGCGTGCGCGCTGCGCGGCCGCCCCCTCTACGAGGCGTGCCGCCGGGCCGCTGCCTGGTGCCGAGCCGACGGCGACGACGAGGACGACGACGACGCTGCTGCTGCTACGGGCCGTGGCAGCCTCCGGCCCAGCATCGCGCGGCCGGGCCGCTATGGCTGCGCGCGGCGCTCGTCTATCGGTAGCGGACACTGTGTATTATTTTTCGTTTTTTTTTTTTTGTTTCTTATTATTACTGTCGGTATTATTATTATTATTATTATTATTATTATTGCCACGGGATAATATACGTGAACACGGGCACGGCGATGTGTACGCGAACGCGCGCACCAGCTGCTCCCTATCGTTTATTGACGTCTCTCCCTTTCGCTCACTCTGTCTTGCTCTATCTCTCTCGCTCGCTCTTTCTCTCGGTCACTCCCCGTGTAAATCTCGACGAGGCTTCTGGAACGCCGTCTGGTCCCGGACTGCCGTGGTGAAAGAGGCGTTCGGCCGCGTGCACCGAGCGCGCCGAGCGATCGGTGAAAGAGCGAGAAAGAGAGGGAGGGAGGGAAAAAACGAGAGGGAGTGAGAGAGAGTGAGAGAGGGGGGGGAGAACTCGGTTCCCTTCACTGGCCGAGCACAGAGTATGTGTGTGTATGTGTGTGTACGCGTATATATATGTATATAGATATACATATATACACATACATGTGCGCATGTGCTTGTATATCTGCTTGTGTTTCTATACGTGTGGCGCGCGCGCGCGTGTTTGCGCAAGCGAGCGCGAGCGAACGGACCGGCGTTACTACTACTACTACTACTACTGTTACTACTACTACTGCTAGCTCTGCTGCTGTTGGTGCTGCTGCTGCTGCTGCTGCTCCTGCTCGCTGCGTCCTCCCCGGGGCCAGCACGCGGTCGCGTCTCGCGAAACGGGGCACGACACCTTCGGGGCCGCCTTCGAGCGCCAGTGCAGCGTCGGACCTGGCGAGCGAATTCTCTTTTTTGCTCTTCTTTTTTCCTCTCTTCCATTGCGTTGCATCGATATTGATCGGCGATACGGGGCGGCAGTCGTGACTCGCGTGCCGGACGGCGGACGTATATCTGTTACCGATCTAAGTGTGGCCCGGGCCGATCGCATCTTCGCGGACGTTTACTGGCCACTCGAAGAACAGATGCCGGCGCTCGATTGAGCCTTTAAATTCGAGTCGTTCGTCGAGGTTCTGGAATAACGAAGGAGGCAATATGCGATCTTAAAAATGAAGAAGAAGAATACTAATATTTTGCAGTTTAGTTGACAGCGGTTGACGTAAATGTAATTGTAAACTTTACCTTAAAAAAAAATTATTCATAACCACATAATACAAATCTGTAAACAAGGATTATGAAAGAAATGTAATAAACTATTTTCTCGCGATGCTTCCCGCATATCGCATTCGGCGGGCGTCGTTAACCAAAAGAGCGTCTTAATATATATATGGTTTGTACTGTCTTGACAGCAGAGTACTTTCAAAATGCTGCACACCTGCGAGAAAAAATCGGTAGGAGTCGATTTTTTTCTTTCAATCAAAGTAAAAGAGCTTCTAGTACTTGGTACCCTAAATTCGGGCTTTACCGTCGCTTGGGCGGCCGACAAGTATCCTATTACGATCCGCGTAACCAGCGCTAATTTCCGATCGCACATGTCGCGACGAGTATACGTTAATGTCTAGAACACCTGGAAAACGTATTGTTCGCAGAGCAGTAGCTACGGAATCGTAGACGTAACCTTTTAATGAATTCCAATGAAATATTTTTTTTTTTTGGAAGGTGGTTCAGAACTTTACTATAGAACCGAGAAACGCATCAGAATATGTAATAAAATGCATTTAAATGATAGCGTGGCAAGCGAGGATATATGCTGGTGATACGATACCAGCAAATATGAGAAAACAGGCGAAAAGTATACGATTAACTTTATTGGCGAATATTTCCACAGGATTGTATAGGGCAGCTTATAAGAAGTTTAAACAGTGGCGTAAGAGAAATGGCTCCAATCTCGTTTTGCGAGGATGTTATGCTTGTTTCTTTTAACGAGCTGTTCAAGACGCACGTTCCATAAAGTGTACGGTCGATGTATTTCGATAAAATTAACATCTCTAAATATGATAAATTAATATACTCCCTGTAGACGAACGTTCGATTATTAAAAATACTACAGGAAATGTACACAGGGAAGCAGACGTTGAAAAATCTTTATAATCTGCGAAGTAGCAAATTTTATTCGTTAGTTTATAGATATCGTTATGAATTGTTTAAATTTGCATCGTTTAAATTTGCAGTAGTTTATTTATTATTCACGCGACTGAAATAAATTCTAGTTCTCTATAAATAACGAACAAAAATTCAAATTTACCTCTTGCCTTCGGACATTTGCATATTAACAATAGTCTGGCGAATTTATGTTACTAGTACTATTAAATAGCATACGACACACGGCCTATAACGACATTAGCAGGCTCGCGTTTACCTACTGTTAACCGTTAATATACTCGTTAAGTCTGGACTAAAGTTATTCCACTCCGTGGTCAATTTCATCTTGATACCTGAATTTCACATTTTGTCTGGTTACGTAGGATCCCAAACAGATTGAGATTTCCAGCTTTATTATCAAGTTTATTTTTTGGTCGATTTCTGACAAAGTGACGGGCTTTTAAAAAAAAAAAAAAACAGGTTACATTTGAAACTAATCTAGCCATGCCATACATTTCGTAATATACATTACTTCTGTGGAGAATAACTGGTAGGCGGCTATAATAGTTAATTTTATGACACTCCATTGGCAGAAGTCGAAATTCGTAAAACCCTCGATATTCACTAATAATCTGGCGAATATTGTTAAAAGTGAAGAACTTTTCATTTTACTTATTTTTTACGAATCTATCGAATAAAGCTTAATATAAAACAATTAACAGCCTAGTGAAAAATATTTTAGCTATTCTTACTCAAGGGAAAATAATGTAGTCGACATAGAAGATCAATTTAATCCTACTTAAAATTATTGTTCTAAAATTTTAAACTATAGTGCATGGGTCGATGCCGTTTATAGAACTAAGTAATCGTTTATTTGAATGATAACGAGGAAATACTAGCGAAGTCCAAAAAATATTCATTTGAAACGGATTTGATTTGTAAATGTTAATTTTATACTAATTTATTTAATATAAGTTTCGGTTTATGCGCATAAGGCTTCTTCAGATTTCACGATGTTCCTATGTACATAGCACCACGATTCCTTTGCTTCTCGGCATCCGAAACTAATAACACATGGGCAGACTTACGAATGAGTTGCCACGTCACTTCAGAACCTAGCACGGATAGATTTTATATTAATTACAGAATTTCCAGCTTCATTACCTAATTACAGCTATTGAGCTTGATACTTTTACACAAGAAAACTTTTTTAAACGATCGATAATCATCATTCGTAAATTTTAAAAATACGATAAGAAATTTTTGTCTTCATGCAGGTGCAGATTTTCTCCTTTTTTTTATAGCCAATCACGCATCTGTCGTGTCTAAGATAGTAGGTTTTTTTTTCTCGACGCAACGTGTATGTTCTTGCTTTTCCGAACACGGAGGCGTTCCAAACGAGCAAAAAAGGCGCCTGAATCAGGAGACTTGCAGGATTGCAAAAAGTCGCCGAAAAGTGTATCCGTATATATATATATATATATATATATATATATATATATATATATATATATATATATATACTTGCACCAGCCGTCGCCCGCGTAGTTTCCGCTCTTTAAGCGCGAATAGGATTGGCGGAACAATGCCCGCCCGGCTTGTAAATCGTAATAATGTTCCATTGTAATTACGGTGGCGCGATCGCTTTTTTCACTCTCCGTCTCATTCTCTCTCTCTCTCTCTCTCTCTCTCCGTCTTTTATAATTTATGCCCCATGGGAAGCCGCTCAACCGTCGAGCGCGACCCATTGATTTGGGCCAGTTCGTAAAGCAATAACAGCTTAATTAAATCGCGCCGCTCTCGAAATTGCAAATTAGCTTTTATGAAATTACAAATGCTAAACGTGTAAATATATATATATATATATATATATATATATATATATATGTATGTACGTATACACATGCGTATATACATTGGCGAGCTCGTAGATCATTTCGGCTTTCCGGAACATGATGCGTGTCTATATATATGTATGTATGTACACATGTATGAATCTCCGTACGGTCGTCCTTTTTGCCGGCCGCTAACGAGTATATACATATGAACGAAACGGGGCCGTAAAGCACATCTTTAATGCATCAGCCACGCTTTTCTCCACTGAATAAATTATTCTTTTCATTAACGATCAAAGTCCAATGCTTGCAACTATATATATATATATAGATGCAAGTACATCTTAACACTTTTTAATTCTATATATGTATTCTCTGTGCGTATGTATAATTCATTGCCCTATTAAGAAAACAAACGCCTTTTTAGCTAAATTAAATAATGGGACTCGAATCATCCGTAATTACTTGGCGTGACGAAAATCATATGGAGGAGGGAAAGAAAAAAACAACAGCCGAGCGCGCAAAAAAAAAAGAGAGAGCGACAGGAGAAACTTTTCGTAAACATATAGTAGATAAAGATAGATTTGGCACGCGTGTCCGTGTGCGCGCCGTTGTGTACGAGCGGGCGCGCGCGTATTACGCGCGTCCTGAAGATAATGCGTGTAATCTTACGAGACGCGCGTACCGGGGCAGCGCACGGTAAATTGAACGCGTGCAGTGCTCCTCTTTCTTCTTTTTCCCTCACTTGCTCTCTCTCTCTCTCTCTCTCTCTCTCGCTCTTTCTCCTTTGGCTTTTCCCTCCGTTCCTGGCACAGACTGTTATATGCGCTCGGGTTTTTTTTTGCAGCTCGACGCGACCGTTGCAATAGCTGCTGCTGAATTAACGGCAATGCACTATATATATATAGAGATCGGGGCAACGGTTAGCGCGCATTCGCCAACTCCCAAAGGCGAAGGGGCTGCGGAAAAACCGTGTTGAAGAGGAGGAGATAGTGAGAGACAGGGGGGGCGGGAGACAGAGAAGGGTAGAATAGTCGAGTTTGTTTTGGATTTTCTCAATTTTACCGCGGATGCGTAGGTGATCGAGCAAAGTATGCTTCGATGTATTCAAACGAGGCGTTTCTCGTATAGACCGACGGCGGTATAGATGAAAATAGCTGGAAATGAACGGTCGTTGTAATAAGGCAAGTTGCATAGAAATTTAGAAAAAGAAAAAATGGTTCGCCACTTTGTTTGGGTATATCTGAGCGTTTGGTGAGAAATGGGTTCGAATATAAATTCTGTTGGACAATGTCGAAGTTACCGTATACGTGTAATAAATGGCGTTGTTCAATTCCATGAAAATCGTGCGTTACCTCGAGTGGTAAATTTTCATAATATCGCATTATTATTTCTGTGAAAAGAAAAGAAGAAAAAATCTAACGCATTCAAATTCAATATTTACATTATGTTTCATCGTAGCTATACGGACTTTTATATTTTATATTAGTTGTTCAGAGATTGGCCAATTGACTTTAATTAAAATACGAGTTCAAAATATCTCCAGCAATCCGAGATCGTCCTATAAGCTATAAATTTCATTACATTTTGCCTTTGACAGTATAATCCGCATAGGCTGAAATGTCTACTGCTATAGCCAGCAATATCTTTCGCTTCGTTGCACTGGATTCAACGAAATTATTAACGATAGGCAGTTAAAATTAGCAGTTTCCAAAAAAAAAAAAGGAAAAAACGCAATTTTTGCAAACTCGTAAATTTAATATGGCAAGCGCGATCGTGAAATCAACAAGTACAGATGCCCGGATCCCATAAGCCAGCAAGAAAATCGACAGTGTCCCGAATCCTCCTGTCGGGCCACCTATTGGCTTTTGCGGTCAGCAGCGGCGAAATAATTTCATTGTTACCGATGCCCGTCGACACGTAAAATTGCGCTACGGACGAATGGAAAAGCCAAGTAGCCTTTCGATGCCTCGTAAATTTATTCGACAATCGTCTGAAATACCATAGGCCGAGCACGGATCGTGATCTTTACGACGCTCGAGAGTTCGGCTCGAAGAAATGAAATGACGGAGCTCGGCTGGCGACACGGAGAAAATCGCGCTAGACGGCGGACTGGATGAGTTCTTGGATAGGCGACAGAGCGAACTTCGTTTAGATTCCTCGTCAAACGTGCCAGTCGACGAGCGGATTAAATAACACGACGCTGGCACGAATAGACTTTTCTTGGGACATTGCTGAATTGGTACGTTCAATAACGTATCAATTCCTACCGCGTAGAATAGATAATTATCAGAATTGGTTATGTTCACCAACGAAACGAAGACTTTGATCTTGCATAAAAATTATCAATGAGCACTCGTTCGTTGTACTCTCACAATCCAAATGTGGCAACACTACTGGAATTTGGCAATATTGATATAATATTAGTTCAGTTGCTCCTCAAAATTTAGAGATTTCGAGCAGTCCATATTCTTCAGAATAATAAACTAACAGCGAGCAAAGGTTTAACTTAAAGCAGGCTTCTCGAATTTTAATGCTAAAATAGTGCAATGGAAAAAAGAAGCAAATTGTATGGAAAAAATTACGTAACAATTCAGACGAATTTAATTGAAATTTCACGGTGGATTACATGGGCGACCAACGCAGAGAAAAGTAGCGGTTACGTAAAATTTATGGATGGACTATAAGGATTCTTTACTTCTCTGTGGGATATACATTTCCTAGCTTCCAGGCGCCGAACCAGCCTCACGAATCCTCGATCGACTTATATATATATATATATATATATATATATATATGAATTTCAAATCTCCTGTATAAGCGGAGAATTATATCGCTGGGGGGAATCCATGAGTCACGCGCGTCGAATATTGTAGATGTACCCAGCGTCCTCATATATATACATAATATATATATATACAAAAGCGATGATCGCCGGACATGAACGTCCCCGCATCTCCCTGAACAGCACATTTTTCCGCGGAATCCAAGAGCGGGTGATAATAACAGAAGAAAACCCCGGCTTCAACGAGACGCCTCTTTGCGGGATACACATACATCCGAGACTGTTTCGCGCGATACGTCCGCCTAATGTATTTAGATATCTATATTTATATATCTATATCAATATATATATATATATATATATATATATATATATATATATATATATATACACGCAGAAATGTGAGTAGCTCGAACGAGATCTCGCACGGGCGGAGAACTACTTCGGGACGGGGATAGAGATACTATAAAGAAAAAAGAGCTCTGGTCAGTGGCCGGCCGCCGAGAGCGGCCCTATAGTGCGTGTATATATATATATATATATATATATATATATATTCCTCGTATCTCAAGTTACCGTTAAGGTATATCCTTCCACGTCCCTCCCCCATTCGTCGCCGCCTTCCTCGTTTCCTTGCCGCCGCGCGATTTTCCGAGCCACCTCCTCTGACGCAGCTGCGGCCGCTAGCTCGCGAATTCCAAAGTCGTCGTATATATATATATATATATATATATATATATATATATATATATATACATAATACGGTTTTGCTCTCGCGCATCGGCATCGGTGGTTTGCACCCCTCCTCCTAGAGCGCGCGAGCGATTTTCCTCTCCCCGCTTTTGCCAACCGCCGCTGTAACTGACTCGCGACCGCGAGGTGAATCGTGGCGGTGCACTTGTATACGTATCTATCTATATATATATATATATATATATATATATATATATATATTTGCCGATAGATATATCTATATGTATACCGGACTCGGGGAAATATCCTATATGTGTATTACGGCTCGTCTGACGCAGCTCTTCCTTTTCTACTATTTTGCCGCAACGATGGCCATGCGCGTGAAAAAAAACATAAATTTGCTCTGGCGCTTTCAAACGCTTCCTTCGCGACAGAGAGAGAGAGAGAAGAGAGAGAGAGAGAGAAAGAGAGAGAAGGAGAGAAAAGAGAAAAGATTTAAATCTGCTTTTCTCGCTGTCGGGTTAAATTCGCGTGGTCGTCCGAAATTATTAGGCCGATTAGGCCGCACTCGTTTTTGTCCCGGTAAAATTGACAGTTATATATATATATATATATATATATATATATATATATATATATATACATACACACGTCTTTTGTCTTTCTTACTATCTCTTTCTCTCTTCCCATTCTCTCTTAATCTCTCTCTCTCGCTCTCTCTCTCTCTCTCTCTCCTCTCTTTCTCTCTCTCACTGTCCGATTTTTACGCGGCGATTATTAATATTCCTGAAATGAGCCAGTAAAACTTGACTTTATCTTAGAGCGGGCTCGCGCGAAGGATATTAATAAAAACATTGCGTGGTGGACGACATGCATAGAATATTTTGTTGCTACACACGTCCGCCGTTGCGGCCGCCGCCGCCGCCGCAGCCGCCGCCGCTCCACACGCCGGGGTTTGGGGCCGCAGGTAGATGTGCAATTTTCCCAAATATATAATTTCGAGCGTTTTCTCGTGCAAGAAGTCGGTTGACTTTTTTATTTCGCTTCATTTCTTTAGAAACCCGCTAAATTTTGCAACTGTTTGTAATATTATAAAGAATGCGCGCGGATCGATGTAAGGCATTCATAATAATTATTTATTTTGCCAGAAAAATCTATTTCTCTTTTTCTGGCCGGGAGAGCGTGCGTATGTCGGCCAGCGCGCATAATTTGCGCTGCCGCCTTCGGACTTCTCTATTTTCTTTAAGAGGTCCCCCACTTGGGCCTGTGGATTTTCGTTTCGGCCGCGATTTTCTTGTGTAAATTCGTTAAAAACAAAAAAAAAAAAAAAACAAAAAAAAATTGTAATCCCTACATTTCTTCAGTTACGTTTACAGAAAAGTTACTGTCCACGTTAATTGGCAATAAAAATGCTCGAAGAACATTCGATAGCTGTTTAAATACGATAAAGGATATAAAATAAAATCGAAAGCAGCTTTAACTGAAATTTAGATGAATATAAAGATTTAGTCCATCGTGCGGTTCGGATAAAACAGAAATGTTCTGAAACATTATTATAATCGTAATCGCGAGTTTTCAAATATTTTCTTTCCTTTTGTTTCTTGGGATTACATATTCTACTCCTTTATTCTTGTGGAACAATTTTTGAAGAATTTGTTTTTCAATGCAAGATAATTGCGTGTATGACTAAAAGAAAAATCATATTAAAATTATTTTATTCGTTATCAGTTTTTTAATATTGCTCAAACACTTTACCTGTAAAAATTGAAAATTTTAATTTGATATGCAATGATGTGCTTATGGCTTACCTTCACCTAAACAGGTATTTTTCTAAATAAAAAAACATTTCTCGAATCAATTATAAAACTATTGATTCCTATTTTAAACGCAAGTATCTCCTTATGTTCTGATAATAATATCATATATCGTGCAAGTATTATAATCTTCTTTATCGACCGATATTAACATTGTACCTGCGACAGATGACGCCACCCGTCGCAGCCCCTGAATTTTTCACTCTGTGGCACTGTAACACGATATAGATTCTTTGTTTTCGGTTCGTGCACCCTTGCTGTACGAGCGTCCATCCCTTATTACACTAGCTTATTAAACTAAGCGACGTCCGTCACTTGCAGAAATATATACAATGAATTTGCCCATGTATAAATTTTTAATTCGAACGTATACTACAAAAATAAACTTCTCATTAATATATCCAATGTCAAAGTGACGTTTTTTTTTGCTACTTCTATACAGGGGAATAATCGATCAATATATCTATATAAAATAATCGGAGACTCGCGACGGTAGCGCGGCCTCTCATCCTCTCTCTCTCCCTCTCTTCCACGAGCGTAAAAGGGGTCGTCGGTCGTCGCTGCTCCGCGCGCGGCCGAGTCTATAACGCGCGCCGAGAGTGTACGAAGCGACGCCCGGTCGCGCGTAAGTGTCGACTGCGGTGCGGTGCGCAGGGTACAACATCCCTGTAATAACGAAGCGATTAACGGCCGAGAGAATCTTCGCGTTCTCGGCCTTCGACGTTTTGCTCGTTCTCGGTGCTCTACCTCTCTCTCTCTCTCTCTCTACATACATTATACATTTCTCTCTATCAACATATAGATATACATATATATATATATATATATATATATATATCGCGATGCCATGCCGCCGCGAACGCTGCTCGGCGACCGCGACGCGTCCTCGCCAACCGCCACCGCCGTCTCCCCGTACAGGACGACACGGGGAGGCTCCTCTCTGATACGGCGATTGATGATCACGTCGTTGGCATCGGCAGCGGCAGCACAACCACCACTACCACCACCGCCACCACCGACCATCCCCGCGTTGATACGGCGACGGCGCGTCGCGCGGGCTGCTTCTACTTGAGCCTCGGCGGCGGTGGGAGGAGGAGGAGGAGGAGGAGGAGGAGGAGGAGGGGGGCGGTGGAGGCAACGGCCCCCGCCAGCCGCCGAGCCAGGCCGTTTTCTACCGCGCGCGGCCGATGGCCGCCGAGCTCGGCTGCCCCGGGGACGCGGCGCCCGAGGATGGATCCCGGAGCGGGGCACGGCTGCCGGGAGGGCGCAGCCACGGGAGCGCGTCCACGTCCCCGTCATCGTCGCCGCCGCCAGCGCGGACAACACGCGGGCATCTCCGTGGCGCTGCTTCGGTGAGTGGGGACGGCTCGACCGAGCCGGGCTGTTACTACTCGCGGGCGATACGTGCGGGTATACTCGTTCGGCTCCTCGGCCTCGACTCGCTTGTTTGGGCCAGTTTTCGCACGGACTGGCGGACGGGGGGCCGACGAGGCGCGCGATCGTGCGCTTCGATGGCCTACATACGGATTTTTCGCTTTCTGTGGAACGGTGGATGCTGTAACGTGTAAAAATTTGACGTGAAGTTAAATGGATGATTGGGATCTATGTGTACATATATAAATACATATACATACATACATACATACATACATACATACATACAATACATATATATATATATATATATATATATATATATATATATATATATATATAAAGACGGGAAGACGCGAAAGCTCTGTTTTCTTTTCGTGCGAAGCGCCTGTCAACAAGTGAATTTAGCCGTATAACTCGAGCGGAAATTTAATTTTCTGATAAGAGCTGCCATTGTCACGTAAGCCTTGTGCTGAACATGAATTTTAAACGATCTCGGCACGCGTGTACGGTGTTTTAATTATAGAGAACGAGAGAAAGGGTGAAAGTTTAATTGTCAATCAACTATTTATATATATATATATATATATATATATATATATATATATATATATATATATATAGATTGCATACGTGCGCCAACACGTTTTTTAATTACTTATTAGTTTTTACAGGTGAATCGATCTAACAAATAGCCGATACTTTAGTGGAAGAAATGGCCGAGGGTGGAGGCATTCAGAAATCCAGTGGAGACAATCAAATTTCTCACAATCAAATGGACGTTAATGAATGCCTTAGTAGCTGGCTCACATATTTGCAGGTAGAATTTATTGCCCATTTTATTGTATCGGTTAAAAATTTTTAATATCAAATTTTATTTCATTAATAATCGAATGAATCAAATTTTAGTTAAAATAATTTTAAGTTCTTCAAATTATAATATGAAACAAGGATATTTTGCAAAGTTATATTAATATATTTATTACATTCTTATATATACATGAAATTTTAAAAATTCAAATTTTTATTTCCACTATTAGTTAAAGATGCAAGATATCCAAAGCATTTTGTGTTTCAAAAAAATAGAATTCGATATATATTTTTAATGATATTAGCTCAAGATTAATTATCTGTATTTTTAAATATCACTCGACATGAACTGAAGATATTGAATAAATTATAAAATTGTTATGGACTGTTAAAACTGTTAAAAATGTTAAAATTATTAAATGATAACAGAGAATCGTGTTTCGTAAAGGACGTGATAATTATTACATATATATATATATATATATATATATATATATATATATATATATATAAATTTTTTTATCGAATAAAAATTCCATTATCTATATCTTCCAGCTGTTTCCATAGATGTGCTATATAAAAACAAACATCTCGGTAAATCGAATTAACAGATATCTTTATCGGTCTTGCAGTAATTATCGAATAATATAATTGTAATTATATCGTGACGGTTAAAATTTGAAATAAAACCTACTACAAAACAATAATGTAAAACATGAAAATAGAAAAATATCAAAACCAAAATATTCAATATGCTGTTGTTAGCAAATGACAAAGTGACTGCTCCCAACACCAACATTTATCGAATATTTTATTAGCCTGGTCCAACTCAAAAATCAAAACAGTTTTATTCCCGAAGATGAGTCGAAGCTGTTCCAAGTATTTGTTTTGAACATGAATTTTTTGGCGTCGAGGGCTATCAGATTGCCCTCTGCTAACAATCATATATTGATTATTATTTTGCTTATTTATTTTTACACTTTTATATTTTCATTTAGTTTTGAGTAACAGTTTCTATTTCCGATTCCATCGGGCTACTTGCAAACAAGGGCAATCTGACTGTCTTATAATCATAAATGAAAATCTTTGTTAATCTCGTAGAAAACAGTCGGTATAAGTGCAATGTTACTTTTTAAATAATCGGCAAACCGACCACATGACACGTACGTATGGAATTCATGTACACGTATACACTTCGATCTGTATCTATGTACGCGATCCTCTACGAAACGACGAAAAAACCGAAAAAAAAAACAAAAAAAAAAGAGTCATTCCCGCTCGTCAATCGTCGCGTGTATATCGAGCTTCTCGACCTCGCTCTAATCCCGCATTCCAGATGCTGAACGGCCTCTGCTCGGCCGGCACGAAGCTCGCGCTCTCGCTGCAGGCGCTGCTCTCGGTCCACGACACCATGGCCCAGTGCCGGGTCACGGCCCAGTGCCTGGCCGGCTGGGAGGAGCTGACCAGGGCGACCAACGTCGCCAGCCACACGGTGAAGAAGCACGTGGTCGCCGGTATGAAGGACTACGAGGTCCTCGACAACGACGGCGAGAAGCACGTAAGGGATCCAGCTTTACGAAATGAGGGTTGGGAGGGGGGAGGGCTTTGGCTGTATAAGACTGCTTTAGACACGCATGGGCTTTATTATTGGCTTAGACGTTATTATAATGATACTGTACACTGGACTTTGTCCTATAGTTTTCTATAGCTTCCCGTCTCAGTTTCGCCCCTGATATTAATGAGGCTTCCTAATCGAAAAGTTGAGTTATATTTTATAATTTTGATATGTAAAAATTTTAATGAAAGATTTTAAAACGCGCGATTGTTTTCACCCTTACGGGGGCAGAATCCAACAAATCTCACAAAATCGATAAACTGCGTAAAAAGTTTTAAGAAAATTTCGTTATCAAAGAAACAGCAGCTCAAAGAAGTATGAAAACAAATTTGATCTATCGACTCGTGCATTTAATGATACTTTTGTTTGTGTCGTTGTCTACAAGCTATTTTGTTCTGTTGCTTGTTAATAGAAAATAGTTTTTGTTCTTACACATGTTGCATAAATAAATAATGCCGATGGTTTACAACGCAGAGTTGCCCAATTGCATATTTCAAAGCCATACCACGGATGTCCAAAGATTGTCCAAATGTTTTTTATTCATGATGATAGCAAAAACGCAATAATTGCAGAAGTTGCTTAAAAAGAGACGAGAATTTTTTATTGTTATAAATTCTTTTTGTACAACACATATTTCATACTGCAGATCGTAAAAAATCGTATGGAGGTAAAAACCTATTCACAAAGAGAGATAATTTATTAATATATACTTTGATAAACCTTGGCAAAAAAATTTTTAACCTTCGAAGAAACTACAGTGTACATCAAGAAGTATTTTCAATATTAAAGAATCATATCCTAACTAGAAAATACATTTAATGGTAATTTAAGAACGTATAGTTTTTCCAGAAACATCGCTGGCACATGAAAACGATATAGAAAAGCAAATATGTAATGAGGCTTATAAATTTTGTATAAAATATTTTTGGGATTTTTTTACATTTTCCATGTTAAATTGGAAAAATCCTCAGTATTACAAAAAACTTTAATCTTTGACAAATTCATTGCAAAATTCATTATCTGTATTTAAAAAAAACATAAACATACAAATTTTCAACAAAATCGCATGTGGGTACTTTTCTGGACTATATTCCATCGATTTTTATGGATTTAATCCTAAAAAATTTTTTCTGATTCATGATTATAAAAACATTTAGAGACAAATAGAGATATTACAAAAAAAATTAATAAAACCTATTGAATAGAACTAAACTACAGGAAGTACACAAAGATTCATTTATATATATATATATATATATATATATATATATATATACATACATACATATAAATATAATAAATAAATATAAATATAAATATATCTTTTACATTCTTACAATAACATCGAGTCGCATCGACTTCATGCATCTAAATTGATAATCGGACATGCGGTCTATTTATATTCGCAGGACATACTCCGTGACAATCTGCTGACCTTCATTAATCTTCAGTACCAGTTTTGCGTCGCGTGCTGCAAATGCTTAGGTGAGTTTCGTGACAATATGTTCCCTCGGTAAATTGTCGCCTCTGTATAACTTATGGCAAGGACACTCTAGTTCAATGTCTCCGCGTCCCTCCTCGCCGAAACGACATTACGCTAATCTTAATTCTATCGTCGAGGATAATTTAAAATTTTAATATCAATCGACAACGATTAATCGAATAATGAATGACATCCCGTTGCATTGACCCGGCGATACATTGATTGGTGATTGATAATAAGAAGGGTGATTAATCGCTTTGTTTTTCTTGAACGTCCCTCAGGAAGTATGGCAGAATGCTCCTGTTCTCAAGACGGGAGCGAATGCGACATTGCCGCACTCCAGCAGTGCTTCGAGCGACTGTACAGTTCGCCACCGCCGGCTTCCTCGTCGTCGCCTCACAATCCTTCTCAGCACAGCAGTCATAGATCGCCACTGCCGTATCCATTGTTTCCTCTGCAGGTATACGCTCGCATAAAAATTCACGTATAGGTATATGAGCTTATTCATGGCAATTTTGACGCTAAATGAAATATATAAATGATACTTACAAAATATTCTTAATAATTTCGTTCGTTCTAGAAAATACGATGGTATGCAATTGGGAGATAAATCGTACATTTATACTTTTGCGTCCACTGACAATGAGACGCTAACAGATTTGGGTAACGGATTTGATCCAGATTGAAAAAGATATCTATGACGACCTGTAAAGCTTTCCCAATCCGAAGATATTATACTTTTTCACGAAACATTATAGTATTTGTGTATTCAGAGGAAATTATCAGATGAAAATTCTAATGTGGGCGCGAGATTTGAAGTAAGCAATAAAATTCCACTGCAGCTGTACATGGGAATGTGTAGATTGTGGATATTTTCAATATAAATTCATGTGATTTTACCTTTACTAATATTAACAGAAAATTATCCGGTAAAAAGTGTTAATTTGTGAAATTGAGATTATCTAAAACAACCACGCTTTTACACATCAGAATTTTTTAGATTAAATTTAAAATTATTGTTTCTTAGAATCCGATGTCAAAAGTATTGGTTCTCGTAAAAAGTATCTCTTACAAGGAGATACCGCTATATTTGGGTGACGGATTTGGTCGAAACTGAGGGAGGTAAATTCAATTACCTCCAAAAAAAGCACTAAAATGTTTTATGACCTAAGATCTAGTAATTTATTATTTATATAAAGTAATATAATACTTTTTTTTACATAAACTTGGTATTATACAGTATGGCTCGAGACAGTGTTTTCATGAAAATCCTCAGTTTCGACACCGAATACGAAAATATAGTAACATTTCAAGCAAAAGCATTCGAATCAACTTTTTGTTCATAGACGTATACGTTCTTTGTCATTGCTAATTGAAGTTTCGCCAAAGTCACTAGCCTTAAACAATAATTCTTTGTGCATGCCAATAAATTGACCGAGCATTAATTGAGAATAACCAAGCAACTAGAAATTTGCGTATAAAGCGTCATTAGAACTTTTTTGCTTGAGTTGCTAGGATTTCAACGAATCCAGTTCTAAAGGTACAGATTTTTACTTAGAAATTTCCTCTTACTGTATAGCACACCCAAATTAAAGATAAGAACGTATACTAATTTGTAAATAAGAAATTATCATATTTTGAGCCTGAAAGAACGTTAGGTGTTAAAACTTTGTGGTGCTCATATTAAAGTTCATCGGATTATTAGCTCTCGCAATTGGAGTAGAATCCATCACGCTGTGTTTGAATCCATCACATTAAATGCTGTGGCATATATAATTTAATGATAGGTAAAGTAAAACAATTGTAACGTAAGAAACTACAATATCTTAGGAATAGAAGTGGGTTAGCTCGCAAATCTGTACGGGCGTCATTGTTGTAAACATAAACAATAAACAGAGTCAAGTCACCCAATACAATTCAAGTGCGTCACCTACATCTGATTGTCACATTTTGTGAGCGCAATGTTTGCATATTTATTTTATGCATTTGATTATTGAAATGATTGAATTTCTTTTAATTAAACTAAGATTTACGTTTCATGGCTGATATGAACAAACAATTGACAAATACTCTGTATATTCAGAGAATTTATCATATAGCAAATCGGACTAAAACAATACTTCATTGATCTGCTCTACGTAGCAAATTACTTGTACATATGCATAAAGTCAGCAAGATTTTATTCGCGAATCGTCGACACTCGCGACGGACATTAAAGTGTATCCGAACGAAAGACAATCGCGAAATCCCGTGTTACAGGTCCAGAGGAGATGGTCGGAAACGGCGGCGGCCGAGATGTGCGGGGGCGAGTCCGCGGACCAGACGGTGCGGCGCTGGTCGATGCCCTGGGACTGCCGGCACGTGAACGAGTGGCCGAGGCAGGAGGTCAGGGCGAGGCTGAGGGTGCCGCTCAGCGACCGGAGCCGCTCCGCCACCCCGGACTCCCTCTGGAAGTCGACCATGACGAGCCAGGACGGCCTGCGCGAGGCGATACAGCTCTTGTCCTGCAAACCAGGTATGTAGATGTATAATTAAAGACGACACTCGTCGCCTGTGCTCCACGATTCTTTTCAAATTGATCAGATCCACATAGGCATTTGATGTCATTACGTTTTAATTTGTGTTTCTTTGCTCATTAATTTTCTTCGTTTCCGCGTTATCCCAGGCGTGAGGATATCGAATCAGCACACGATGTTCGGAGGCCAGCACGTGCCGGGTGTGACTCTAACCACGTGCAGCTACGAAACCATCGGCTACGAGTCCGCTGTCTGGCCTGACTCCCGAGCCGTCACCGCCTCGAGATGCTGGCCCCAGGACTCGAGCGATCATTCCGATCATTCTGGTAATTTTTAAATCTCCTCACATCTGTACGCGCGCATGGATATGTCCGAAATTAACGCTCGTCCGTTCATTAATTGGTTAATCGTACAATTCCAGGACCAAGGGACAGCGATCACAGTCTTCATAGCGGGGAGCACAGGGATTCAGGTAATGTTTCAGAAGAGCGGCAAACTTCGGATTCCAAGAAAAGAAAAATTGATATTATCTAACAATAGCAAATCCGTTATCCGTACAGAGCACAGCGGTGGCAGTGGCAGCGCGCACGGCGACAGCAAGGACAGCATTCATTCCCACAGCGATTACAGCTGCCACCGCGAGTCCGATCCAGGTACCTCGATGATCCACGCCATCATAATCGCCATCCCATTCTTTCTCCGTCATGAAAAAGTGAATGTTTTTTTTTTTTCTCTCCAGGTGTCGTGGATCTGCTCTCCTCGCGGAAAAACAGCTCGTCCACGGACTCGTGCCTCTCCGCGCACAGCCGATCCGGCTCCGAGAGCGCCGCTGGAGCGGGGGTAAGACGATTTATAAATCCGAATAATTCGAATCCGTTATTCGCGTTGCGAGTGCGAAATGACGATCGTTATAATCCGCGATGCGCTTGCAGGAGGCGGTCAGGTCGAATCTGTACTCGATATGGAGCGGCAATGATCTGCCATTCATAAAGTTACCCGAGAGCAATGAGATTCAAGACGATTCGAAAACTTGATCGCTCCCAGGATTCAAGCAATAATCTTACGCGACTCAACACCAAAGAAGCACGAACGAGTATCGGCTGAATGGCTTTCTGCCTTGGGCGAACAGCTACCTGAAATGCGGGAGAGTACGGCTTCGTATTAACAGGCACAACAGATTATAACGAATTTTCATTTATTAAGGTATCCTTGCCTAAATTTACAACAGAGATTAAAACTCGTAAAGTTAAAATGTTTTTTTTTTCTTCACATATATATAAAATTTTTGTAGTTGTAATGCGCATCGTTTAAAAAAAAAAAAAAGAAAAAACAATACTTATACTTTATTGTTAATGACCGCACACATACACATATAGATGTACTATTAACCCAACTGCCAAAACTTTCTATAGTATAGCTTAATTAATTTAATAGAGTGCATAGAGCATCACAATAAATCGAGGGACAGTACACGAAGAATATAACATTTAATGTAAATTTATGTTTTCATATACAAAAGTGTCAATAAAAGTTTAAGAAATGCTAATATCCGTGTGTATAAATATAAAATTTTTATGTCATGGCAATATGTTTATATACACAATTTTATCCGTATGGCACAATATATAATAATTGATATATATATATATATATATATATATATATATATATATATATATAGTATAAATTTATCTATAGAAAATAAACTTAAGTGTTATTCCTTAAAGAGCTAAGTTAATTCAAAATTAATTACTTTACTAATACTATGGACAAGCATGCACAGTTTTCACTTAATAATGTAAGCTACTGAATTATATATATATATATATATATATATATATATATATATATATATATATACACATATATAATATAATTTCATAATGCATAAAATGAACGTTATTTTATACACTTTTGATTATAATATAAACATAAGTCACATATGTCTGTGTGGCATACAATAATAATTTTGCTCATTCGCAATTTCCATTGATTGATACTCATTGAAATACAAAAAGGATGACTAGAAAAAGCTCGTTGCCGTTTAAAAATGTGTCTCGGATTACGGTTGGAGAATTTGAATCATTGGAAAGAACGTGATACCGTGCAAAATAGATGTGATCGCGGCAAGTTCTGTATGAAAATGACGGTGTCAAAAGTTTTAAAAAAGAAAATAAAATTGAAAGAATACCGGACACACGAAATTATCGGGCAGAACGAAGCTTTTTTCACCCTCAAACGCGCCACACGCGTATGGCGAACTATATATACATATACGTATATATATATACATATACATATGCAGATACATCCTCCCGTTCATCAGTCGATCTCGTCCTCGGTGAGCTCGTCCTCCTCCTGCCCGTAGTCGTCGTACTGGTCCTTGGTGTCCTCCTCCTTGTCCAGGGGGCAGTGCGAGCACCTCGACTCGTTGATCCCGTAATTGATGCAGGTGTCGCCGACGCACTCGCAGCAGCCGTCGTGGAACCACCTGTAGCTGGTCGCGCCCATGCTCTGGCAGGCCTGGCGGCACTTGTTCCACGAGTTGCACTGGGCCATGAAAGCGACCGTGCAGTTGACCGTCATCACGTTCGGCTTGAGGGGATGATTCTTCTCGCCGTCGATCGATTCTAGGGGCGTGACGTGAAAGCGTGTAAAGTTTATACAAAAATTGTCAGGTAGATATGCGGGGTGAGGGGGTGGTTTAAAAGCTGGTCCGTGAAGTTTTCTTTCTTTTATTGGTAATTTTTCGCGTGTTTCGGAAATGTCGATTGGAATTCAATTGTATTAACAATTAAGATAAAATTAGTAAAAGTATTATTGTTCTGATGTATATGTTAAAGGAAGAAATCATAATTTCATCTAAGTTAAGCCATTGCAGATTTTATAGAGGCATTTCATTTTGTCATTTTGAAAAAGAACAATATTATGTAAATCGATGAGAAATTTCAAATGATTTAGTAATTATATTAAATTTAAATATACATATATCGTGAAATTATACGAACTGAATATATCTTTTACTGACTACACAGACGTGCGAGTTAAAAAAGTTATATTTGCTTCTACTTTATCAATGCACACTTGTATTTTTATTTTATTTAATCCAAATTTTCTGACGAATCCTTCGACTAAAAGCAACGAAACTTCTTCTTCATTTATGAAAATTAATAAATTTATCCCGTTATCTATAAAATATCAGATATTACTTTTGCATATTTTTCCATCATTGCCCATCTTTACATCAGCAATTCGAGCAAGTAATTTAATTCGTTCTGAGACAACTTCATGGATTTACATTTTTCTTCCGTACATCGATCACATTTGAATATTAATCGGAATTTCGTGCGACGAAAATTACTTTGGATTTTAACTCTGAACCGTTGATCATTTGAATAAATAAAAGCATAGACGGGATGGGCAATGGATTTATAATTGAATTGAGGCAAACAGCAGTGAAAGAGTCGAAATACCGAGAACGCTCGAATCAGTCTGTGACGCTCGCGTTGATCTTCGCGCATCTCGACTTACACGCGCATCGGCATCCCGATTAAAAAAAAAAAAAACCCGCTTTTAATGAGATTCAAACCAATTGGGGGGGGGGAGAGAATTCGCATGGCTGACTTACGCATGTGATACTTGAGCTCTTTATCCTGCTTGGGCGCGAACAGAGCGATGTCCAAGTCGACCGGATACGTGAAGGTGACCCATCGCTCGTGGGCGTCCGGCTCGGCTGTGAGGGCCTCGAAGAGCCCGGGCGCCGGCACGTTGAAGTCCTCCACGTGGGACTTTTTGCTCAGGGGATTGTCGGTCACGTTCGGCTTCGGGCAGAGATCTGCGAAATTCAGAACGCAATTGGTGAGATAATTCGTTGGGCGATCGTGCGAGGCCGGTAATCGCGTCCCCAATCTGACAACTCAAAATGCAATAAGCGCGATTTCAGCTAAAAATAAGTTTTCAAAATCAGAATAACGATTGCAATTTGACGCGCGTCTCATGTTTCACGTGACCGCGTGTAAGAGTTCGTAATAAGTTCGTCGAACGCTTGGATTAGGTACAAAATTATTTATTTTCTGAGTTCTATATATACAGGAAAAATTGATTATGAAACACATCAGACGATTTCCGTGAAAAAGCTACTGGCAATTTTTCAAAAATATAGAAGTCTTTTAATTTTTTCTTTTTTATATGGCACTGGTAAATATAAAGTATTGGGAATTTAAAACGCATCGAATGTTTAATACAGAATTCAAAGTGATGGAATTCCATGTTACATAAAGTGAAATCACTCAAAGAAGCAAGTAGATTTTTTATGAGCCAAAGCTGAAGCACCGGAGAAAAGGGGGGAAAGACTTGCTTGGAGTTTTGTTCTTTCTGAGAGTGAAACATTTTGTGTGTATGTATGTGTGTATGATCAATGATTACATCTTTGAAGAATCGGATTAATCATAAAATTGTACTTTTTTAAATAAATATGAAGTCAATTTTTTAGTTGTATAGTAATAAAGTTTTTTGAGAAGACCTAGAGAATAACGCTTTGTATTGGAAAAGGACCAAATTATATAAACAAATGATATCTTTTAAGATAGTGTAGAAAACGGAGATGATAAAATCAACATTTAACAGTTCCACCGGCAATAAGTAAAACAGTGCGGGTAAATATATTAATAAACCATTACAAATGCTATTTTTATCTTACATCAAGATTTTAAAAGAAAAAAATTAAAAGTCAAATTATGTTATAAACTTTACACAGGTAGAATTCAAGATATCCAGATCCGGTAGTATTTGTTTTTTTTCGATCAGCAGAAAACATGGCAATTAATATTATAATTTTATTATTATTCTTAAAGGTCGACAGACAGCATACTATCGAGCTGGACGTAAAAATTTCACCTATGTCCCATATGTCCAACAACTGCACGAATAGTTTTTTTTATTTAACAAAAGAATTGTTTTGTTGAAAATTATTTTAACAAGCGACTACAGTTTCGACGTAATTCAAGAGAGCAGCGATTGCTAAGTCGTACGCGTCGTAGTCACAAAATTCCTTTGATTACTGAAAAATTTGCTTTTGCTTCCTGTGCCGAGCGGTTATTAATTATGGATGATTGGTACATATTTTTTTTTAATCCTAATGAATCGGATACTAATTTATATATTGGACACTTCATCGGTTCTTTAATTAAACAGGCATCGACTAATAAGATGATTTTTTCCCAAGTAATTGCGGTATTATTAATATCACCGCTTAACAGATTCAAACCTACAATAAATTGCTATTAGATTTCAACTGTCCTGATATTGTGACTTGGCGGTCTGAAAAATCATGCTCAAATGATAAAAAAATTCATCTAATAATTGGGAAAAATTAAAACATTTGTAAAGATGCTGCAGATAAATCAGACTCGATAGAAAATATAAATGAAAATACGTGGGAAATTTGTTTATTTTTTTTTAAAAAAAGTACGTTTTTTTCATTCACATATTCAACAGAGCACGAATTTTTTCCGTATTTTTACGAACACGATTAGTATTTTCTAATATTTCCCCCAAGAGATATGTTGAACAAATGCAGCCCGATCTCCGAGACGAGCAGGACACATCGTAGTTAGCGACGAGAGCGCAAATGAAAGGTTTTGTCAGTGCAAAATCAGCATTGCGACGAAAAAAAGACGCAATTCTGAAATTGCATTTCCAATTGCCGCTCGGGAAATCGGCACGTATCGGTCGCGTTTGACTTGAAATCTTTTGACTCCTGATGACTGCTCGATTGCATGAAAATTGTAATTTTCTCCGACAGTAATCTGCTGTAAACGCGGCAATGCCCTAGAAAACCGAGGCGATTATACTGTGCAAATATATATATATATATATATATATATATATATATATATATATATCTGCGCGAGAAAGACACGACGGGGGAGCGTCGACGAAAGATTGCCCCGTCGCAGACGTACCTACGCACGAGCAGCACTCGTCGTACAGGTAGCTGAGGCAGTTGTAGCACTCCTTGCAGCAGGTGCAGGTGACCAGGTCGCACTTGCAGCTCTGGGTGAGCATGCACTTGCTGACGACGCTTGCGCAGACGGCCTCGTTGCAGGCGTAGCTCAGGCCGGCCGTCGTCAGTAGCAGGGCCAGCTGGACGAGGGTCGTCGTCGCGGCAGGCGCCATTCTCGGCGGACTCGGACGCATGTTAATCGCCGCTGGTCGAGCCACTTCGCCCACGGATTGTCCTGCGTGAGCCAACGTCGGGTGATTAAAATCATGCGGGACCAATTTATACATACATATATATATATATATATATATATATATATATATATATATATATATGTAGTCGTATTATAAATGTTCTTATTTACAGAAGACCTTGAAAACTCTGATAATAGTCGTTAAAAACTTTTAATGACGGAATAGATTATTTTATAACAATAATAAGCTTTCATTTAATTATATTTCGTGCAAAAGAGAAGATCAGAGTTGTATTCAAAGAATTCTGTTTCATGTAAAACGCGACTTTTTCAGCAGTTTTTCAAACTAAATTCAATATCCGCGGTCTTTTTAACATTTGTTATCAGCACTAAATGCAAGATCGTATGCTCATTAATGTTTTTTGTTTTAATATTCTAAGGTTAATGTAATAATAATTAATTAATTTACTTTTCCATAAATTTAAGTTTATAAATTTGATATCAATTTTATCCTTAATATGAATGCGTACATTATTAATATTATTAATATTAATGATGTTTTAATTTTTTTTATTTTTTTTTAAGTTTTTCCTACACCGTTTTACCTGATAATAGCACAACCCGGCGAGACTGACATAAGCTGTATTTTATTATAAAATTCAAAAAGTATATACCTAGTGAGAGAGCGAGAGAGAGAGAGAGAGAGAGAGAGAGAGAGAGAGAGAGACCGGAGAAGGAGCCAACAGTCAGAACTGATACCTCATTGATTAAAATGGATCGATGGATTTCTAATAATTAGAAACGATACGAGCTAATTGCTTTTACTAACGGCATCCATAGTCGACAATTGCAATTCTCTCTCTCTCTCTCTCTCTCTCTCTCTCTTTCTTGCTTTTTCTCACTATCTCGCCCTCTTTCTTTTTCTCTCCTCTCGCGTTCCCCCTCGCCATATCGTACGAGGCGCAGCCCTTGGCCGCGCGCGGCAAATTATAAACCCGGCTTCTAATAATATTACTCCGCGTATGCAAAGTCCCGCCGATATTTCAAGCGCCACCTTATATCATGGGACCGGGGAATTCTATTTTACGCAACACGCGCCGACCTAGCCAATATTCTCCATCGATGGGGGAGGCCAGGGGTGTAATAATAAAAGCGCGCGCGCGCGGTTATGCCCGGCGCACGAAAGAAATTAACGGAAAAATTATCGACGTCCGGTGGTGTAATCCGAACTTGAGCGATATTTTCGCTGAATAACCGCGAGGGCATGTGCGTGGAGAGCAAACGATAAGAGAGAGAGAGAGAGAGAGAGAGAGAGAGAGAGAGAGAGAGTAAGAGAGAAAGAGAGAGGGAGGAGAGAGAGGTTAAGTATGTAATTTGCCGTTTAATTCATCTTTCATGGAAAAATTATAGTGCGCGCGGGGTTCTTGAAAATTCGTGGAACTTGCAGTTATATCGTTTAATTTAAAGATGTGACAACTGGCGAGTCTGTGGCTGGTATACGTGTGTATATATATATATATATATATATATATATATATATATATATAACAATACATAATAATATATAAGAATAATATGTAAAATAAAAAATATTTTACCAAAATAAATCAAATTTATTAATTATCTCATCAATCGCAATCGCGTATCTATTGATCTTTTTGGTTTGTAAATTTTAAATTGAACAACGGCGTGACAAATATACTTATCCAGTCTTATTTGAAATTTTTAACGCAATTGCGAATCATTTGGAAAAACCGAACAATATCGCATATACATATCTAAATTATGCGTCTGTAAATCATTTTTAACGATGCACTGTACTACCATACCGTATATGCGTGTAAGAATCAATCATCCGCTAAATTGCATTTCTGAAATACTGACACTGCCCTCGTGGGCTTATTGAATTTTATTCAAGCATCTGCCCTTTACCGTGATCTCTAACAGGAGTGGTTCACGATGTTTGGAGGACATCCTGTATTTCTCTCTCTCTCTCTCTCTCTCTCTCTGTCCCTCCCTCCCACTCTTTCGCTTTTTCTCTATATAACTTTATCTCGCTCCGGGCCTACTCGCACTCTTTCCCTCTCGCTTTCTCTCTCTCTCTCTCTCTCAGCTTCAGGTATACATCGGTCCCCGTTCCGAAAATCATTCTCATTCCCCCTCACTTTCGTAGAACTTCAGGTAGGTCTCTCCTCCATAATGTATATATATATAGATTTACCGATGACCGGCCCAAAAGACGAAGATCGCGTCGAGCTGGAGGAGGTGCGCGTGACTAAACGAGGAAAAATGCCGGGAAGAGCAGTTGGAGGCGCGCGATAGCGCGCTACGCGTATGCGCCGGCCGCCGCGCCGTAATCTGCGTACTCAATCGGAAATCTCATTTTTAACGGGCCCGGGCGGGTATAATGCGCGCGTGAAAATCATTGCGGCTCGTATTTATAGAACCGTAACGTATAAGTGCTTCATCGCGACGGAGGGGAGAGAATTATTCGGGATAACAGGTTGTTTGGAGGAGAGAAAAAAAGGGGACAGCGAGGAATCAATATCTTTAAGAGTCCAGCGTTGTTAAAGTCATATTGGGCGAACTTTTGCTTTTTTCTTTTGTTTTGTTTTTTTTTTTTTTTTTTTTTGTGGAAATTGTGCAATAATCCTTTAAACTGCTGGAAATTAGTAAGTTAATTAAAAGATGAAAGTTTAGTGACGTTTTGTAAAATATAGACGCGTTTACAAATTATCGAAATTACAAAGAAATCCAAATTATCGGTAATAGTAACTTTACCAATTTTTTTATAGATTGTCGATATAGAGTTTAAAGTATGATTTTTTTTAATAGCGTTCATACTAGTAATTTTATTCTGCATGCCCATATTACATATTACTCTTTGCTGTATGACATCGATCTCTTCTCTCTCTCTCTCTCTCTCTCTCTCTCTCTCTCTCTCTCTCTCATCCAGAGCAATAATTAATATAAAAAAATGCCCGCCCTGATCACCGCGCATTAATAAACTCATGCGTATCCGATCTACCGCACGTACTGCAACTCCTGGTACTCGACAATCTTTCTCTCTCTCTCTCTCTCTCATTGGCTATATATATTATTATACTTCTCCCCCGTATATACAATGCGTAACCTCGACGGTATTTCCAGCTTCGCGCTCGTTGCGCATGTATAACTATATATTGCGAAACACGTGTGCGCCCGAGACAAATAGACTCGCTCCTCTGCACATATCATGTATATATATATATATATATATATATATATATATATATATATATATATATATACATGCATGTATGTATATGCGTATAAATCGAACGGCGCCGATATGCACCGAGCAACTCGTTACCGATATATATATTATAGGCATGTAATTACCAGTATCGCACGAATGTAGCATTCTTAAATATATATGTATATATAAGTATAGATCTTTATGATACGCACCTGCTGGCGATCGATTCCACGAGGCGCGCAGTATCGCGACTCTCTCTCTTTCTCTCTCTCTCTCTCTCTTTCCCTCACACACATACACAACACCGCACTCCCCTTGACACTTTCCACGCCGCTCTCCTATGCGGCTCTGGGGCGGCTTTTAAACCTCGGCGAGTAGAAATCGGTCGCTCGCTCGATCTTTGCATATGATATATATATATATATATATATATATTTATATATATATAGATATATATGTATGCATACACATATACGTATATACCAAATTGCGCAGACTCGAGGAGGCGTCTAGCCGCGCTGCTCGTGCTCCTCCCGATCGCCGGGGCACACCCGCGCTGGCGAGGCCGCTGCGCCAGCGGCGGCGGAGGCGCGCGCCGGAAAATCCGGCAGCATTATGTTGCCTTTGTTTTTTTTTTTTGTTTTTTTCTTTTTTTGTTTTTTGGACGACCAAGCGCCTCGAGAGCTGTTCTCCGACGGGAAATCGGCGCGATCGCGGACGCACGGATGTATATCTATATATATATACGTGTAGAAAGACAGCGAGAGAGCCGCGGGGCGCGCGTGTTCGCGAGCTGCGGCGCTTCTGCGTGACTGAGGCTGCTGCGAGTGCGAGGCCCGCGCGCGCGAGAGTAAGAGAAGAGAGAGAGAGAGAGAGAGAGAGAGAGAGAGAGAGTGAGAGGACGGCCGACGAGGCCCGGGGAGGGGAGGAGGAAGAGCGCGAGGACCAGCGTGCAGGGGCCAGGAGGAAAAGGCAGGCAGCCAGGCAGAGGCAGGCGCACATGCCGTACGGCCAAGGAGGAGGAAGCGCGGCTACGGCGGCGGCGGCGGCGCGGGCAGACCCGAGCGCTGGAGGTGGTCGCTGACAAACAGACTATTCCGCGCTCCGCAGCCGACGCTGTGAGAGAGAGAGGGGGGGGGGGGAAGGAGAGACTGGTTTTCGAATTTTTTCGTCTTTTTCTCTTACCTGTTCCTCGAGCGTGTGCCGCGCGCTCCTATACACGCTCATGTATCTCCTCGTATATTTACGTCTCTTTCGTCCATATACCTTCTCTCCTTTTCCCCCGACGCGCGCAGCCTCTCTGTTCTTTCCCGTCTCCTTTTTTTTCCACCTCCTCCTGCTCCTCCATTTCTTCTTCTTCTTCTTCTTCTTCTTCCCCTTCTTCTTATCGCCGCGCGGTCCTACAGCTCGGCTCGTGCATAAATATAATATCTACACCGCGGCTACCTCTTCTGACGGTGCGCGCACGGGCGGCGCGGAGTGGAGGGGGGAGGGGGGAGCTGTGGCAAAGTAACGGGCGAATACGAGGGAGAATGGCATTCCCCGCTCTCGCGCGCGCCGGATCGCCACCGATCGATTCGGCTGCATATGCATCACGCGCGGCCGCGATCGCTCGCGGACGACTCCATTATCCTTCTGTACGCGTGCACATATCGAGAGAGAGGGAGAGAGAGAGAGAGAGAGAGAGAGAGAGAGTCGGACGATCGGTAAGGAGGAGAAATCGTTGCTCGCCCGGTCTAAAGCGCATTCTTTTTGAGATTTTGTAGATTGCCAGCGTACTCGTGGACGAGGCATCTGTGTATTTAATAAAGATAAAAGAATCTTAGCCCTTCCGTGTATAAAAGTTACGCGTCGATTTTCCATTACCACAAATACATACATATGCGCTTTTTCGCCCCCGTGTCCCAGGACTGTGCGACGCGCGCGGGCGTACGATAAACATAATCCTCGCGCACCGCACGCCCGGGCTAATCTGACAATGAGCGAGTACGTGTGCGACGAGACAAGTGTAATGTGTGGCGGTCGCGCAGAAACTCTCATTTACCTCGCTGCCGCAATCAACGGCGTTTAAACCATTTAGACGCTTCCGCTCGTCTTTTGTTTTTCGCGTCCCCCCAAAATGAGTACTTGTCGATCCCCGCATTCCGCGTGACCATTTTTCGACGTTCGGCCCTGGCAATCGTCAAACAGGCTCTTCCTCCTTGCGAAAAAAAATTCATAACCGTATTAATAATAATGTGAATGACGATGTATTTGCGAAAAATTTTTTTTTTTTTTTTATATTTGTACAATATAAACTCATACGTCAGATTGGCCAATTAATGCACGATTCTATAGAATAACTTCTGTATATTACACTGTTGTAAAAAGATAAAAAGAAATCGTTCTAACTGAAAGTGCGCTTAATGTAAACATTAATAATGTTAATAATATTAACAATCACGCCTATAGAGGATAACTCAAAGATTCTACAAACTGTTATGTTACATACAAGAATGCGAACTTCCTGACATAATGGAATGCCAAGTCTTAGCAACTGTATATATTGAAGAGAAGGTGAGGACAACTGCACTGCTCGTGTAGGCATGTAAGAATTTATTTCCTGGCAGAAACGGGCAGAAAGGATATATATATATATATATATATATATATATATATATATATATATATATATATATATATATAATGAGAGAGAAAGAGAGAAGGAAAGAAAGAGATCCGCGACGTGAAACAAAAGTTGGGAGATGAGATGTTGGGATAAGGAAACGTCTGTCGAGCGGCGCAGGGGGGGGGAGCGGTGCGCTTAGTAACGCGGACGCGCTGTCATCTCCCTGAAAAGGAACCGCGAGCGGCCGCAGGTATATATATATATATATATATATATATATATATATATATATATATACAGGCACACCTGTATAATATACACAGGGAGCTCCTAATGACCGTTGAAACGAAGGGGGCGGGTAGAGAGGAGCCTACGCTTTTTAGCGCTCCTCTCTAATTTACTCTAATAAGAACGCTTCAACGTAACTATCGCTCGGGGGGACCACCGGTCGTGCTGATTATAAACAAGAATAAAAAAAAACAATAACATTAACAACGACGACGACGACGATGACGACAGACGTCAATTTCTTTGCCTCAGTTAATTTTCCTCGTTGATCCGCTCTATGGAAAGTAATTCTGTACATACCGAGGAAAGTAAATCCATTTGATTTAATGTTATAATTTAGTAACGAACCGTATGACAATTGTTCGTCCTTTATAATTCCATATATTCCATGAAATAAAATTTAATATTCTGATGCGTCGATGGTATATATATATATATATATATATATATATATATATATATATATATATATATATATATATATATAAAATCGATTTACAAGCTCCAAAAAATCTTGGCAGTTATCCAGCACATGTTTATATACACAGATTGACTTGTATTTTTTTTTTTTAATAAATACGCATTTTACCTTAAGAAGCTTATGATTTGTTTATATGATCAATCAATCATCTTTCATACAATTTTTTGATAGATTCAAAATATAATGATTTTTTTTTTTTTTGATAAATAAGAAGTATTAGTTCGTTCCAAAATATATTATCAACTATATTATAACAATTAATAATATATTTATAAAAATTATTTTACTCCCTGATTTAAAAATTGAAAATGATAAAAAAAATCACATCGTGTCATCACAAAGTTTTTTAGAAAAACTTATTTATTGTTTAGGATATATACTATGTAAAACATTTCATAGTATACTATTTCATAGCTATATTAATATTTAATATAAAATATATTCATACTGTTTTTTATATTAAATATTAATATTTTTCTTGTGTTTTAAAATGTTTAATATATACAGTTGTTAATGTCTTAAAATCTTAATGATAATTATATGCAACTTTCAAATGCATAAAGCGTATAATTGTTACAAATTGAATGAAAATTCATCAATTTTTAATTGTGCAATACGAGCACATAAAATTTCATTATAATAACATATCGTTAATTTGATTTTATTAGTTTATTTATATTTTGAAGTTCCATATGTTTATATTATATTTTATATATTAATTATTTTTCTATGTTTTTTATATATCAATTATTTGGAAAAGTTAATATAATGCCTATATACATTGTTGTTTACTACATATTATGAACATATCCATATGTCTTTTTTATTCAATAAGAGTTACACAGGTATGGCGATTCAAGATAAGCTATAAGATAATTTTTTAGTGGATTTATTCTTTTATAGTTTAGAATATTACATAGAAAAATTCGCTCCTTTGATAGGATTAAAAAAATATATTTATTTAAAGTTTGATCTTTATTTATTAAATTTTTATCACTTTTATTGTGGTTCAATATTGTTCTAATATCATTTACTACATCAGCTTAACATAATGATGCATCAACATTATCAGAATAATCAGAACTATAATGATCAGTATTAAAAACGAAGCGCCATCTATAGGATGTAATGGAATATTCGTTGTAATAGATATAGTAAATTGTCCTGTTTCTATCTTTGTTTCTATGGGTGTAGTCGTTAGCACGATCGTGAGGAACGATGAGGAAAAGTAAGAGATAAAAGTAAGCGTACATATATAACAATCATGTCTGGCTCAACAAGCTCATCTACATTCTACAAACATATTCAGATTTCAGAATTTTATTATTAAACATTTTCCTGTTAAGTGAGTCAGTTTCTTATCTCGGATTTTTGTATCTGATATAAGATTGGAATAAGTACATATATAAATTATGTTATTTTGCAATTCATTGGTAAAATTCTCGCGATCACATGAAGAGCGTGGAGTAGTGGATTGTCATTTGTAATCATATGCCTCTACTGTTTGAAGTATATAACAGCGGGTGTAGAATTGTAGATTGTTCAGGTAACGTGGCTTTCTGTGATAGGTACAGCTAGTACATCATATGCCAGTTTTATAACCATAAATGTAAGTTCGTTTACAGTTTAATCTATTTAGTAATAGTTTCCCAATAGCAAAATTTTTAATAGTTAAAAAACAAATCCCAAACTAATTATGAACATTGTTATCAATTAATGTTATTTTTATTGAATAACTTTTTGTTATTGATAAAATGTTATGACAATTTAAATAATTAGATTACAAAATAATTGTTAAATTACTTTAAGCTCCAAAGGACATATTATGAAAAATTAAAATGATTAAAGACCTGAATAATAAATAAAAATAAACAAAATAAATAACATTTATTTTTTAACTAATACTTTGTGTGTTTTACTATTTCCTTATTGAAGGGGAATCACTATCATGTTTTGCACAATCTTAGTAAGTGGTATATACAATACGTTGACACAACAATTTTTTGAATTCACATATTTTTAATATTTAATATTAAATTAATTAATAAAAATTGAATATTTTTAATTAACAATTTTTTTTAATAAAAATTTATTTATGCTATATTATGATTCAATTATTGATATTATTTTATAATCCATAAACTTTTCAATTTTTTTTAGAGACATGAAGTATTTTTTAACATTGTTAGTATTATTTTTTATAATACAAACATGTGTTGGTCCTCCTGTAACACAAGAAAAAAAGGAAGAAGAAGTACATTCAGCTGAACTTGAAGATAATGAAGATTTGGTGAGTTATATGACTATTATATTTAGCGATTTTGTTTTAATACGCTTTGACCTTGTTAAAAAAATATTTTATTTTCTAGGGTGATGTTAAAGAATATCATAGATACTTGCAAGAAGTAATACAAGCTCTTGAAAGTGATCCAGACTTTCGTGCCAAACTAGAAAAAGCTGATACACAACATATTCGAGTAAGAACATCTTGTTTTATTGAAGAATAGTTCAAGCTCATTTTTTATAAAATAAGGTTATTGAATTCATGATATTTATTTGTTCAGAGTGGTGACATTGCAGAAGAATTACGTTTTGTAAATCACCGTGTGAGAAACAAATTAGATGAATTGAAAAGAACTGAACTTGAAAGACTGAAAAATTATTATGAACAAGTTGTGGCTAATGGTAATAATGATGTTAATTATAAAAAAGTAGAATACATGAACCACCGCAATCCTCATACTTTTGAAATTGATGATCTAAAAAAATTAATTGCACAGGTAGGTTTATCAATTATTCACATAATTAATGAATATGATACTGAATTTAAAGTATGATTTTAAGACGGCAAAAGATTTAGATGAAGCTGATAGAAAACGTAGAGAGAATTTTAAAGAATATGAAATGAACAAGAAATTTGATCAGGAACAGAAAATGAAAGGTATGTGAAATTTGAAGTTCTGTAAATTAATAACCATACTAAACCTTTTTATTCACTTTTATCTTAGACATGAAAGAAGATGAGAAACAGAAGTATGAGAATGAACTTCATGATTTAGAAAAGAAGCACAAAGATCATGAACCTGTAAGTTTCTATTTCTATAAATTTTAATATATATAATTCTAATATATTTCTTTATTTAAAGTTGCACCACCCAGGTAGTAAAAAGCAACTGGAAGAAGTATGGGAAAAGCAAGATCATATGGAAAATCAAGATTTTGATCCTAAAACTTTCTTTTACTTACATGGTATTTTACTTACATCGTTGAGATATAATATATACTTTAGATAATCTAATATTAATAATAATACCTGTCTTATTTATAAATTAGATTTGGATGGCAATGGAGTTTGGGATCAAGATGAATTAAAAGCTCTTTTCTTGAAGGAATTAGATAAACTTTATGCTGAAGGACATCCAGAAGATGATGTTATCGAAAGAGCCGAAGAAATGGAAAGAATGAGAGAACATGTTATAACAGAAGTTGATCTTAATAAAGATGGACTGATAAGGTAAAATGTTTAGAATTTTTTATTTATAAATTTATTTTTTATTGTATAATTAAAGTCTGATATGATTTCAGTTTCGAGGAATTTTTAGCTCAATCCAAAAAAGATGAGTTTGAACAAGATCCTGGCTGGGAAGCACTCGATCAACAGCAAATTTACTCAGAGCAAGAGTACGAAGCATATAGACAACAAAAAGCTAAAGAAATAGAACGAACTATATCTAAAGGAATGGTAAGATTAATTAAAAAATAAAATTGTCTTTCAATGAAAGCATGCTAAATTTTATTTATCTTTTAAAAATTAATTTATTCATTATTTTGAGTTATATAGTAGTGAATTTTTTACTCATATGAGAAACCTTGCATGTGTTATGTATATAACAGAATGTTTGCTTAAATTGAGTTTATACAATTAGTGCAATTAATAAGCTGCTTGTGCATTATTTTTTGCTAGTCCCAAGATCATCATGTTGAAAGTCAACCACAGCCTGGACAGCAACAGGTGAGAATATGTAGAGATCATTTAATATATATTGAATTTGTAAAATTTAATTATTTGATACGTATTCGTGAACTTTTTTTATTTATAGTTCTTTAGAAACTGATAGTGATAATCTGTGTTCTAAATAAATATTAATCTATTTCAGTTCCCTCCACATCCTAATCAAGTTCCTCAAGACCATGTGCAACAAGTACAATATCAAAATCAGGTTCCTCAGTACAATAATCAAATTCCGCCACAGAATGGACAATATAATCAAGTTCCTGTTCAGCAAGTGCAATATGTTAATCAAATGCCTCAACAACAATTTCAACCAAGTCAAGTTCCAGTATCTAACAACATAAATCAACCTCAGCAGCAAAACTATCCTGTACCAAATCAACAAGTACCAGTTCAACAATACCAACAAATTCCTTCGAATGTGAATCCAGTTCCACAGCAAGTACCAATTCAACCACAATTTCAGCAGCTTCCGCCAAACATGAATGCAGTTCCACTGCAAGCACCTGTTCAACAACAATTTCAGCAACTTCCTCCAAACGTAAACTCCATTCCACAGCAAGTACCTGTTCAACAATTCCAGCAACCTCCTCCAAACGTAAACTCAATTCCGCAGCAAGTACCTGTTCAACAACAATTTCAGCAACCTCCTCCAAACGTAAACTCAATTCCACAACAAGTACCTGTTCAACAACAATTTCAGCAGCCTCCTCCAAACGTAAACTCAATCCCACAGCAACAGTTGAATGTACCAGGTCAGGCCCAGCCAAATCAACCAACAGTTAATGCAGCAAATTTACCAAACCAACAAGTTCCAGTGGTAGCTGGGAATAATCATCAAGCAAATGATCAAATAGCTTCCATGAATAACGGACAAGCCCATCAAAACTTACCTAACCATGTTTAAGTGTACAACTGACAGATAGACTTTAATTCATCATTTGTTACAACATTTTTTACATATGCATTTATGCACTAGTTGACTTGGTTATTTCTTAAATAAAAAGTAATAATAAAATTTAAAAAATTAAAGTTGACTTTGAAAAGTTTTTCTTATTCAATATTTATATTTGGAAACAAATGAATTTGTTTAACATATACGATAAAATTATATGTACAAAAAATAAATAAAAGAAACTAAATTTTGACCGAATACTTGTATTGATTTGATATCATTTTATCATTTAAGATTTTAAGAATAATAAAGTCAAAACGATGAAAGGTGAAAGGTTAGTGGTAACAAATAAGATACGAGATTTATTTTTATATTTATTATTATTGCATATTGTTTACGTTAGTATATTACTTAGGTATACGTGCCAAGTAGCAACTTAAATGTATGATTGCGTGATTCTGTTTGTTCCTCGGTAGGTAGGGTAATTTACGCTTACTCCGTATTTATATATATATATATATATATATATATATATATATATATATATATATATTTATATGTATGTATGTATGTATAGTGTATTTATAGGTATAGTATAGTTTTTCGGTAGAACGTCACCTTAAGAGCTATTCGGTACAATAAATAAAAAGAATCAACGGATGGCGGCTTTCTATAAAATATTTAACACTCCTGCGTATTTTTATTTTTAAGTCTTTCAAAACATTTTCCGTCTGAATTTCACATTTATTTATACCTTTCTTATGGTTCTAGGCGACAGAATCAAGTATATTTTTCTTATTCAATTACTACTCTAAGCCTTGATGACGCATGCTTAACGTTCAATTATTAAATAACAAATTGATCTAGCTAAACAAAGAGGATTCATATTCTCTTGTCGGTATGTGAACATTACTACAAAATTATACAGTAATAAATTTTATACAGTAATGAAAAACAGGAACGAATTTTAAAATTCATATGGGTCTTAGGACTTATATTCTTATAATTGACAAGTTTGTATACCACGATAATTGTAATAAACGTAATTTTGTTTTATCGTAAAAGGATAAATGAATATAAAATATAAAACCCGTACGTAATAGGATCAAACCTGTTTTCCTTTACAATGAATTAATATTCTCGATTTTTTGATACCGTAAAGGCTGTTGTCCTTTTTTAATCGAGAATAAACAAAAATAATTTATTTTCTTAAACAGGAAAAAAATTATTTGGCTTAAAAAATACTTGAGAAAACTGTTCGGAGCTATTGCAAGTTTCTTATCTTTAAAACAGTCTTAAGTAACGCCGAATAACTTTTTTCTTGATCGTCGTAAGGAGTAGTAATCGACTCCTTTCTTTTTCTGCAGAGCGCGAAAAATAAATAATTTTACAATTAATTCGTTAACTAATAGTATAATTACAATTACATTCAAGTAATAAAGCTTAAAGAAAGGAAGAGGCTAATAATTGCCTTCCCCCTTGCCGTGATAATAAAATAATAAATATACTCCGCGAACGAACTATAACACAATGATAAACGCGCTATTTACAGTATATAATATAATGTATATATATTTATAGTATACTATGTAGTCGAACGCAATCGTGCGAAATGTGCGATTATGAACGATTAAGGAAGTAACGCGACTTTATCAACGTCACGAATAGACCTCGACAAGGTGTTGCGAAAAAAAAATAATAATAATTATACTGTGAAAGTTGTATAAAAAGTAAGGAAAGGGACACTGAAAATAACTGCATAATGTTAAAACTATCAGATCGAAACACTTTACACCGCATTCTTACATATTCTTTTTTTCCTTATTTCACACATTTTTAATCCGCTGCACGCTGCAAAATAATCCTGCTGCTTTATATTCTCGAGCGCACTCCCGCATCGCATCGGTATGTCGTTATCTCAGTTTTTATTCCCCCCTCCCCTCATAAAATCATGTATACTTTCTCTCCTCGCTTACTCATTTCAAACACTTTTTACTAATTTGAAAGTGTATATATGTATATATATATATATATATATATATATATATATATATATATATATATATACATACATACATACATACATACATACACTTACATTGTATTTTTACGCCACGTGAATACGCATTACCATTTTCTGGATGGTTAAACAAATGCTTTCAAACATAAAACTTGCTTTGCGGAATTGCAATCGAAAAAGTATAAGCTAATATAATGGTTAAGAAATTTGATCTAAATTATGAAAACAGTAAATTTTTTCTATTTTTTGTAGAATCATCTCTGTAATTTACGTATATATATATATATAGATAAAACTGAAATAGTAAAGCCATCTGTAAATGAGTTTCAAAAGAATTTAGGTAATTGCATTAGATAATTTCCTAAATAAAAGAATCATTGAGCGTTGGGCGTGATAATCTCTTTTCTTTACACACTGCTGGTATTTTATACCGCAAAAAATAGCGATCCTATGACCAAATCAGTTCTTTTTTTGTACGTAAAGCTCCTAAGACGAAATAAATTGAATTTACTTATTTTTTTCAGTACATATACCCAGCAGCATCCCCCTTTTCTATAATATACCTATTATATATCAATTTATATAATATATATAGCTTCTATATATATAATTTATATATATTCTCTATCAATATAATAGCGTATTAGATACTTTTCACTTACATTTAAGTATGTAATATATAGGTGTTTATTTTTTCTCATCTGTTCACAGATATCATATAAAAAAAACGTGAAATGAAACTGTTTTTCGAAGCGTCTATTTTTTCTGTCTCTCCCTCTCTCTCGTTCTTTTTATACTCTCTGGCTCTCTGTTTCTCTTTCATTCTTTTGCTCACTTTTTCTTTTTATTTTCTAAGTGAGATTACTCAATGAAAACAAAAATTTGCTTTATTTTAAAGACATGCCATTCAGGGTATTACCGGTGTGATTTTATCCGAAAATGAAATTTTGTCGGCCACTCAAGTTCCGCATAAATACGTTACGAAATCCTCATTTCGTATTTATTAGGTACGAGACAGTTTACTGACATTCACCCATACCATTCACTCGGTTCTTTTGCAATTACGTTAAATAGCAGATTTTTTGATATTCAAAACGATTCGATACCTTTTTCTCAAACTCTATCGATAGCTTGACAATAAAATCAATGTAATCTTTTGTTTTCTTAGCTAGAAACAGCTGTTTAATTTAACGCAATTGGAAAATAACATGTAAGCACGCCACACTCACATTAATGCGAAAATTTTGACTGATTTTTATCATTTACAAGTGGTCACGATCTACGAGACTCTTTTCTTAATTTTTTTTTCGATAGGAAGGCACTTTCTACTTTTTTTCTCATCGTCATTTTTATACAATACATTACTAAACATTCTTTACCGCTTGCTTTCTTTCATTAGCGCACGTTGATTCGTTTTTGCTTCTAATTTGGCTGCACATTCACGAAATTCTTTTTCCTTAAGCAACGAATAACTCAACTCGCTTCGATTTTGCTTCATAACATTTTGCTTTTGAACACATTTTATGCCTAGATTTTACATCGTATAATTTCGAGACTTATAGGTATTCTCGTAACTTGGATCGTTCAAAGTAAAAACTAGTTAGTAAATTACAGTAAGGGCTGTATATGTTTAAAGAGTTCTAAAAACAGTCCCAGAATCTCACTTTGTTACTTTTCACATTTTTTCGAGTCAAGTCTTTCAAAATTTTTGCATCGTTCCTGTAGATGGAAACAGTAATCAAGCATGCATCGAGAAAAATCTAAAATTTTAATAACTTGAAAAAATTGTACTAAACAAAAAAAAATTTTATTCTTTCTCGAGAAAATTTTTATTATCATCTTAATCAAACTCCTGGATTATTATAATTTTTATAAAAACGAATCTAGTGAAGAAATACCTATTTGTTATCATCAAAGTCTTCTCTTTTCCTTAAAAATTTTGTCGCGCAAAATTTATTATATCAAGAATATGATTTTTCTACCAAAAGAGAAGTTTAGTTTTATAATTTCGATATTTCGCTTCATCACAAAAGTCACTCTATCAATCAGCGCCGTGCACTCATTGTTGATTATCATTCTCGTCGATATTCGTGATTGAAGAAAGATGTTTGAAGTTAAAAGAACAAGTATAAAAAAATCTCGTAAAGCGCGACAACCAGGGTTTTTTCGCTTTTTGCGACACTCACGAAGGCCACTTCGAATTTTTTTTTATTTTCCCCTTACACAAATACAAAGCTTGATAATGACCTAAACTCGTAATGTAATTACTCTCATTTTCAGTGAAATATATTATTTACTGAATATTTCGGGCAAAGGCCTCGTGTGTTTGCTTTGTGTACGTTTTTTTAATCTGAAGATCTCTAAAAAATAAAAAAATCAATTCTTTATCACCCCTTTTAGCAAAGTCACGCGCAATTTTTTTTTTACAAAATTTTGAAAAATAGTTTGACTTTTCCGAAAAGAAGCACCCATACGCCTTGTATTATCGCACGTTATGATTTTCATTTTTTTTCACTTTCATCATTTTCTTCAATCATTTGCTCGCAATTACTACTAATCGTTCATTCGCTTCAGTCATTCTTTATTACCTTTCGCTCATCCATTCGTTCTAAATCACATTCTGTAACACATTTACTCAATCATTAATTTGTCATTTGTAAGCCCTAAACCTTAGAATTTTTATACTTGGCATACCCCAAATATGGCAGGAAGGCAATACTTAATAACGCGTACTTTAATATTTTCTGATTTCTTGCACAGAAATACCGTTCGTCCCATAATTTATTTTTTTTCTCGATTAATATAATAAGAAATTTTGTACATTTAGTAGCACAGCGATGTTGGTTTTGGATTCATCTATGCTACCCTGCCTTCGGCCGTCTTTATGTAGGGCGACGCTCTTCTCGTATTTCTTTTTTTTTTCTACAAAATCACAAAAATAAGCTTTCACGGAGCATCGAGTCACCGTTCTTCATCGTCTTCGCCGCTCAATAAACAACGGAAGAACAATACTTTTTTCTCGACTATATCTGGATAACATCAATTAAGGTATCGCGTATTCTTGAACTGTACATGACAAATGGCCACAACGCAAAGTGCTCAACAGAAATTGACGTGAATAAGTTATTATGATAAAATAAAAGAGACAGGAGGTCGCATATGGCCTCAATTTATTGCAACAGACCGATTTATTTTAAAGGTGTATTTTGATATAAACATTATAAACATGAAACGAAGGAAATAACTGACTCGTCGCTCTAATAATAATACAGTAAATAGAAAAGTTAGCCCCGGTCGCTCGAGTGAAAAAGAGTACGGGACAGCGACTCGACGCTGGATTACGAGACTCGTGAGTGAAAAAAAGCTGTTGCTCGATCTGGCTTTGGATACAATCGGTCCGTGTGGATTTCGCTCCCCCATCTCGCTTTTTAACCGCGGACTGCCTTATAATACACCAGTCCTCTGTGAGCTCTATTATAACGGAGTCGCGCGCAGCAATTTTTTATTTAATTTTTTTTTTGGAATTTTTTTTGTTTTTGTTTATTTTTATTTTTTGCTTCCTTAATAACTATTATACATTTGGCGTTATAACGTATGGTACTGTCTATGTATTTAGGTATAAATTATGTAGTACTTGTATTTCGTTCGCGCCCCGCCGATTACAAAAACGCCAGCGGGAGCGAATATTCTACATTATACATATGCGACATCTACTCGTACATTGTCCATCAAACGAAGGGACTGTGACTACCTAAAATTGGAAATATATCGCAGGGGCGAATAGCGACCGGGCTCGCGCGCTCGCTTCTTCGGTTTTTATGCAAATCCCACCTCTCCCCCTCCCCCAATTTTGTCTCTACGTATTCGACTTCGCACCTTACACCGAGGAAAGCGGTCGCTCGCCGTCGCGGCATCGTCTTTCTTCGAAATGAGAGGAAGGAGCGTACTCTACTCGCTCATAGTGTTTTTATTTTAGTTTATTTTATTATTATTATTATTTTTTTTTTGATTGTAAGCCTCCGTTTTTCCACCCCCCACACCCCCCAACGCCTACTCGCTTTCGTCCTTACATAGCATCGACTTCTATATATATTCTACATACGGATTTCTCGCAGACGCTCACGCTCATATCAACCCATCAGGTTTGTATACAATCCAGCCAAGCCCGCTACTTGGCAAGAGAGAGAGAATGCGCGCGCGCACGCACATATCGCATACATAAACATACATAATTGAGGTGTGTGCGGGTGTGTGCGTGGGCGTGTATGTGCGCGCGCGTGCGCGCGTCGTATGTCATGTGTCGTGTGTATCTGTCTGTCTGTGTATTTGTGTGTGTGGATGTGCGTGTATATGTACATATAAGATGCATACATGCATATCAAAGCGCGCACAAAACGCAGTCGTGCGGCCGGAACGCTTTCTCGCGAGCGCTCTCTGTTCCCCCTCATATATATATATATATATATATATATATATATATATATATATATATATATATATATTATAATATACGAATTTGCTCGCGCGCACGCCCTCCGTATTACACACGTGTCCCGGCACAATTATCGTGTCGCGTTCGTGTCCGATGTCGCTGCGACGCGCGCGCGCCCTAATAACGCGGGGGCGCGGGAGACACTATATATTATGTATACGTATGTGTATATATGTATATGTATATATGTATATGTATATATATATATATATATATATATATATATATATATATATGTGTGAGCCACCCGCGTTCGTAGCCGACGGGCCACATCTCCTCCCCGCCCCGACCCCTCGTCGCGCGGGGGCGGCGGAGGGGGGGAGAGGGAGCCGCGCGAGCGTGTCACCCCTCCTCGTCGCCTAAACGTTGAAGAGGCGCTCGGGCATCGCCTGGCTCAATTTTCTATAGTCCAAGAGGCCGCCCGGCGACAGCATGGCCGCGGCCACGGCGGCGTCGACGGGGCCCGGCAGGTGCTCCGCGACCTGGGCCCCGTACCGGCTTTACTATTCGCACCGCGAGTCCGTGAGGGGCTCCAGCTTAACGGCGATCTTCTCCTTCTCCTTGAGGGCCGCGTGCGAGCTCTTTACCAGCTCGGATATGTCCTCCTGGAAGAGATTCTCGGGCCTCGGGCTGACGAAGCTGCGGGCCGGCTTGTAGGCCATGCCGCTCACCCCGATGCCGACCTCGACGCTCGGCGGCAGGTGCGCGGGGTCCATGAGGGAGCCGAGGGGACTGGCCAGGGGCGACTCGAGCGGGCTCTCGGGCGGCCCGCCCGAGCCGGGGCTGGCGAGGCCGAGGTTCAGGGGCGAGTTGCCGTTGTTGCTGCCACCGCCGCCGCCGAGGCCGGGCGTCAGCGCGCTGGGCAGCATGCCGGTGTTGTTGTTGTTGTGGTGGTGATGGTGGTGGTGGTGGTGGGACTGCTGTTGCTGCTGCTGCTGCTGTTGCTGCTGCTGTTGCTGTTGCTGTTGTTGCTGCTGCTGTTGCTGCTGTTGTTGCTGCTGCTGCTGTTGCTGTTGCTGCTGCTGCTGCTGCTGCTGCTGATGATGGTGGTGGTGATGATGTTGCGACTGATGATGATGATGATGATGCTGCTGTTGATGATGGTGATGTTGCGACTGATGGTGCTGCTGTTGGCTCACGTGGTGCATGGCAGCCTGGAGGTTCGACGAGAGATTCGACGTCAGGCTCGTCGACAGACTCGCCGAGAGATTCGCCGACAGATTCGTCGCCAGCATGTCGTGCTGCTGCGAGTGCGCCGCTGCTACCATACTGCACATCTGGTGTCGGAGGCCTGACGAGAAGAGAAGAAGTTTAGCTTTTATATATATGTATACATTTTATGTATATAATATATAGATATAGATAGATGTGTAGTGGTTCGTCGGATCCGTCATAACGGTCGTGGAAAATTTCCAAGACACGGGGCTAATGCGACGGTTGCGGGACGTGGTGGGACACCCAGAGAGGAAGAGAGACGGATAAAATGCTCGTTGGACACGAAAAGTGCAGCTGTCGCGGTTAGGGGGCCAACTCTGTTATTATATTTATATAGGGCTACTGGTCAGCTTTGGTCATAGAATTTCTGAGCTATTCCCACTTTTTTTTCTTCTATTTTTACAAAATATACTGACCGCACCATTAAAATTACACGGAGAAACGAATTCGGATCGAGGCTACGAGCATAATTGAAATTGTACATATATTCAAAATTGTCAAATGAATAATTAGACATAAAATCTTTATCGCGATACTTATTCCCTTACAAACTCCGTCGTAATACAATTGCAATGCTTATCGATAGTGGGCTCCTGGAATATTGGAAAATATTAAAGGTGATATAGTGAATTGTAGAAAAATCGCGGTAACGCTGCGCACTTGGAATAAATTACAAAATTTGCCGTTAGACGTTTTATCGCGTATCGAGGAAGCATATTACAATTCCGTAAACAGTAATAAAAATTTTATTGCCCGGTTGAGTGCGAATTTTCGTATCATTGATGCTTTATCGATTGCGAATAATTTTGAAAACAGCAGTTACAAAGCGAGAGTAAAACTTTTAGAATTTCTCAAACTCTAGTCATTGCACATAAAAAGAAGAAAAAAAAATGTTACGGCACCGCAGTAATGCTGCTGCCATTGTATAGTAATATTCGAAAGAAATGGCGAGACCTTTATAAACGTGATGTAATTTATGATAATATATGATAATAAATTATTTATATAATTTGAAATGTGAGCGATAAATATTGACAGTTATTAAAATTAAAAAACATTTACAAGAAATTAAAATTACAAGTGCACTTTAGACGCAATGCTTGTATTCTGTTGGAGCGTTTGGATAATGCGTAAATGTAAATTAGATAATACAGAAAAATATTAAAAAAAAAAAATTGCTTCGAAAAAAAATACAATGTCCATATTGTCTAAGGAATTACAATGTCAGTTATAACTCGTTTGCATCTGTTGCACTGTTTGAATATAGTACTAAATATATATATAGCTTTATTAGACAGCTGCTATTCGTATACCCGAGATATATGTTATAAGCCACGCCCCGTAATTATTAACGTCCAAAAAGAAAAGAGAGAAAATTATTTACTTGAGAATAAGTAAATATAGCTCAGTGACACTATTATCTAATAAGCTCGGGAACCAAGCATTACACATACGTTAATACACGCGGTAATTTCAATAATTGTTGCAGCCGAAACAGTGCATTAATCAATCCGGATTGATATAGCATACGCTTGTAAATGACCGAATGCAAGTTTTAAGGAACAGGAGCTTGTATAATCTTTGCGAGTGGAAACAGTCGTTAAAGTTTAACAAAGAAAATCCATTAGTCGTTCATTATGCACGGCTGTTTTAGCCAATCGAATTTCTTTTCTCCGTCTAGACGAGTGAATAATTGAGCCCCGCGCGGCCCGGGAGAGGGAAAAAACGGACGGCCGATAGAAAATTTTCCGCAGGTGCATTATGTGGGCCTAGGACAATCGGCGGGACAGCGACCGCGCGCACTTATCGTATTTATCGTTGCTTTGCCGTCCTAGCCTAAGAGCTAGGAGGAAGAATTTTTTGTCTTTGGCAATTATAAATCATACGCGAGATGATGCGCGTACTGAGCAATACACGCGGTCCTTCAACTGTTTGCAAATTGCAGAGAAAGTCGTGAGATCAAGTTCTTTTGACGGACAAATATAGATTTTTATTGCGTGCAATTGTCGATAAGCTAGATAATGCGGTGAATGACGAGTATTGTGAAATCAATTCTGCGTGGCTATAAGTAAAAATTTATTTAAATCCAAATTAACTTTGTAGAATTAAAAAATAATAATTGTTGTATTAGATTATAGAGTCGCATTAATTGTAAATGAAACGTTATCCTGTCAAATTACGCGTCGAAATCGTCGTTCGAAAAAATCAACAACGCTATTGGGTTATCATCTGGCTGACGAAAAGGGTCTTCTGAAGAATGTTGAAAATTTGAATCTCCAGAATTTGAATAATGTACAGATCAAACGTTAACTAAACTGTACAGTTATTGAAGACGGACAATTTGTATTAATTTATATTCAATTTATTCATACAAACACGCGCAAATTATTTAGTTATAGTTTATTTTCAAACAACTCACTTTGTTGTTGCTCATGTGATTTAGTTCAATCCTAACGTCTTGTGGTTGCAAAAGGTCAAATTGAATTTGACAATTATACAAACAGGGCACCTCAAATCTAAAAAACAACGAATCGAAGCTATCCGAATATCTTCTGTATGCATTTGTTGAGGTGCTCTAAATTCAAATCGATTAAGATTTGTGGTTTTGAGTTTACTTAGGCCTAACACTTCTGGTGTATTATCGGTGTCATGGGAGTTTTTTTGTTTTCTATTTCTTTTTTTTTTGGAAATCGAGTAAATTCCTGACGTGCTACAACAAAATGCCCAAAGGATTTGAATTATCATTTCTATGTTATCAGAATTGGCTATCTAGAAATTTAGTCGCTGCTAAATTTCAATCCGAGCATTTTGCTTTGGCACGTCAGAAAAACTCTTCTCTCATAATTTCAACAACACTCCATGAATCTACAATTTTAGAACTATCACAATAACGTTAATAAGTAAAGTCCAAACCTTCAAAGCCCAAACTCACAAGCCTCAGTATCACCAACCCTAATTTCATATATGCCAAACTAGAAAAAATTCTCAAACGAAAAATGTCCGAATTGACGATTTTGATTTTTCTTGTAGTTTAATTTTATTTTTTTGTTCAATTGTAGGATAAGCTCCTGTCATCCTATTAGCAAAATATTATCGGTCTTGAATTTAAGTATAAGAAACAATATCCAGGCGACGTTCGGTTAGCTTCTGCAACTTTTTTTTTAATTTTGGTTTTTTGAGGACAAAACCAAGTTACTTAATGAGCCAGATTACTTATAGCAAGTATCTATATACATAAACTAATGTATACTTCATGAAAGATCTTTCGAAGAAATAATAAACGATTTAGTTTTAAAAACATCTAGGAATAAACGTTGCCCAACTAATTATCTGTTTTATAAATTTATATATAATATAGGCTCACAAAAAAACATGTACGATTATCTTTTACTCTCCGAAGGATATTGTAACAGTGGGCGTTTTCAATCTCTGTGTAAAGACGGCTCTGTCTCCACTGTATACATAATAAATCGTTCAGGGGTGCAGATTACATACGTATACGTATGCCTATGAATATACATACATGTACATACACGCAGGCGCACACACACACACACACACACACGTACTTGATATATAAGCTTACCTTGAGCGACGGCGGCGACCGCGGCCGCGGCCGCGCTCGGGCTGACCGCTCCCTCGGGCCCGTTACACGCGCCGTAATTCGCCAGGGCCGGATACATGGTGGTCGGCTCCTCCTTGAGGTGGGGCGAGTGACCGTCGCGGAACACCACCGCCCGTATCACGCCGCGTATGTGCTCGTCCGGCCAGACGCCGAGGAGGATCCTCTGGGGTCGCCCCCTGCCCTTCGGCCGGAGATCTGGAAGAAGAAGCCACAGAGCGCGCGGGGGCGCGTCAGACTAGCCGTCGCTGGAAGTCGTGCGCGCGCAAACCCTCCGCGCGTTTATACACAGGGAAGGCGGGCGTGCGGGTTGGGACGGGGAGGGGCGGAGGGGGGGGGGAGCTCGCGAGACGAACAAATGGATATGGAAGAAGTACAGGACCGCGCGCGCGCGCGGGATCCGGGCCGCAGCCGCGCTCGGTTCGCCACGTGAATTTTTTGCTCGGCACGGTATATATACATATATATTTAAGTAAGAGTCGCCGCGGGAGGCTGCGGGGCGAGGGGAGGGGCAACGATATTGCCTCGTATGTTTCTATACATGTAAAAATGTCGCTACTTTTTATCGGCTTTAATGCATGTTTCCTTCCAGCATAAATCATGCGCGTGTATTATACATACATACATATGTGTGTGTGTGTGTGTGTGTGTGTGTGTGTGTACCGTAAGAAAATTGTTATTAAAACGAATGCGCCTGCATTCTGTGCGGTAATATTATGCTTGCCGCGGTTTTTATTGCGAATTTCATTCTCTGGAAGTCGAGTTTATATTTACATTCCGCAAAAAAAAAAGAAAAAAAAAGAAAGAAAAAAAATGATAAAACTATCGAGCAGAGCGAGCTTTTTTTTTTTACTCCGCGGTAATATGAAATGCGACTAAAATCCGAGGCAATAATAATACGATTTTATCGAAAATCCATCGAATCAGTAATTCGTCATTAATAGAGAATCTATAAATAAAGGGAAATAAGTCATTCGTTCGCTGCCGATAAAGCGCGCCTATTTTTCTTATTGGTCTAAATATAACGATAAAAACGGTTAAATTAGATGTTTATATGCGAGATCCGCCGGAAAAATGCGTATTTCTACAGCATATATTGTGAACAAATTCTAAAAGTTCGATTTTATAGTTTCCATTAACGTCTCGAGAATGCACGGAGAAACTTTTTGGCTGCTCTTTGCAGTCGAGCAAATACAGCAAAATGCTTTCGTAATTTAATCGGCCCGTACGCCCATTCCTGGTAACTCCAGTGTACGCGAGTGCAAAAAAGTCTTCGTTCTGTCGTAAAAATCTTGAATTTTAGGCGATAGTTTCGCCAAAAGAAGGAGAAAATTTCAGCTGTTTGAATAGAATAAAATTTCTTGTCGTACGTTTAGTGCGGTGGTTGGGTCTGCGCTCGGCAACATTTGCGCCGAAAAGTTTCTCCGTGTAAATCTAGTAAAATTCTATCTCTATAGTATCGAGCAGAAGGAATTGACGGTAAAAAAGACGTTCTGCTATTCTTTCACTTTCGATATATCGATCTTGGGAAGAAATGTCGACTAGATTATTAGTAATTCTGAAAGTGATCGCCGTTAAAAGAGTCATTTGAGTCTTTAATTTTTGCAATTTTTCACAAATTATCCCCATCAGATTTTGAATTTACTTAAACTTTTAGAAAAATCGAAAACATTCATAAATGAGGAAGAAATTTCTGATTGTATTATTTTTATAAAATAAAATGTAAAAAAAGTTATTAATTATCTAATATCAATTATTAATTATCTAGGAATAAGAGTTAAGAAGTAAGCAATAAATATTTGAAGAATACGAAATCGTCCGTTAAACATAAACGAAAATGAAATAAAAAAGACGTATGGATATTTCAAATTAAAAAATATATATAAAATTAAAATTTTTTTTAATTGAACAATAAAATATTGACTGTGAAGGATTAAACTATCCACAAATACAAGGAGATAAAAATCATGAGAATTGCATGAATACAAGAAAATGTTTTTTTTTGTTTTGTTTTGTTTTGTTTTTTTTTTTTAATTATACTTATCGTTTTTAACGTAATTCCAATTCCTGGTCGAAGGTATTTGTTTAAAACGTAACAAAAAGCCCAAATATACGTCATATTAGATTCTTAACGCACGGTCGATTTGGACACGGATATCCGTCAAAGTAGCTTGTACTGTTTCCTTCCGGAGGTCGCTACCAATCAATGAGCCAAAGAGCAGGCGAGCTACGCAGTCACTCGATCACGAGGAGCATCGAACGATTCGCGACCATCAGCAAAGATCACCCCACGAAACTCTTCCCGTCGACGTTTACCCATCGATGGATTCGCCATCGATTCGAATCTATATGTATATAAGGAATCACTTCCGCGCCGGCCGTCGCGCGCGTTCTTCCCCCCCCCCCCCATTCGATCACGGGATCGTCAATTCGTAAACGATAGACTTGGGAGGCTGCCGCGAACGATTACATGCGCAACACCTAGAAATCGGCGACAACGGCCGCCCTATGCAGTGAGCGCGGGGCACCGGCCGCAGAAGCGCGATCGCGCTCCACATAATGAAAAAGTTAAAGATAGTCGCGCGTGCGTGCGACCCCGTGGCACGTCGAGGAAAATGGAGGAAGTGAGGTGGGGAGGGGGGAGGGAGCGTTAACGGCGCGCGTTTCGCCGTGGAACGATAAAATAAGGAACGGGAGCGAGCTAAGTAAACACAATCGCCGTCAAATCGAGCATAACCGCAGAAGAGAGCGAGCCTGTATGGCTTCCTCATCTGTCTCCCGCGCTATTATAACTACATGCATATATATATATATATATATATATATATATATATATATATATATATATACACACATTCGCGCGGACCCCCGGGAATGAGTCCCGTCGATGTGTAATTGTACCTTTTACGAGCGAGGCTAAATTAACCGCGAGGGTAAGAGGGAGAGAAAGACGGTGAGGGGGGAGGGCAGGGCGGTGGGAGGCAGGGAAGGCGCTTATATTATGAGCCCGCGTCCTGTTGCGCGCTCGGCTGCATCTTATTGTTTCTTTTTCGTGCGCGTTGTACCGCGTATGCGTGAATGTAACGTGTATATGCTGGCTGCTGCTGCCCCGAAAGAGTGCGCGGCACACGCTTTTATATATATGCACCAATGTATGTATATATATATATATACGACGCAAAACGAGAGGGTCGAACGAGAAGAGTGAAAAAAAAATGAGGGCGGGGACTGAGGAAAAGAGCGCGCCCGCGCCTTTTGCTATTTATAAACGACGTCGCGTGTGCATTGAAATTTCTTCTTATCCCGTTAATGACTGGGTGCATTTCGGTTTTGAATTACACTTACCGGTTCCACCGTCGGCGCTCGGTCCCAGCATGTTGTGGACTCGATTCGCGTAAAGTACGAACGTCGGGTACGGAATATCGTATTTCCTGCAAAAAAAGAGAGAGAGACGAGAAAAATAAAGATTGGAATCACACACACACATATAGATATATATCTGTACCATATTATACACATCAACGCCAAATTATTATTATTATTATTTTCCCGCACTGGTTTTCTCCCAAACGTATGATTGGGGGCCTCCGGCCGTACGGCTCGATCGACGCAGGAATTGCATAATCAAAAATTACTAACTCCCTTACATACATACATACATACATACATACATACATACATACATACATACACACATGTATATATATATATATATATATATATATATATATATATATATATATATAAAAGAGTATACTTGCGACCGAGCCGATTTTTATCAAGTTTTAACAGCTTATGAGTTGAAATTTATTCGATAGAGTAATAAAGTATACCTTAATATGTACATATATATATATATATATATATATATATATATATATATACATATATATATACATATATTCATATATATTGAAACGAGGTAGTTTCCTTACTTTATTTTGCGGGCACCGATCTGTTCACCGAGCCATAATTGACGGTTATGTTTTAAACTAATCACAGATAAGCCGGTTATTCGTCACAAGTATCGGAAACAATAATCTTTGACTTGCAATTCTGGCTTTTAATGTTTTAAAAGAAATGTGCTATGATGATTATTCTTTAATATGGGCGGCAAATAGTTGCTTAACACTACATTGTGCACTGGTATACCTTGCACAATGCAACTTTCATCTATGTTATATATATATATATATATATATATATATATATATATATATATATATATATTGTTCTGGTATACGCGTTCGCGTGCGCGGGCGCGCGCTCGCGCTGCATAGTTTGAATAAAAACTATATATATATATATAAACTCTAACGGTATATATGAGAAAAAGGAAAAATGCATATTTTACGATTTGGTATTATAAACGAGTGAGAGCACGCTGCATATATATATATAGGCTTTTTATGTCACTTTTGAATAAATGTCCGGAGCAACAATAAATATAAAGCCAATAAATATACTATATATACGTATCGGGACGTTTGAGCGTTTTTCTATTGATCTGATCAAGAATATAGGTATATTTATATACATAACATATATGCGTATTTTTAGAACTGACGCCTTGTGTTTTGTAATACTGTAGTTTGTGTGTATGTGTGCATGTGTTCGTGCGCGCGTGCGCGCAATCGCGCCGACCTAGCCTATTTTTGTTTTACCCGCGAAAACTAATATTATGTGTTATAAAAGTTGGTACATAGCCGCTATGCGATATGAATGTAATTTTAGTAATCAAAATTATAATATAAAAGTTGTAATGACTGAAACTAATACTTATTTTAATGGGTTTCTCAATTATACGTGTATATATATATAATATATATATATATATATATATATATATATATATAATATATCTAAGAATTTGTCAAAAAAATTACAGTGAAAGTCGAATATATATAGTAATTCAGGAAAACGTCCAAGGACTATTTCGACTTAAAATTGCACGAGTATAGGGCATTGTGCAAATTCTCGCGTTATACTCGAACATTTATTGTGAGCTAGATTAAATTTTCAATGAAATTTCAGGTTATATCAATCAAGATATCCGGCCAATTGTATATATGTAAGAAATTATCCTTGCACATTCCTTTCCTAAAGTATACATCATATCTTAATAATAATTAGAACTGTGTAATCGATTTTTTCATTCCATTGTATTAACGGTGAATTTACACCCAGCTATCCGTTGAAATACGCGTTAAAAATCGAATGAGTGAATGGCAGGTTGATAGAAAAAATTGTTTCTTGATTACAAATTGTTATTGAAAATTTGTAATGGTTTTCTTTCAAAAGTACATTTTTAAATCAGTATCAATTTTCAAAGTTATTTTCCATCTATTATAGAAAAGATATCTGTTAACAATCTTTCTGTTTCCTGTTTTTTGAATCAATGATATCTAAACCTTCTCTAAACAACAAATTCGATAATTGTTTTATGAAAAAGTGACAGTCCAATTAAATTATTCAACCTTGGATCGATGTAAAATAATAAGTTGATTTTGTATACGCAATAATTTATTAATACACGAAGAATAATTTTATATTGGAAAATATATACGTTAGAAAATTTCAATAAAGAATTTTTCTCACGTTCCAAGCCCGTATCGTCGCGCTCATATATGGAAATATAATAATTTTTATGTTAACATTATTCTAGACGTGTGTATATTATATATATATATATATATATATATATATATATATATATATATATATATATAAATACATATTGTCCGTATAAATTACTGATTTCCTTCGTCCGTCCTATTTAATACTATAACGCGACAACGACGTGTGCGGCAGCCTGTTATTTTTCCAATATAATTATCCGAACAAGCCATTACAATTCCTAGTATAATAATAATAAAATATATATATATATATATATATATAAAATGACAGGCTTTGTCGAGAAGGTGAGTCGGCATTAGAAATATATATATATATATATATATATATATATATATATATATATATATAGAAGGGGGGAGATAGAAAAAGAAACTTTATATTACCTTGCAGCCTGGCTTAACGAGAGGCCTTCCTTAAGTACACTAAAAATCGCCTCGGCCATCGTTTCCGGCCGCCAGGACTTCAAAGGGCCGCGTTCCCGAAAGCGAAGATTGTGCACCAGGCTCTGATTGGTATTCCAGCACTTTTGCCACATGGATTGCAACTGGTACTGGTAGCTGTCTGCTGGAACAACCCCCCGAAATTCGAGGTAAAACCTATTAATAGGCGTTTCGCAGGCGACACGCGGGGTTTATATATGTACAGCATATAATAATACGAATAAAGACAATTTTATACACAAGTAGATATATATATATATATATATATATATATATATATATATATATATATATATATATATATATCAATGCATGTGCAGAATATAATTGATAAATGGGTACGGAATTATGTCCTATGTATTTATAATTTAATGCATTTAATGTAAAATTTTTATGAACGTATTATATTATTAAGAAAAAAAAAAGATTATTTCCTTACCAATAATATGCTATAATCGTTTCTTTGTATTAATTGTACTCTTCGGCTCCTATATTAACGTAAAGGAAGTCAATGATGGTGCGGGATACTTTTACGAAATTACGAAGATTTTTGTAAAGTAGGAACGCGATGAATTTTTATTGATATCTTAAAGTCAATTTAACAGTTAGAAATAAACCCTCATTGTAATTTTAATAATTGAGTTCTGTATATTAAAAACATTTTTCATTTATCATTATGAAATGATCGTTGCGCTAATCTTGACTTTTAAAAGCAGTGTAGAACGTTCACTAATTAAGTCAGTAATACAACCATTCGAGTTGTACATTCCACATATTGGCTAATTTCCGGTGAGTAAAAAGATCGAAATTACAAAACAACGTTAAGTCGCTTATAATGCCGTTGTTTAATTTTTCAATTATAAATGTGAATATATTCCATTGAAAAATGCCTAGTACTTTATTATACGAGAGAAGGTTTTTAATAAAGTAATCTGCCGGCCGATTAGGTATAAATTTTATATATATATATATATATATATATATATATATATATATGTAGTAATAAATGAATAAATAATAAATAATAATAATAATAATAAAAGCAAGAAACAAGGATAAAATAAATAGTTCGCGGAATGGCAATAATTAATTTTGCTCCCATAAAAACTATACATGTCCCCGGCACCTCGAATAAAAATTTGGATATTATATACAGACGTGGAGCTAATAATTTTTTTCTTTTTTTTTTTAGCGCGACGCAGTGCCCGCTTTCCATCGGCGCATATTTGCCAGGCACAATTGTTGCTGTTATTGTTGTTGTTTCGTTCTTGTTTCGTTTTATAATCTCTCTCTCTCTCTCTTAGGAAAGCGCTGGTGAGTAAAACTTACTTCGTCATTTTTCGACGCACCGGCGTATAATGCACACAATACACGTATATAATATAAGAAATACGCCGCAGTCACCGCGGTGTGTATATATATCTATATATCGTGTGGCAACAACATAAAAAAAAAAAAAGTTGTAAACGTTGAAAAACCTGCGTTTATTTATATATGTACCATATAGAAATGTAATATTTGTGAATAACTTTACTTTATATACGAATCGGTACGCCTTGGGCTGGCCGGGTCTTCTGAAAAATAAGAAAATAAAACACAGAGTAAAATGAACAAAAAAAAAAAAAAGAAACAAAAAAAACAAAATTAGTGGTAAAGTAAAATAAGGAAATAATAATGATGAGGTGAATTTTTGTGTGGTGACGGGTTGCAAATAAATAAATTAAATCACATCCAATTATAATGGGTAACAGAATCGACTTTATATATATATATATATATATATATATATATATATATATATATATATATATAAATATTTAATATATATTCACATTGTAATCACATATACAGAAATCATCGTATGTTAGAGAATCCGCAAGTATTCCATCGCAGATATTAACAAATATCTTATTTATATAAAGAGAGAGAATAAAAAATGAGAGCGTGAGTGAAACGACGCATACGGCGAATACGGCCATAACTTCAACTTAGACATTATATTAATATATAGTTAAGCGTTTTTTCCAGTCCCTCACTTATAATCTATGTGTATATAACATGTAAGTATGTATGCGTATGTGTATGTCTGTGTGTATGTATGATAGAGTATTTAAGGACGGGAGATCGAGGCAAGCATCGGTGCATATATATATATATATATATATATATATATATATATATACACACATATACATACATAGATGTCTGGAGGCGTTATGCTTATGTGTACGAAGAAGCCGGGGACGATGATCGAGGTCCAGATCTACGATGGCTAAGTTTATAGTAGAAGCGAAAATTCTCTCGTGGCTGTGGGACACGGTTGAGCGGGCGCAAATACATGTTACACATATACGCGTATACATAATATTTCCGTAAACACAGATACACATACACACGCGCATACAGATGCACGCGAAATATAGATGCATGCGGACGGGG
>JACCIC010000368.1:142500-162763 GCA_018907035.1 Sycobia sp. Sy_11
GCAATTATGCGAAAGAAGATCGATTCTTTATTATCGCGCTCTTGCCAACTCTTGGCCAACGTATATTATATACGTATATGCTCGACAGTGCGCATGCAGACGGTGTACCAAAATTGTTAAACGCGTTATCCTCGCGTATACATATAGTAGTCTTACGTAATATGGCACTGGATATATTATTGTCACGCGAGTACGCAAGTCAAAAGGTAAAATATGCTTCCCTGAAAATCACCGTTACGAGCGTGTAATATTATAATTTATATTCGCCTCGTTACACGCGTCGTCTATGTGTTGTGAATACATACATACATACATACATACATGCATACATACATATATACATACGTACATACATACATACATATATATATATATATATATATATATATATATATATATATATATATTCTATTAATGAAAATGTTTCTACGCCGGATGAATATTTATAGAGCGAAGATCGTAATATAAGAAATAAATATTATGCTCTTTCGTGTCAATGATATGCGATCTATTATAACGCACAATGGCACAATGTTAATTGCACACACACGCACGCACACGCACGTACACGCGCGCGCGTTTATAGCTATATGTTCTAATCTGTATTATATGACGCACGGATTCATCGAAATTTTTTATTCGACATATGTAGTGATGTGTGTGTTTGTGTGTGTGTGTGCGCGCGCGTGTGTGTAAGCATATGTATAAATTCATGATGTTCGTTATGTCGGATGAAAGAGCGCACGACAGGATTTTCAAAAATCTTCTATGAACATATTTTCTTCCAGTCAAGCTTACTAATATGAACTTTCGCACTGTATCGACCTTCAGTAGACGCACAAAAAAAACGCTGCGCTTCGCGCAAGTTCCCCGAGCTGTTTCGGTCAATCGCAAACTGCATTAGAGTATCAATAAAATCAGTCATAATGTATATGTATATATATATATATATATATATATATATATATATATATATAATACACACACATACATACATATATAATGTTGAAAAAATCGAGATAGGAACGAGCTCAGATCGTTGATCTAGGTAAGGCGCCGCGAAAAGTATCTCGGCGCGCGGGCCGCCGGTCCGTCGAGCCGGCGCATACACACACCCCCGAGGACCTGCCGAGCGGCCCGAGCCCGTGAGCCGCGAGAAATCGCGCCCGAATCCGCGCCCCGTGCACTTCCCACCGGCCGCGCGCGCGCCGCCGCCGCCGCCGCCGCCGCCTCACGCCAGCGCCGCGCCTCCGTCATTCGTGCTCGGCCTCCTCGTTGAAGTACAGGGACACGATGCCGTGCTTCTTGCAGAAGGCCCACCACCACCTGAACCCGGCGAGGCCCGCGAACGCGAAGCCGGGCTCGCGCTGTCGCCTCAGCTTCTCGACGAAGCCGAGGATCGCACCGAGGGACTTCTTCGTGCGCCTGTTGTACGGGCTGACGCTGATGTCGCAGCAGAACTCGAGGACCGCGGTCTCCTCGCCCGGGTCGAGGCCCGCCTCCTCCAGCACCATCATCCTCTTCGACTTGCCGAGGATGTTGTCGTAGAGGGTGCCCTTCGGTATCCCGTACTTGCTCGACGCCTGGGTGAAGCGCATCTTTTGCGTGACCACGGCCTCGATCGCCTCCTGGAGCTCTTGCCGCGTCCACGTGGGCGCCTTCAGCTTGAGCAGGCTCGAGTAGTCAGCTGGAAATCAGCGCGAGGTCATCGGACTGTAAAGGGCTATTGTACTGGCTGTTTTTGGTTGTTGTTGTTGTTGTTGTTGTTGTTTATATTTTTTTTTTTTTTTGGTTTCGGTTTATTTTACGTGTTCCGGAGCCTCGGTGTGGCGCGAGTGTGTATGCGTGTGTATGTCTGTGTCTGTGTGCGAATGTAGATGGTGGGGTAAAAAATTGTTTCGATAATAGGCAACACAACTATACATTTATATTATGGACATCGGTCGTTCATACGTAGATATGCTAGCTAAAAGCTGTCGGGGATTATACGAAAAAGCGATTGGCACGCGCGTCCATATAGATATATGGGGCTTTTCTGGGGGGTGGGCTAGGCGGGGGGGATCGGCGAGGGGAAAAATCCTCGCTCTCGAGATCTTTTCGAGTGGGGATTTTGTTTTTTTTTTTTTTTGTTTTTTTTTTTTTGTCGTTTTGGCGGATCCCGCGCGACCGCGCTCGATTTCCGCCGAGCGCGCGTCGTCGGCAGGTCCGGAATCTGGTCGGCCAACGATCGTCGTTTTAAGTCATTCGTAGGTAATCGAAACTCACCTGCTATACTGGAGGTGGAGGCTCCGAGCCAAGCGTGGGACGATTCCAACAACTTGGCCTGTAACAAGAAAAGAACAAGACAAGAGCACGTTAGTAAGATTCTGAGCCATTGCGAATGATCGAGTATGTTATTATATATATATATATATATATATATATATATATATATATATATATATATGTATGTATGTATTTTTGTTTTTGCTGTTTTTATCGTGCATTATCGGTCAGTCATTATGGCTATTAATTAACCATGGGAACGATATTGAACGTAATAAAAAAGAAATATAGCTAACGCAATCCTGTATTGGTTCATTGGTCGATCTGGACAATATGGGCGATCTATACTATTGATGCGCGTTTATGCGATAAGAATTACAAACGTCGGTTAACATAATTTATTATTACAATAACCAATATATATATATATATATATATATATATATATATAATTCTATATTAAAGTTGTTATAAACTAATAGTCATTTCTTTCAAAATTCCTGGACCGATCACTATGATTATATCCGTCACTTATACTCGTATATGAAAATAATAAAATATCGAAGCTAATTTCAATCTTGGTGTGTGGGGTATATACTTAAAATAATTTATAAATTACAAATATAATGTTGAAGTGTTGGTAACATCACTATTGTGCACGTTGCACGATAGGATATCTAAAAAATTCACTAAATTGACTGAAACTTTTTCGCTTCTCGAGGTTTCTATTATAATTATTTTCAATAAAACAATTTACCATTCTACATCTTGGATTGAAATACCTTTTTATTCTACTGATAAATCCAGTATGTGTCCTAGAACAAACCATGTACAATTGTTCCTTGTTCCGTTACATCAACTTAATAATTATAAATTATTAATTTTTTGTTTAAAACTCTAGTATTACAACAAGTTCCGTTATTTTACTTGTATTTTAAATTCTTCCCTCGAAACAGCCCCAATTATATTATTTCAACTTAACACAGTATCAGAATAAAAGTAATCAATAACGATATAAATTAGACTTTGGATAAATATAAATACACTGTCGTTCCCTCGAATTTTTAAAGCACCGAGAAAATTTCTTTTTAAAGATTCATAGACCTTCTATTCCCACTAGAAGTTGTACCGCCGGGTGGGTATTCAATTAGTAATGAGCAGAGAGATTCTATATATATATACGGCACAGTCAGGCCAAACAACGCGAACAGATCAACCCCTCGAAGAATTCCCAGGCGCTTCCAAAGGGGTTAGAGCTGATGCCAAGCATCGTGCCAAGTACAAGGACTCCGTTCTCTCTTTCGTTCTTCCCTTGCCTCTCTGGGGAGTGCAGAGGGAGGGGGGAGAGGGGTAAACGTTAGGGAGAAAAAAGTTAGATTCGAGGGATAAATATGGTTTTCGAAACCCACCCGCTAGACTTATGTATAGACCGTGAAAGCGCTCTCCTTCTTGCGCCGAGCAATACGGGCGCGCGCTTTAACTTTGCTAATATGCGAAGGCATACCGAAGCCGAGGAGGCTGGCTCTCTCTCTCTCTCTCTCTCTCTCTCTCTCTCTATATATATATATATATATATATATATATATATGGGGGGACGAGTCGACTAAGAGTGCAAGAGAGATTCCGAAAGACACACGCAAAGTTGCTTCATTTCGAAAGTTCCTCACACCGCGGCGCGAATATTCGGTAACACACGCATAGGGAGCGGGATGCGAATAGGTATCGGGCGAATTTTTCAGTTCAAGGGAGGGCCACGCATATGCGCGGGCCACGCTCGTTCCCTCCCGGACTTTTGAAATTAATTTTTAAGGGGCTCCTTGGCCGCGCCGCAAGCCGCGCGATTGGGCCGCGGGTTTTTTCTTTTTTTCGGCGCGTCCGCGCGGACCCCCCCCCCCTCCAATGAACGCGAGGCTTCGGCCAATATGCATGTTCGTTACATTTTTTCCTTATACTCTGGTCGGAGGAGCTCGCGCTTTTGTTGTTGTTTTTCGTTTCGCTCGCCCCGAACGAATCCACTCGGGCTCGTGTAGCCGAAAAGTTTTTATTCGTTCCCTCGCTTTCTCTCGTTTTTTTTTTTTTTTTTTTTTTTTTCGTTGCCGTCTTGATAGGAGCATTAGAAGTCGCCGCGATACACCGCGCTTTTGACTCTGCCTCCCTCTCTCGCTCTCTCTCCCCTTATACATCCGCGAGACATAAGTAAACACGGCCCCACTCCATCCAAGCTAAATACCAACGGGTCGAGTTGCAGCGAATTTCTCCTGCTTCCCGCGTTCCGCGCGGCGCTCCCGTCTTCGTCGTTCCCCTTTTATATGCATCGAGCGCGTCAATTTATAGCAGTTTGACTCTAAAATAGGGGTTGGACCGACGGTGGCGGGCAGCGAGGGCGCGCGAAATAAATTTTTAAAACATTCTAAAGTCGCTGGCTATATTTATATATTATCGTCTGAATAAAATATTCAAACGGACCGAAGCGCTGCGCTTGCCCGAGAAGGAAGTATGGCGATTATATGTATATATATATAGTCCCAGGAGCTATTGCTTATATTATATATTTATGAATATATAACGTATGAAGAAAAGGTTGTTTTTCTTCGTACAACGCGGTAAATCTGAATTAAAACAATTACAGTTACATTCTATTTCGATTTTTATTCACGGCCTGATGGGCATTTATATATCTATACGAAAACTCTATTCCTCGATAATATATAAATTACAAAGAGATTTTCTCCGATTCTGCGCGGACGCTTGCACAGACCGGAGGCGATAGAGAGAATGCGGCGGATGATAGGATGGCGGGGGGGGGGAGGGCTGGGGGTGCGGAGAACACCGGAGGGTGGCTCGTCAAAGATTCAGGATAGTAGGAGAACGCGACGGACAATTCGAAGGCAGTTAATAGTGGGCAATACCGTGGACTCTGTATGTGCGGGCGCGCGCGCGCGCGCAAGACCTGGGTGTGTGCGTCAGAGTCTATATGATAATATTTAATTCAGTGGACTTCTCTCGGGCGCGAGCGCACCCCGAGCATCGCCTCTCCGGTCTCTTCTTCGACTCCTCCCGCGCTCGCGCGCGCTCATACTCTCGCGCCTCCCTGCCGCATTGGCCGAACGAGCCGACGAGAAAGAGCGGGACGGAGGGAGATGGAGATTGCGAGAACGAGAGATAGGGAGCAGACGGTGTCAGAGACAAAGACGGAGACGGGAAGAGCGAGCGGGATATAGGGCTGTAGGGAGGAGTGGGGAAGGGGAGGGGGCAAAGGCCTCATATCCATTAGCAGCATGCATCATATACACGGCGCGGAAGTCCGGCGCAATCGCACTTTCCACCGTTTGCCCGTCCCCGCGCGCCCGCACGCCAGGTTCTAATTGTTTCCTACTGTTTACCCGTCATATTTCACGGGTATTGACCGGTCGCCCCGTGGACAGGTAATATTGGAACGCGCGATGAGACGAATTCGAGCGGGGAATATATCGAAATAATGATCGGCGATTGGGGGGGGGGGAGAGAGGAGTGGAAACGGCTATGACACACTGTCACTTGGTCTTCGGCGAGTATAGAGAAATTTATATATATATATATATATATATATATATATATATATATATATAATCCATCGAACGTCGACACTCTCCCTTTGCGATATTTTTTGCAGCTCCATCACATTGCTACCTGGAGCTTATATTGATGTTTCACATCAGATATGTATATATACACGTACACATTGAATAAGCCGTCGATATTCTCATTAGCCAAGTTCCTCAATAAGGCGTATTTTATATTAAAATGGAACTTTAACGAGGAAGTTTTCCTTAATATTTAAGGCACCCTTATGAAGAATCGGAGGAGAGCAGGGCAGGGGATAGCACAAAACTCTTTCAATTAAAAGTCTTTGTTGTAGAGAAAAGTTTTACAAAGAAATTCCCCACCTCCCCCCCTACCCCCAGCATGCTTTTCTCGTCTCTCTTTCTTCTTGTCGCCGAAACCATATACTCCATACGGACGCGCGAGGTACGCGTGCGTCGTCTCGAGAATTATTTTTAAGCCGAAGCACCCGCCAGAAGAATCGCGCGCCTCGACACCGGTGCATCCCCGAATTTCCCATACGAGCCATTGCGCGTTACGAACGATTCTCACGGAGACCCGCGGTATTATACGCCTCGCGGCCACGATATTGGCAATGGCGCATGGGTTAACGCTGTGGTCACGTTGTTTCTTTGAATTTCTCGTCGGGCATTTCGAAAATTTGCAAGTGGTACAACTAATTTACGGTGAGGCGTTAACTGGGATTTATGCGTCTACAGCTGACCTATTTGAACATCTATCAAAACACAGCTGAAGCATATCTACCGATACTTACGAGGGAATTCCCAAAGGTATGACTACGATTTTGTTGAAATTCAAATGTTTCGTAGTTTATATCAGAGTAGTTATTTTTAATGGTTATTATTGAAATCCATTCTACAAGAGTATCCTGCTGATTTGAAGCGGGAATTCGGCATGGGTGGATACATATGTAGCTCTAATATAAGAAGTCTGACTTTAATTGGACGTATAAATGTATCGTTGGAAAAGAGTGAATATTTATAGGGTCAACGAATGGAAATACACGAGCTTGAATTTCATTATCAAGGTAATTAATGGATTTTTGTTGCATGGACCCTGTCGCAGAGGATATCTTATCATTGAATCGTGTCAAATTGAAAGCGAATATCAATATCTGAGGAGCTTTCTTGTTTCCTCTGTTTATCTAATACAGGGTGACAATGCAGATTCTCTTACACAACGAAGGCGATTGTAAGCGAATAAATTTTCAATTAATGATTGGTTGTGATCATCAAGATTAAGAAAACAATTGCCTACATGCACGTCCACGTAAATGTAATAATGTCTACAGTTGACATAGCAATCCGGAGGCGTTGAGACATAGAAACATAGCAAACAATTGAAAATACTCTATCCAGTGTCTCGTGTAAAATTAAACATTTAGCGAATTCAAGAGACAAAAGGTCCTTCGCTGAAGGATAGATATAGCCGAGCTTCATTTCAGATGGGGAAAATCTGTCAGATGCAATTTGACTAAGATCCTAAGCTATATTCCATAGTAGAACATCTCTCTAACTTTTGTAGAATTTTCAGAACGATTACTCGGTTAGTATACATTGAAGAGTTAACTCACCACGAAGCCTGTATTGCCTACGTGAAAATGGAAAAACCAATTGGTGACGCGTTTCTAACATTCGTTCAAGAACTGACGCTGGAAGCTGTTTCTATCGAGAATTCGGTACTGTATAAACAGAATCCCAGGTAATTTTTGCATCCATTAGAACTCTAAATGAAATTTGAACTACAGTCCTGCAAGCAAAAGACAGTCGAAACAATGAATTGGACCGCTTAAACCACGCTTAAAAATGATTTTATAGATGAACAAGCGTCTGGCTAATTTGTTTTGGGATGTGAAAGGAATTATCTTCATTGATTATTTGTGAAAGGGTAAAACCATCAATGTTAAAAATTACGTCGAATTATTGCAATGTTCAAAAGAGGAAGTGGTAAATAAACGACCGGACTTGGCAAAAAAATCTTATTTCATCACGATAACGCACCTGTCCATTACTGTAATGATTAGTAACCTTACAAATCATTCTATATTTATAAAATATATTATATATTGTATTGCAGACTAAATTTTACTATTTAGTATCTTCCTTTTTTACCCTTTCCTTTTCCTTTTTCTTTTTTTTTTAGATAATATATTCGTATTGCTAGTTTTTTTTATTGCAAGAATTTTTCTAGCGTCGTATTATAATGTAAAAAATTATTGTTATAGCAACAAGTGTATAATATAATTGTATGCACGTAATATGCAAATTAAACAATTGCAACGAGCGTGATTCTCATATCTCCATTTTGTAAGCAAAATTATGTATTTTGGTATTGTTATGTTTTTTATCCATTGTATATTTGTATACAATTTTCCTCAATTAAAGCATTTTGTCAAAAAAAAAAAAAAAAATTATTAGTAACCTGTTGGTTATTGTAATGATTAAAATCAATGAATTGGGATTCAAATTATTTCCCCGTCCATCAAATTCAATTCACTAAATTGAACTATCAGTGACTATCATCTGTTTCCGAATCTGAAAGATGGTCTCGGTGGTAAAAAATATTGGAGCCACGAGGAGTCATCGATGTTTTAAAAGTTTTAAAGTATTTAGAGGAACTTGAAAAATCGGACTATAATTATCAAACTACATAAGAGCACCTTTATGACAAAAGTATTAGTCTCGATGGAGATAAAATTGAGAAATAAAAATGAAAAGACAAAGCTGACAAAGTTGTTTGTCTTTATTAGGCTGGACACCTCTCCCTCCATCGTCGTATGTGAGTGTAGATATGGTAGTGGCTACTGGAAATTCTGTTTAGGCCTAATTTGGCCTAAGTTTAACAGGAATAATATCAATATATTGTACTTAAATTTAATTGAATTATGGCGTCGTGGATGGGTAAGCGGCAGCACTAATGGTAATTAGTCGCCGTTTTTACGTTTTCTCAAGATGATTGTGATCTTTGACTATTTTCAATACCTTGTAAATGGAAAAAATTTTTCTTAGAGGGTACAACGGCAAGTCTAAACTTTCCGTATTCATTTTTCGTGAAATACAAATTTCAAAATGTCATGAAGCTGCAAAAATAATTGTTTCTAGTAGAAAACGATAAAAAAAAATGATAATATTACGCTATTTTATAACCAAGTCGTTCATTTCATGGGTCCAAACCCAACCGGGACGAAATCTTTACACTTTATTGTTTTTAAAGAATAATAAACTTTATAATGTAGAATAAAATTTTTTATGCGTATTTCTTGCCATTTTTATTGTTTAACATTTCTAAATTTAGGTCTCTGCTTTATATATATATATATATATATATATATATATATATATATATATATATTGTGGAGTTTTTAATTTCAACGTACTTTATAGATTCATTTTAATTTTTATTATAATACTATTTTACGCTTTTACCTAAAATGGAGCAGTGCATTATTAAAAGTATTTTATTTAATTAAAAAAAAAGAAGTGTCATGCACTTCGTTTTAATTCAATTATAGCCCAGTGCTTACATTCGTAATTGTGTCAATGTTTTAAATTAGTTATATTATAATCGTTTTCACGTCTGAAAATAAGCTCGTAGTCAATTTTAAATTTTTATATGCTGTGATCAAACGGCGTCCCAATGTTTTTAATTTTTCAAGTAAAATCAAAAACCCGACTTTCAATTAAATCGTCGATCTATCAAAATTAAGGTACCGTTTATAAAGAAGGTCATTAAAAATCTATCGGTATATATATATATTTCAATACATAATGAAAATGAAAGACAGAAATTTTCTGACAACACAATGGAAAATACAGTTTCAGACAGATCGTTACAACAGGAGATTTTAGCAATGTAGAAAAGCTCCCGATGAAATAATCATCCGTCGATGTGGGAGGGGGGTGTGTATATACTGCGAGGGCGAGCGTTCGCAGAAATTTCCATCTCCCGTCAACGGATATTCCATATACATAATATACAGCGTCGCGCATAGATTAAAGCCGTCGCCGCCACTTCGTATTATTATTACCGGTGTTTCTACAATTTTCTTTTTGAGCGCACGGTCGTTACGTAATTTGAAGGGTGTGCGCCGCGCATATAGCAGCAGCAGCAGCAGCAAGCAGCAGCAACAGCAGCAGACGGTCGCATCGGCACGTGCATTATTGAGCTGTCCGATAGGGGGACGCGGGTAGGGGGCAAGGGGGTGTGGGGAGGAAATGGTAAACTGGTAGCAGCTAATAAGAAGCGCCGCGGCGAATCGCGAAGTTATATTATACGGGACGACACTTGGCGGCACATTCGCCGAGTGCATAGTTATTATCTCTCTCTCCCTCTCTCCCGAGCTCCTCTCTTATCAATCCCATCCCGCGAAGCGGCTAAAAATTTTATTAGTTCCGATATGGGGCGAGAGCGACGCGGCCGACCATCATATATATATATATATATATATATATATATATATATATATATATACGGGAGCAATATAATAAAAGTTAAAGATCGGTTTCACGGCCGTGTCGTCACTGGCCTCCTCCATTATGTGTGTATATAATATAATATAATATCGGGCTAAGCGAGCGCGACATGGCCTGAAATATTTATCAAAGCGAAATGTGCGGAGGCGACTCGACGCATCGACGTCGATCAAGCATGTCGCGTTACCTGCCCAGCCGCTTCTATATGTATATATATATATATACATGCAGCGCGCGTACAGCGCGACCAAAGGAAGTGACAAATTATACAGTGTTTTCTGCGGCCTGCCGCCGCGTTTGCACGTTCCCGTCACTATATTCGCGTTTTCTATCTATTCCGCTTCTCTCCGCCCCTCCACTCGCCCCGTCAACCACCGGCCTCTTTCTGGGCTTCCCAAGCCCGAACCCGACGTTTGATGGAATCGAAGCGGAGGGTCATTTGCGTAAATAACCGCTTCGGCCATCTAATATATCGCATATATTATACGCGCGACACGCACGATTCGTTCTTTTCTTTTTTTCTTTTTTGTCGTCCTCGATAAAATGACGTCGCGGCAGGCCGATGCGACAATTTCAAGGCGGGGCATCCCCGTCCCACTCGGCAGAGGGAGATGCGCTATATACTTTTTTTCCTCTGTTTTTTTTTTCTTTTTCACTTTAATGCAAGTTTAACGAGCGAAATTAATCTTACCGTTAAGTCGGTGCAAAATTGTCGAGGTACCGTCAATGTCTCTTCCTACCTCTCTCTCTCTCTCTCTCTCTCTCTCTCTCTCTCTCCCTCCGCATGGGGAAAAAGCAGCGCATGTCCCCCACCCTCCGCTCCCCCCCCTCTCTCTCTCTCTCTGACCCTGCCGCGGTCGACGCAGCGGCGGCGGGGCTCTGCGACTCGTCAAATCGGATCTGGATCGGGAGATTCCTCTAATGAAATCAAAGCCGATGAGTCTTTACTCCGTTAGCGAGGCTCGAGACGGGGAGCGGTAACCACCTTGTTTAACGTATTTTTGCAATTCGCGCAGTGATTAAGGACGGGTTTATTGGGTTAGCGCCGGACTCCTCTTAATTGTTTATTAATTTCTTCTTTCTTTCTTCTTTTTTTTCACAGTACGAATTATGCGAGAGAAGCGGTTTACCGAGGCAACTGTTTTATCCGCGGCAAATTGACGAGGGTACATAATTATTAATATAATTTTGTGTTTCGAGTATCCGTATTAAAAAAAATATTCAAAGACAGACAAATAAAACGAAAAATTATGCTTGGATGTTAAATTGCTTGATTTATTTCAGAAATTTCGTATTCGGATGAAATTTCTGTATTTTTAAGGAAATCTTTCGAAACCTGGATATATTTAAATTTTTAACGAATACAGTAAGATTTATTCAATTAATATGTAAACGACTAAAATGTCTGGATTTACAGACAAATTGCTGAATTATCTACGTAGCAAGAATTATGAAGGGGGGAAAAAGATATAAATTGGAAAGGGAGATTTATTTAAGTAGTTACATTCGCTATTTCATTTTAAATTATCATTTATTAAACGAACTATTTGTAATTGACCCAGATCCGAATGAGAGAAGAGGTTGAAGAATTATATATGTTTATATCAATTCATAAATACATTTTATAAAATTATATAGCTATACGCATGAAGCCATTGAAACACATCTAATAAGTTAAATAAGAGGTATTTAGTTACTAGTTTACAAGCATAGTTCAAATATATGCCAGTTTGTAATCGACGAGCTGATTAAGGGTGGAGATGTGTTCTAAATAAAGAGAGAAAAAGAGAGAGAGAGAGAGAGAGAGAGAGAGAGAGAGACAGAGAAAGATGCCTATATGCCACAATTGCCGTCTACATCAGTTAAGCCAAGTTTTGTCTTAGTGTGTTTACAGCGAGTTACGCGCCAACTGCGCAGTCTCAAAATTTTAAGCTAATCAACGCGTCGAATCAGCGTTAATCTTGCCGTAGAACTCACCGAGAAGAGCAAGAACAAAAAAAATAAAGGGAGGCCTAAAGCGCGCAGCTCCTTTCTCTCTCTCTCTCTCTCTCTCTCTCTCTCTCTCTCTCTCTACACACACACACACACACACACACACACACACACACACACACACAAACAGGGCGCAGAAGAACCTGCCGAGTTCGGTGAGTTCGCGAAGAAGATGCGCGAGCGCGCGCCCGTGTCGAAGAAAATTTATTTCGCACAGCTGCACGCGCCTCATTGCCTGGGCGGCTGGGGGCCGCAGGGGGAAAGGGAGGGAAGGAGGGACAGAGAGCGAGCCTGACCTCCAACTCCCTCCCCCTCCCCCCATCATCCCCTTCGTTTCGCGAATCGCTCGCGGAGTTCTCTAACGAGTTAATTTATCCAAATATTTGCATCCACCATCCGGCGGGGGATTCGTCGCGGTGTACAGGTGCGCCGAGCGTAGCAAGCGGGATTTTAGTCAACAGACGGAAAGAGACGCGGGGTGGTGAGGAGGTGGTCGGGGGAGGTGAGGGGGAGAGGGTCGGAGAACGGATAGAGAAGAGAAACAGAGACGCAGATAGAGGGCGAGGTAAGGGGAGGGTAAGAGAGGAAAAGGCGCGCGGCTCGTGTATATATATGCATATATATATATATATACATATATATACATATATACATATATATATACATATATATATATATATACATATACGCGTACGCGTATATCTACTTCCAGGAGATGGTTCTGCGAGCGCGTGTCTGCGCTAGAGGGCGAGCGAGGAAGTGAGGTGAGGGGGGGGGAGAAACAGACTGGGCAAGAGCAGGGGCGCGAGGGTTGGGGGAGGGGCAGGGAGAAAGAGGGACGGAGTGGCGCGCGGGCAAATTTCTAATCAGATTACCGTGGATTAGCAAAGTTCGTTTGTTCTAATGAAATTCGTCTAAATTAACGTCGCGAGCGAGAGTAACGCTGGCGGCGGCGGCGGCTGGGGGGAGGGGACGACGGCGGCAGCGGCCTCGAGGACGAAGGAGGCGACGCGCCGGGAGAAGAGGGCGCGGAGGCCGAGCGACGATGTGGGGGTGGGGGGGGGGTCAGGGGTGGCGAGGGACGAAAACCAGAAAGGTTCGAAAGGCTTTAGGCTCGCGCTCAATCGAATTACGCTGATGAGAGAGCTTGGAGATCATTAAACGCCAAGTAAAAAACGAGCGCGGGAGGAGAGTTGGAGAGAGAGAGAGAGAGAGAGAGAGAGAGAGAGAGAGAGAGAGAGAGAGAGAGAGAGAGAGAGAGTGAGAGCCAGATATCGGCGAGAATTCATTAATATCGCGCCCCGACGCGCAAAGTTTTACCTCCCTCTCGGAGAATTTCGTTGAAAAGAACTTGTTGACTCCGAGGGGTCGGGTCGAGGGACACGGGATCAAGGCATTTCTTTGGCCTGGTCCATATATATATCCACATATATGCAGATATACGAAATTTTGACTGATTTAGCCAACCTCTCCGGCGGTCCCATAACTATAATATAAGAAAAGTCAAATATCTAAAGTATAGCGGGGCATCGAAGAGAGGGGCGTTGGGGGGGGGGAGAGGCTTGCCCCGTAACGAGATATATGTATAGCTTTGCTTTGGCCAACTTCAGTTGAAATTACTTTGATTTTAACCGAAACTAATGGCGAGGGGAATTTACAACTGAAATTACAGCTTATAATTACAGCCGCGCGCCGATCCGAAGTTTCGCTTGGGCTCGGGCAAAGTTGGTCTACATTTAATTCGAACAAATTAAGACGTCTCCCCTCGGCCGTCCTTACGAAAATTCCCTGCGTCAGAACGTAGTCGTAAACGTCTCGTATTCCGCGCTCGCTTTCAACAATAAATGTATAAAGCATAAAGTACGTCTGTAGCTTTTCTTTTTCTTCTCCGGCGTAGTTTTGCGCCAGGCCCCGGTCGCTTCAGCTTAATTTTACGCTTGGATCAAACGTCTTTGCTCAATTACGAGCGCGAGATCTCGGAATCGCTAAGGTCGCGTCCGGCAATGCTCGACTAATATTTAATAGGACATTGGCGAGTCTGTAAATACGAATCGGTGAAATTTTGGACGGCCGAAAATAGTGGATCGTTTTGTATTATTAAGTCAGTGAATTTTGCGACTGCTCGTCCAGTGCGCACTGCGTAAACAGTATGACTTACCGCTGGACAGTAGGCGAATTATCACTGATTTAAGCTCGGGCTGAACGAAGTTAAACAATCGTAACAATCGACCAGTCCGTGCTCGCAATGCAAAAATCAAATATAAAACTCGCCTGACATATATGATTCGCCGGTCACTGGGGAATTCAGTGTAAGATAAAATATGTTGCTTTCCGATCGTAGAAAGCGCAAGCGCGAGGCATTGGGAGAAAGGCAGAAGGAGAGGGCGAGCAAGGGGTTGAGTTAAGGGCTACCGATTGACAGATAGACTAAGGGAGAGAGAGAGAGAGAGTGAGAGAGAGAGAGAGAGAGAAGACGGAATCGTGGGCGGGGTGTGGCGCTATGCGCGGCCCGACTGCAGCGCGGATAAATAGATTTATTTATTTACGATAAATTGATGCATTCGCTTGCTTTTGCTCTTATATATATATATATATATATATATATATATATATATATATCGCAACAGCCGCATGCCTCCGGTCCGGATTGTTTCGAGTTTGCACAGGCGGCGCGGGCGCGCTGTTGACGCTCTCTGTTATTGGCTCGTCATTATCACTTAACGAATCGCCGTGGCATCCACATACGCTCAAACACGCCCGCGCACCCGCACACACACACACCTATACACACATATACTTACGCGAGCGCACGTGCGCACGCATAACTACCGGATGGATATATATATATATATATATATATATATATATATATATATATAGACGCGAGCGCAGAACGCCAAGTAAATCAGCAGATGTTAATAAAGAGGAATTGTGTTTGGTTCATTAAATTTATTTTAATAAAAACCCGGGGCGGTTGGGAGGGGCGAGGGCAGGAGGAGGGCGGGGGAAGGGGGGCCAGGGTATAGAGGACGAACACGTGCAATTGCATAACAGGACAAAGCTGATAGTATACATGCGCGATCGAGTCGTTAAATATTCTCTTGTGCAACGCTTCGTATCATGCCCCGCTCTCTCCCTCGTTCAGTTCGCAGTCGCGGGCTGTATATATATATATATCTGTATATCTGTTCTCCCGCCTCACTCCTTTCGGAGCTGGTGGCTCGCACTCCATCTCTCTCTCTCTCTCTCTCTCTCTCTCTCTCTCTCTCTCTCATCTCTCTCTCTCTCTCCTCTCTCTCTCTCTCTCTCTCTCTCTCTCTCTCTCTCTCTCTATTCGGCGAATATGTAAAAAAAAGGAAAAATTACAATGAGAATAAAATGCTAAAGCTGGTTATTCACTGCCGTTATTATTTTACGTGTGTAATGCTTGTGTCCCCTCCCCTCTTCGACCCTTGTATCGCACACTCTCTTTCACCCTCTCTCTCTCTTTCTCTCGCTCTTCCTCTTTCCGGCAGAGGACCGAAGGATATAGTGGTATAGATACATGGTAATGTTAACGGAGTATAACAAAATGAAAATAACAGTATATACTTCTGTATAGACGTATATATAAATAGAAAAAGAGTATGAAACAATTAATTGTAATTATTATGTAAGATGTAACACATACGCATATATAGTATACAGGAGTATCTCGTGAAATACGAGAAATTTTAATTTTGTTCTACTGTTTTACGATTATTTTTTGTGTTGTTTTAACTTCTGTATCTCACATCTTCTTAGAAAGTTACGCGAGAGAGTGGTCTTGAATGTATTTTCTAGACGAAAATGCAATCATCGAGATCCGGCGGTTCCAGATCAAATCAAATAAATTAGAGGAAGAGAAAGAGAGAGAGAGAGAGAGAGAGAGAGAGAGAGAGAAAAACAAGTCGCTTTTGCCGAAAATTCGCAATTTGTCACTTTATTTATTTCTCGATAAATTTTTTTTCGTTCCAGCAATCGAATCTATCGCGAGTTTTATAAATTTATCGGTATTTCAAAAGTAAAAATAGACGTAAAAATAGATTTTTACGTAGGTAATGTATATACAGACCACGCACATTCATATGTACTCTTTCATATCCATCGAATAACATTGAAAACTGCAATGAAACAATCTTTGCTTTTTTTCATTGTTTTTCAATATCCCTATCCTATGTGAAAAAATAGATTATAATACTAATTTCATTTTGAACTGAGGCTAAAAAATGAAACCAAATAAATCTCGGCTAGTATATTAAAACCGAAAGCAAAGTAGGCGCCACTAATTTTCGCGTGACAAATCTTCCAAAAAAATCGATTCCGATGTATATACATACACACACACCCACACACACACCCCTACACCTATACAGGATATAGCCGGCATTGGGCCGCTGTAGAAAATTACTCGACTGCGTGCGCGCAACTCCGTAGATTGAATTTCGAGAGGTAATCCCGTCTTAATTACACTTACACTCCGTCACGAGAGAGTTAGCTAGAGAGGGAGAGAGAGAGGGCGGGAGGTGCACAGAGCTCCGCACACCCGGAATTGCATGCCTAATCTCGTTTGCATCCGCATACTTTGCGCTGCAGCGGCGGCGCTCTCGCTATCCTATAGATATACCAGGGGGGGGGGGGGTCGCAGCCGTAGGCGCGCGCGTAGCGTTGCGTGAGAGGAGGGTTGCCCGGGGTGACCCGCGTCGTCGGGTCTTGGGACTGGACGTCGCGCTCGTGCACGCGCCCTTCCCCTCCGCCCTCCGCCACCCCCCCCGGTGGCGATTATCGCTGGGCAAGAAAGTATAGGCTGCCGTTAATAACGCAGGCGTGCGGTCGGGCGGGGCGGGTCGGGGGGGGGGTGGGTGTTGGCGGTGAGGCGTATAAAAGCGGTGCTGCCGGTGGTCACCGTCCTCAAAAGACGCGGCCGGGGGGGGGGGCGGGCGGAGCGACTGTCGTCGACGTCGCCGTCGTGTTCGTCGCGATGCATGCGTAAGGGCGGCCAGAGGGGTGGGCCGAGCCCGTTCGCCGGGTTCGCGCCGCTGCGGATGGTTGTTATTCGTATAGTTACTCGCGGGGCCGGGGGAGGGGAGTTCACGGGAGTTCCGAAGAGGGCGCGTTACGCGGAGCGTCGCCAGCGTCGCGCCGCCGCGATTTCCGCGGGGGGTGGCGGGGTGGGCGGCGCGAAGACGAGCTGGCAATTCCGTCGTGGATGGATCGGAGGGGTCGCGGGCTGTCACGCACTCCCTGAATTGGGACCGGTTTAAAAGTATCTGACGATTCGGTAGAAATTTCCGGGTGAAGGGGCAGTGGGCTGAAAACTAATTTTACAAAATAAAATCCAAATGGAAGACAGGAATGAGTTTTTGTTAAACTTTCATCAGATTAAAATTATAAGACTTCCAGGATGACTGGACATGGAATTGATTTTTTTTAGCAACATAATTTTTCATACAACTTGCTGGCAATGTTACGAAAAATAGGTAATAATAGAAGCATAAATTTTGTATGTCTTGACGTACATAAAGGTTTATTAAATAGTATAGAAATTATTATTCATATGATAAAAAATGTTTCTTCTAAAATGATAAAAAACACTTGTTCTTAACTATAGAATTACAAATATTGTATATACATTCTATCGAAAAATGCTGTTTATTAATTATTAGAAAAACACGTACAATTCATAAAATTATTAAATTGTGAAGTTTAAAATTATTTCATATTTAAATATTTCAAAATTACAATTTATATATTTGAAAATTATAAAATTATTAAAATGCATGGAATTGATTGAATTACTAAAAATTATTAAATTCTTTCATTACCAAAGCCTGGAAAACATATATGAATACGTAATAATATTATATCCGATTAAGAAATCCGAAAATACTTTTCTGCCTGGTTATGATTCCGCAAACTATTGATAAATACTTGTGTCAGATTGGTTTCGAACAAATATTGAATTTTCGCTGTGAGAATTTTTCAACCGCAGAGGCAATGTTGGCGAGGAATGCGTCGAATGTTTCTTCTTCATTTTCGCATTTTACAATATCGATAATTGTTTAAATTCGATCAATTTACCTTTCGACAAATTTACCCCCCGAGTTGGAGTCAAATGCGCATTCGATACCTGATAGAATTTCGATTACATATATATATATATGCATATATCTGCGCGCGGATTATAATCGTTAATTAATTAATGATGGAATTTACACTGACATCCGGTAGTTTTACACTGATTCAAATATACACGTGGAGCATTAAAAACGACGTAACGGGCCCGTGACTGCGTTCGCGGTTTCGTTCGCCACGCGTAAATACCGGAGCTTTGTAACGGTGGGCGGGGCAGTCAGTCGTACACGCAGGGGGGGGATGGTCGGGGGTGCACGTACCGATAGCAAGCGCCGAGGGCGCGCGAACACGGCCGTAAACTTAAATTTACGAACTGATGTACACGCTAAACATCCGGCAGATATTTAAGCCGCGAATTTTCCGAAGCACAACCGACGCGCTAACTCCCGCTGCTTCGAGCCAACCTCGCCCAGTGGGTGTATATATATATATATATATATATACCCACATATACATACATACGTATATACATATAGGCTATTTTAGGGCGAGAACGGGAGAGCGGCGCGTCAACGATTGCCACCGGCTTTTGCAATTAGCCGGGACCGATTTGCGTGATTTGGCTGTGCTAAAGGGTGGTGGTAGGATCACGGACAACGACCGGGACGACGACGACGACTCCGTCCGGAGAACGTTTCTCGCGCTCACGTGTTCTGATATATGAACGTCTGAATCATATCTATAATATTCTTATATATTATATATTTTATATATATATATTCGCATGCATGTATAATGATTTAAGTTTTACCCAAACGAATCGAGCGAGTGTAATTTGTGGCTTAGTTTTATTATTTAATACACAGCTGGCGGGGGGAGGGGGGATGGGCGAACAGCGAACCGCGGTTTACGTGTGGCGGGCGGGGTGGGTCGTAGAGTCGAGGACGGGTTGTCGCACTCCGGCGGCGACGCGAAATACGGCGGGCGGGCTACGCTATAATGTATTTCTGTGATTTATTCAAGCGCCTTAGTGACGACAAACCGATGAACTTCGGATGGAGAGGGGACACAGAGCCCGGCTTATATTGTCTTAATAATCGCGATTTTTTATTAACACCGATGACACTAATTTGGCCCCCAGCGACTTCTTTGGGACGCGCCGAGCTGCGTGCAACACATCTAGCCATATTACATAATACATATATATATATCATATATATATACTCTCTATATAATATATATATATAAAATAATATCTATATATAATATATATGGACTGTTTCTCCGGATGGTGATCCCGTGTCTAATTTGTAAGGGCGCCTCTAATAATTACCGGCGGGCCTAAGGCTAATTCAACCAATGGACTTAGAAGTCACGCTCGAAACAACTCGCACCCCATTCGTTTCGCTTCGCAATGCGACGCTGCGATTATGCGGCAGCATCGGCCTCATTAATACGGAAAGAATCGAATCGCGCGCGCCGGTGCGTCGACTGCATAGGAAATTCGGATCGGAAATCGAGGAGTCCTTACTCCCGCTCTGTTTTTTTTTTTTACTTTATCTATCCCTCCCGACCACCTTCGCCACCGTCAGTCTTCGCTCCTCAACCGCCGCCTTTGAAGCGGTGCGACGCGCCGCCGGGGCGGCGAAGTCAAAGTTCGTGTGCGCTCGCAGTAGGTCGGAGCAGGAGAGCAGACACGGAATCGCTTTGTTTTATAGATCCTCTAACACGCTGCGATTTTCGCGTTTACGCGTCTCCGCGATGTTCGAGCACCGAGTTCGCGCGCATAAATACGCCCCTTCTCGGAGGACGAACGACCCATGCAGCGTCCCAAAAAA
>JACCIC010000369.1:0-5000 GCA_018907035.1 Sycobia sp. Sy_11
GACAGCAGCGTATTGCTGCGGCTCTGCCTCTGGGGCAAAGGGAATTATAGCCTCGTCGAAGATCGAACGGCGCTGGCACTCGTTGCGGTCGATAAATTTTTTGCTCGCCTCGATTATCTCAGCGGTCTTTCGATTTCTCGCACGCGTGCACAGGTACGCATACACAGCGACAATACTTAATCATTAGACGTTCGATTAATTTAAGCTTCATTTTAACTTTATACATGTTTACATTAGATTAATTTATTATTTATCGAAGTAAATATTTATAATCATTTCGCAAAATTCCAGGGCGTTGTCTATTTTTATCAGTTTATAATTACAAAAGCAACGCTGCAGTATATTATACGTACGAGTAGACGAACGTTCAGTTCATTCTCAATGTCCACCGTTCTCGAATCTGCGATTACCGCGCGTCCTGCGACGTTGTTACCACAGAAATTAACGGATTATTAAAAAAAAAAAATGTACATAATGGCATATATATATATAGTATATAGGAAAACATCAGTCATTTCGATCGCTCGTTCGCGATCGTCATAATAATACGATACGATGCGAGAAAGCGCCGCGTCAAACACAATATAACGCGCGCGCATAAAATCGCTCTTAAACCGAGCGCAAATGAAGCCCGAAAGAGGGATAGAGCACAGAGAAAGAGAGAGAGAGAGAGAGAGAGAGAGAGAGAGAGAGAGAGAGAGAGGGACTCAATCGCGCCGACATCCGTCATCTTGGGATGGTTCTCGGAATTCTCGACGCTCCTCTACCTCCCTCCTTTACTCGCTGATGTCGCGCAATTCTTCCCCCTCCCCTCCCGACTCTAGTAGCATGACGCAATTAACAAATTCCAAAACGCCCTCGGAGACAGCCGCTAGTCTCTCATCCCTTACGTACACGTCGACTCTCTCTCTCTCTCTCTCTCTGTCTCTCTCTCTCTCTCTCTTCTCTCTCTCTCTCTGTATCTCTCTCTCTCTCTCTCTCTCTCTCTCTCTCTCTCTCTCTCTCTCTCTCTCTCTCTCTCTCTCTCTCTCTGTCTCTCTCTCTCTGTCTCTCTCTCTCTCTGTCTTCTCTCTCTCTCTCTCTCTCTCTCTCTCACTCCTCTCTCTCTCCTCTCTCTCTCTCACCTAGGGCCGTTGTATTAAATCGAATTTAGCGCCCGGGCGTTTAACGGGTCGCCTTCCGTATATGCGCATGTATAATATGCGCGCGTGCGCGCGTACGTAAAACACCCACGCGACCGCGGTCCAATCCCGCGGCTGCAGCTTCGACCCTCGCGCGGGGCGCGGAGGAGGCGGAGGAAAGGAGGTTTACCGCACAACCCCATCCATCCTCTCTCTCTCTCTCTCTCTCTCTCTCCACCTAGCTCCTCCTAGCTCGCGCATTATACGCGTAACTTTCCCCCCGAGTCGGCGGTACTGACGATGCGCGCGCGCGCGAGAGAGAGAGAGAGAGAGAGAGCGCTATTACGGATAGACGCATTCTACGTGGCGCGATCTTCGGAGCCGCGATGTGCTGGCGCGAACCTCGCCGGTACCGAGGTCGGCGATGATTATATGCGCTTACAGGCCGCCGATGATTGCTTATTTTACCTTCTGCCAATGATGGAAAAAAAAAAAGGAAAATTCTTCCCCGTTGGTATGTGCCTATTTCCTCGGTCCTTCGAGTCTTTAGCACGCACGTCGATGGGGATTTCCTTTTTTTTTTTTTTTTTTGTTTTTATTTATTTTTTTTTCTCCTTCTTTGGTCTCCCGAATCCGAAAATCCTCGCCATTATGGGGCGTTTATTCATCAACGATCGACGATCGAATCGACGTGTTCGATACAATGTGCAATTATGAGCGTAGCTTGAGATCCACGGAATCGCGTCCCGGTCGTTCGTTTGCCGCCAAGATTGCGCCAGCGGGACGTCGTCCATCGCAGAGCTGGAAAAAGATATAATTTATGGATTATCGGTCGAGATTTTAAGGATATAATTTAATATTTATCAATTGTTTGATTTTAGAGGCTGCGCGGTGAGGGCAATGCGCGTCTGGTAACGGGAAGACGATTGCCAAGTCACTTTTTCCGACAATAATTTATTATCTTTTAAGGTTTTTAACTAATTATACACAGAAAGTTTAACTTTCCAATGGTCTTCATTGGCGCTTATCCATTCGTAATACGCTGTGCGTGTGTTTTCTATTTTTTTTTTTTAATTATATGTTACGCATTCCATTCTCCAACTGTTTGTTGAAAATTTCTAAAATCATTCGATAAAAAAATCAACGAAATTGCAGTAGTTGTTATTTTGATGGATTTTCCATGTGTCGTTTAAGAAATCAGTCCGAGTCGACAATAAGATGGCTCGCAATTTTACAAGCGAATGCAATGATTTAAAGCGTCAGAATATGAAATAAATGACTTTGAATAGATAATGCACGTTCGAAATGTATATTTTACATTTTTATTTAATTTAAAATTAAATTTTATACCTTGTACTAGTCAATATAAACGTTACTTTTTGCACGAATATGTTTGATTGTTTTTTTTTGTCTTAAAATATAAATAAATAAATACATATATACATTTTTTCTGAATTTTGAGTACTTCTAAAATTTCGAAATAAGAAAAAAATGTTCAAATTATGCAATAATTCTCCTTTAATTTCTCCATTGCACTGGGGAAAATTACTTTGCCCCATTGATTTTTATTAATATATGCTTATATTTCAATTATTAAAGTTTTATCCAGTACTTTATTAGGCGATTACTTTGATCACGAGATTTTATCAGACTGTGCGGATATACGAAACGTTTGAAAGTAGCGCACATGTGAAGATATTAAATGTGATATAGATCTTTCGACGTTGTTTTAGTTATAACGACAGATTTATAAGACATTGGTTAAAAGAAAAAAACGGGTGATATTTGTATATATCGTTTGTCTGATCAATTCCCTAATTTTAATTACGTGGATTCTCATATTTTTCGTGATTTTTCTATTATTATTATTTTCTAAATTGGTTATATATTAAATAACATTTTAACAAATAACATAGCTATTTGAACAGATTGCAATCCGTCGTTGCTGCATTCTCCTGGAAATAAGACAAAATCATTAAAGTATTTTGTAAATTAAGAAGGAGAAGCCGTTCAATTTAAACGACAAATTAAAATTTGAACGATAATCATACGTATAATATTGGATGTGTTTTTTTTTCACAAAGCGACCGCTTACAGTTCTATTATGCATACACGCAAATGTCTGATGTGTCTCGAGACGAACACAGCTATACCGCATAATGAGACAATGGTGCCTGGGAGACGCAATTTACCTTTCATCCTCATATAATATTCAGGGAGCGCAGTACAATTAGACCCTTGTACCTTCTTACCCTCTCTCTCACTCTCTCTCTCTCTCTCTCTCTCTCTCTCTCTCTCCTTCTCTTATAAATAATATATATATATATAATATATATATATATATATATATAAATATTTTGCATTATATTAGACACGCGGGCCCGCTGGATGGTTAAATCATCTCGGCTAATATTTGTACGATATCCATAACTTTGCCCTGCCCCGAAAGATTGCCCCGGCGAAAAATTATCGGCACAAAGGCGGGACAGGGAGATGAAGAAGAAGAAGAAGAAGAAGAAGAAAAAGACGGAGAAGAGGAAAAAAATTCAAATTACCGAGAGATTTTCGTAAAATCGACGTGTAATCGCGACGGCAATGTGTATCTATGAGCTTTGGACGCGTACACCCGGCCGTACGTAAATACGCGCAAAAAAAACACACACACACACACGTGCGCGCGCGCGCAAGAGAAAGAGCAAAAAATAACAATACGCCCGTGGCCCGAGCACGAGGGTAGAGCGTGAGAGTATTTTGATGGCGGCAATCGCACATATATATAAGTATATATAGTCTGCAATATACGTAAACAGAAACGGGATCCTAATGGCATAGACGGAGGAGAGAGAGAGAGAGAGAGGCAGAGAGAGAGAGAGAGAGAGAGAGGACAGAGAAAGGCAGACAGAGCTAGCTAGAGGAAGAGCAAGAGGCACCAAGCCTCTTGGCTACAGCATAGCAGCAGCTCTAATACTCCGTTCCCCTGTTTCTCTCTCTCTCTCTCTCTCTCTCTCTCTCTTTCCTTCGATTCCCACCAACTAGCCCCGTAAACCGTCCCTCCGCCCCCCTCTCCTCTGATCCCTCCACATTCTCCTCACCTATACCCCCTATCTCAGCTCTCGTGTTCCTGTCTACAACACTCCCCGTTTTCTCCTTTCCAGCCTCTCTTCGAATCTTCCAATTTACCTCGGGATCATTCTACTCGTTGCACCCATTTGCTCCACGGTACACCGCCCCCTCAACCTCCATTACACATCCCTTTCACCCGAACCTACTAACCCCTCAATACTATTCCCTCTAACCTTTCGCCACGGCCTACTCTTGCTCTCATTACCGGCCCCATATCCACACTTTCACTACTCGTCCCCTTAACACCCACTACGTCTCGCGTCACCCTTCTCTCCCGCCCTCCCGTGCCGCCGCTCACCCCACACACCTACTGGATAGCGAATCCTGTAGCTAAACTTGACTTTCCCCCGCCCCCTAGTACCCCTTCCGTACGGTCCGTCCTGTACTAACCTCGGTCCCTTCCATACCTCTCCTCCCCCTACCAACTCACCCGCCCTTATCAAAACGACCCCCTTATAGCACTCCACCCACACTCTCGTACTCATCCCTATCTGTACTCAGCCCTTCCTCTCCTCCCCCCCCCCTTTAATTCTAACTTTCCCGCCCTCTGCCCCAGGCCTAGGTCACGCCAGCTAATCTCCAGATGCCCCGTTTTAGATACAAATACCTTACACTTCCAATTTCCTTATCATTCCCTTTCCTCGCGCATTCTTACTTTTGATTCATGCGCCAAGAGAAGAGGCACCAAGCCTCTTGGCTACAGAATAGCAGCAGCTCTAATACTCCGTTCCCCTCTCTCTCTCTCTCTCTCTCTCT
>JACCIC010000369.1:10000-77500 GCA_018907035.1 Sycobia sp. Sy_11
CGGGTTGTATATATGGCGCAGGCTAATTTCTCGACCGGACCTACCAGTTCGTGTATGTATATATATATATATATATATATATATATATATATATATATATATATATATATATATATATTTATCGTACCTGCAATCGTCGCGAAAGAATTACATTTGGAATGGGCGGACGCAGTAGACTGTGGACGGACATCGTTCCTCGACTCCGTCGTTCGCGCACCGTCGGAGAGAAATTCAAACGACTAAATATATCATATATCTAATATATATCTGTCGTCCATCGATAGAGAGTACGGGGGAGTGTGCGAGACACCGACGAATCCGGCGACGTTACCCCCTTTTGTACGTCGACTCAAGGCATTTTCTCGAACGTCGAGAATCCCCGTCCTCGTTTCGAGGCGATTCTCCCGACAATCCGAACATCCCATCCAGACCGCGCGCGTGTGTCTGCGCGGGAGCCAAGTCCTCCCATCCCCGCTTCCGCGTCTGTACAGACGCGCGCGGACGAAATCGGGCGAATCTCCATTCGAATCTCTGGGCGAGCCGCGATATTCCGCTTCTTCTTCAACTCCCGCCACCCCCATCGTCCCCCGTCAGAACCGAGAAACGTTTCCTCCTCGGGAACGCCCCGCTGCCGTTGCGCTGCTTTACCCGAACGTCTCGCGATAAGGATGAAACGGATTGGGCCGCGCGTGCACCGTCCGCGGTCTGACTTTCGTACATCTATCTATATAAAAAAGGGAGAGAGAAAGAGAGAGAGAGAGTTTTTGTTCACGAAGAAGCTCAGAGATAAAACAAAAACGCGGCTTGCCGCGGGAGCGTACCACTGGATGCAAATGAGATTGCGCGCCCAGCGCCGCGATGTACCTTCCGCGCGGCAAGACGAGAATTTTCGTGGGCGCATCGTATCTACGTAATATGGAAAAGCTCGAAGTCGGTGGTTTTCCCCTGCGAATCTTCCGTCGATTTGTATGTATATAATATTCTATATATATTATATACCGCAGGCGCGCATAATTTTATTTACGCTTCCCCTAGAATATTCCAGCGTATATGGAATATTCGTCGTCGACGTCGTTCGTTACATACGCAACGCGCCCTTGATTACAAGGAACAGCGTATTTATAAAGGAAAAGAAAAATAATAAATTTTTGGCCGACTCGGATTTAGGATATATTACACATTATGAGCTGCTGCGCATTTGTCCCGCGCCATTGAGCGACATGCCTCTTTCTCCCTCCCTCCCTCTCTCTCTCTCTCTCTCTCTCTCTCTCTCTCTCTCTCTCTCTCTCTGTCTCTCTTCTCTATCTCGCTGTCCCTGTCCTTGCGTTTCGCTCTATCTCTCGAACGGGAGGAAGACCCGGTGTATATGTATGGAACTAACGCTATACGCGCGGATAAGTAAATCACATTAGGCAAGTTTTACAAAAGTTGCCCCGGCTCCGTAGCTCATGACGTAGCTCCCAGCAATTTAGATACAGGGTGGGATAAGAGTATAAGGTGGTGTCTATATGTATATATATATATATCATATATATATATATTATATATGTATTCAAGCAGCGCATATTTCTCTTGATCCCGACTCTCGGAGAACAAAAGTCGACGCGAGGCGAGGATCCCCTCCCCGCCCGCCCCACCCTTCGCCAGAAATCGGGGCGATATATATATTGCCGTTTAAATAAGGTACCGTTGTATCTCGTCCGCGCCGCCGCGAGAAAAGGAGGAGCCAGAATCTAATAATACTAGCACCGCACGGAGAGCGGTGGCGCGCCGGCCCCCCCCCCCGGGCCCGGCTCCCATAAATAATGCCCCGCAATAATTGGGTCAGTTCGCTGGGGGACCATTTTTTTTCGCGGCTGTAATTCCGGCCGTTCCTTAAAAGGAGCGGGTTTTTTTTCGGGGGGGGGGGGGGGGGGGGGGGTTAATGAAACGAACGCGCGCGCCCTTTGTGGGGGGCCCATCGTCGCCGAAAAATTATATACAAAATACGAAATTATTCCTCTTCGTTTTCTATTCTGCCTTCTTCTTTTTTCTTTCTTTTTTTTTTGTCAATTTACGCTTTATGGAAAAAATCCTTGGCGCGGGATGTGTCGAAAGCGTCGAGAATTTGGAAAACCGCCTGAAGTTACATATACCTATCCGTAATTTAATGCGGATTTTTTTCAAATTAAATAACTACGCATGCAACGCGCAATACGGTCCGCCCTGCGCGCAAATCCTAAAAGAAAATAGACCCAAGACCGTTTCGGACGGTCGATTATTGCAGCCACGACGAGTACAAGTTCCGCCGCGAGTTACACGTTCAAACGTGTTGGTCCGTCGTCCTCGGGGCCAAAGTCAAGCGTACGCCGAAGCTCGACATGAAAATAGCAAACGAAAAGCAAAAAAAAAAACAAAAAAAAATAATACGATTTCTGCCAAACACGCGTCGTTCGGCTACGAGGGCCGAAATAAGGTAACGCATATCGTACTGCACATGGTCATCTTTCGATCTCGCCAGCTTTAATCGCGAAGAATTGCGCATCGTCATTGTGCCGCGTGTAAAAGTTTGACAGACTTCGAGAGAAATCGTTGTGTTACCGTTCGACGCCTCAGTCCGAAACTTTCGATCGTAACTTCCGTTTCCGGGTACGGGCGTCTTCTGCTCGCCGTTTTACTCTCAACTCCCAATTGCTCCCATCGTTCTTCATCCGCGGATCGTGGATGTCAGCTGTCGCAATTTAGCCGCCGATACCTCTTTAACCGTTCAAACCGAACCTTCAAACTCACTGACTTGAGAACAGCAACGTTCGCGGGGACTCTTGTTAGATGGCAAAAGTACCGAAGAGCAGAACGTATGCTAGAGTACGACTGAGCAATCTTTCGTGGAGCGTTCGTTCTCTGTCGGTGAATCCGTCGCCTGGAATTGACAGTTTCTTTTTGTGCGCGGCGGGAGGCGGGGGGGGGGTGGCGTGTGGAGGTCCGGGCCGAAAAAGCTCCATCCGTACGCCTTCCCGTGGACCGTGCCACCTGAGACGGGGGACAAAAAAAAAAAAAAAAAAGGGGGGGCCACTGGGCTCGTAAAAGCGCCGCTCCGCACATGCTCCCCGTTACGGGAAACAAGTCGACCGAAAAGTTTCTTCGTGTATCGTTTGGCTTTTTATCCCGGATCTTTACGATAACGCCGCATAACCGTGGCGCGATATACGTATCGTTTCGTGTCATTTGCGTATGGATTTTCGACGCCGCGCCGTGTACGATATAGGCAGGAAAAATCATTCGATACCATGCGACACGGGCGCTTTTAGTGCGATATTTTCCATATTATCGGCGTTCGTTAAAAATCCATGAGCATCGGTATTCAGATTCTTTTGAATTGTCAATAACAAAATACGTTTATTCGTCTATAAGGCCGTTACGTATCTCGTAATAAAAATTTATGTATATAAATATACAATATATATATATATATATATAGAGACTATATATATATATACATATATATACATATTTATTTCAAAATTGACTAACAGGTTCTACATCAGCTGGTGCTAATATCTATTTCTCATAATTAGCAGTAAATATAAAATGTATTATATAATCGATATTTACTTTAATATAAATAGTATTTCGAATAGCGTTTAGAAATATTTTTCTCTTAGATAAATTCTCAGAACTCGATTTTACTTGCTCAATTAAAGCTTCCATTGATTTTTACTTATTTACATCTTCTCGAATGTTTATCGAGTTTTCGCCATAAGTTTTACAAGCCGTTTGGTAAACTTACTTCTATGATCGATCGTTTTCATGAAAATTCCAGACGTATACACTTATCCAAGGACGGTAATATTCTATAACCATGGCGAATTGAACGATAATTTATTCATATCGAAAAAGTCAGCTCAATGCTTTTTTTACGATATAATACTTTTTCAATCTTGGTACGGTTTTGTACGTGACAATAAAAATGCGATAAACTTCCAAAGTCAATAGTTTCTCTAATTTGGATACAATTCTTTCAATACTATTGTTTAGAAACAGTTTTATGACTTTTTCAGAAACTAATTTTCTGTGACTGGGGGGGGGGGGGGGGGGGGGGGGGGGGGGGGGGCGGGGGGGGGGGGGGGGGGGGGGGGGGGGGGGGGGGGGGGGGGGGGGGGGGGGGGGGGGGGGGGGGGGGGGGGGGGGGGGGGGGGGGGGGGGGGGGGGGGGGGGGGGGGGGGGGGGGGGGGGGGGGGGGGGGGGGGGGGGGGGGGGGGGGGGGGGGGGGGGGGGGGGGGGGGGGGGGGGGGGGGGGGGGGGGGGGGGGGGGGGGGGGGGGGGGGGGGGGGGGGGGGGGGGGGGGGGGGGGGGGGGGGGGGGGGGGGGGGGGGGGGGGGGGGGGGGGGGGGGGGGGGGGGGGGGGGGGGGGGGGGGGGGGGGGGGGGGGGGGGGGGGGGGGGGGGGGGGGGGGGGGGGGGGGGGGGGGGGGGGGGGGGGGGGGGGGGGGGGGGGGGGGGGGGGGGGGGGGGGGGGGGGGGGGGGGGGGGGGGGGGGGGGGGGGGGGGGGGGGGGGGGGGGGGGGGGGGGGGGGGGGGGGGGGGGGGGGGGGGGGGGGGGGGGGGGGGGGGGGGGGGGGGGGGGGGGGGGGGGGGGGGGGGGGGGGGGGGGGGGGGGGGGGGGGGGGGGGGGGGGGGGGGGGGGGGGGGGGGGGGGGGGGGGGGGGGGGGGGGGGGGGGGGGGGGGGGGGGGGGGGGGGGGGGGGGGGGGGGGGGGGGGGGGGGGGGGGGGGGGGGGGGGGGGGGGGGGGGGGGGGGGGGGGGGGGGGGGGGGGGGGGGGGGGGGGGGGGGGGGGGGGGGGGGGGGGGGGGGGGGGGGGGGGGGGGGGGGGGGGGGGGGGGGGGGGGGGGGGGGGGGGGGGGGGGGGGGGGGGGGGGGGGGGGGGGGGGGGGGGGGGGGGGGGGGGGGGGGGGGGGGGGGGGGGGGGGGGGGGGGGGGGGGGGGGGGGGGGGGGGGGGGGGGGGGGGGGGGGGGGGGGGGGGGGGGGGGGGGGGGGGGGGGGGGGGGGGGGGGGGGGGGGGGGGGGGGGGGGGGGGGGGGGGGGGGGGGGGGGGGGGGGGGGGGGGGGGGGGGGGGGGGGGGGGGGGGGGGGGGGGGGGGGGGGGGGGGGGGGGGGTGGGGGGGGGGGGGGGGGGGGGGGGGGGGGGGGGGGGGGGGGGGGGGGGGGGGGGGGGGGGGGGGGGGGGGGGGGGGGGGGGGGGGGGGGGGGGGGGGGGGGGGGGGGGGGGGGGGGGGGGGGGGGGGGGGGGGGGGGGGGGGGGGGGGGGGGGGGGGGGGGGGGGGGGGGGGGGGGGGGGGGGGGGGGGGGGGGGGGGGGGGGGGGGGGGGGGGGGGGGGGGGGGGGGGGGGGGGGGGGGGGGGGGGGGGGGGGGGGGGGGGGGGGGGGGGGGGGGGGGGGGGGGGGGGGGGGGGGGGGGGGGGGGGGGGGGGGGGGGGGGGGGGGGGGGGGGGGGGGGGGGGGGGGGGGGGGGGGGGGGGGGGGGGGGGGGGGGGGGGGGGGGGGGGGGGGGGGGGGGGGGGGGGGGGGGGGGGGGGGGGGGGGGGGGGGGGGGGGGGGGGGGGGGGGGGGGGGGGGGGGGGGGGGGGGGGGGGGGGGGGGGGGGGGGGGGGGGGGGGGGGGGGGGGGGGGGGGGGGGGGGGGGGGGGGGGGGGGGGGGGGGGGGGGGGGGGGGGGGGGGGGGGGGGGGGGGGGGGGGGGGGGGGGGGGGGGGGGGGGGGGGGGGGGGGGGGGGGGGGGGGGGGGGGGGGGGGGGGGGGGGGGGGGGGGGGGGGGGGGGGGGGGGGGGGGGGGGGGGGGGGGGGGGGGGGGGGGGGGGGGGGGGGGGGGGGGGGGGGGGGGGGGGGGGGGGGGGGGGGGGGGGGGGGGGGGGGGGGGGGGGGGGGGGGGGGGGGGGGGGGGGGGGGGGGGGGGGGGGGGGGGGGGGGGGGGGGGGGGGGGGGGGGGGGGGGGGGGGGGGGGGGGGGGGGGGGGGGGGGGGGGGGGGGGGGGGGGGGGGGGGGGGGTGGGGGGGGGGGGGGGGGGGGGGGGGGGGGGGGGGGGGGGGGGGGGGGGGGGGGGGGGGGGGGGGGGGGGGGGGGGGGGGGGGGGGGGGGGGGGGGGGGGGGGGGGGGGGGGGGGGGGGGGGGGGGGGGGGGGGGGGGGGGGGGGGGGGGGGGGGGGGGGGGGGGGGGGGGGGGGGGGGGGGGGGGGGGGGGGGGGGGGGGGGGGGGGGGGGGGGGGGGGGGGGGGGGGGGGGGGGGGGGGGGGGGGGGGGGGGGGGGGGGGGGGGGGGGGGGGGGGGGGGGGGGGGGGGGGGGGGGGGGGGGGGGGGGGGGGGGGGGGGGGGGGGGGGGGGGGGGGGGGGGGGGGGGGGGGGGGGGGGGGGGGGGGGGGGGGGGGGGGGGGGGGTGGGGGGGGGGGGGGGGGGGGGGGGGGGGGGGGGGGGGGGGGGGGGGGGGGGGGGGGGGGGGGGGGGGGGGGGGGGGGGGGGGGGGGGGGGGGGGGGGGGGGGGGGGGGGGGGGGGGGGGGGGGGGGGGGGGGGGGGGGGGGGGGGGGGGGGGGGGGGGGGGGGGGGGGGGGGGGGGGGGGGGGGGGGGGGGGGGGGGGGGGGGGGGGGGGGGGGGGGGGGGGGGGGGGGGTGGACTGTTTTAAATATATGAATTATTTTTTCAACGACATCGATAGTCGTTCAATCTGGTATCAAAAAAGAAAATACAAAAACATATTTATTTAAATTAATAAATATTTTTATCGGTCTTACGGTTTCTATAGCGTAATATACGATACTAATCTAATGACAGTCAGGCTTGTTTCAAGTCTAATATGAAAATTACTGCTACAGAAGTTAGAGATTTTGTACCGCTAAGAAATAAAAAATATTGATTTTAGTTCAAATTACATTTATTTTATTTAATAATAAGACTGCTAAAAAATATTTATTTAACGCAAACAAATATCATTTGAATCAAATAAATATTTATTTGACTTTACTAATTTTGAAAAATTCACCGTCGCCTATCGACATCGTGAAGCATTTTTTATCCCAGAATAAAACTTTATAATTATCTGTTACTTATATAAAATATATTATACTCTGTATTAATAAAATTTATTATTCCTGTCTATACTCCAATTTCTACAGAAGACAAATGTATTTCCTTACAAAATTCTAAGATTACACGAACACTCCATTCACCCTCGACCACGCGATAATATCGATTACGAAAAATTAATTGTCCGCACTTAATCTCGTAGGTAGATGCAGAATATGCCGTATTTTCACACGTATGAAAAATAGCGCGCGTCGCGAATCGTCGAGCGGAGCCCCCGTCATTTTTAAATAAACGCAGGATTTCCCGCGGCGAGTGCGAGACGCAAGTGCGAACGCTCCGCAGCTACGGATAATATATATATATCTATATACGATGAAGGAACAAACGTCACGGTAAATCGAAAGTGAATTGCGCTTTACGACAATGCGAAATATCACGGACGGCGGGGTGGTGGTGGGAAGTTGAGAGACCGGCAGCGAAAGAGAGAGAGAGACGGAGAGTAGTAGTAGTAGTAGTAGTAGTAGTAGTAGTAGTAGTAGTAGTAGGCTTATTTTACGAGAGTTTCCCGCGGACGTAAATATAAACAAAGCGCGCCCCGCGCCTGCCAAGGTACCGGGGTTCTAGCGCGTCGTATAACTTGTCTCTAGGTCTGTATTTGTTGCGTATACATATAGCGTATAGAAAATTCGCCGTTGCCGGTGCCCGAGGGACGCGCCCTCTATACACACACACACACACACACACACACACACACACTACATATATATATATATATATATACATATATATATATGAATATACATGCCGTATACAGCTATGGCGACCCTCTCGAGAGCACCCCCGCCCGCCGCGCTTTTTTTCTCCTGCGCGCGCGCGCGCGTTGCTCGGTGCTCCGCTAGAGTTAGCGCCATCGATTTCTCGCGCATTACAATATATATATATATATTGTATATATATATACTATATATATATAATAGTATATCTATACACACGTATAGATATACGCACGTTTTTACTCCCGCCGTACTTTTCCTGCAGCGGACACATTCGGGAAATTGAATTTCTTCTTCTTCTTCTTCTTCTTCTTCTTCGTCTTTTTTGGACTGGCCGAGGTAAAGTGCCCGATATAATACCCGGTCGTTCAATGAGGAAGGGGTTTTCAGACGTCGAGGGAACGCTGTTTGTTTGTTTGTTCGTTCGTTTTTTTTTTCTTTTATTGTCTTCTTACAATTTTACACTCTCGGCGTGGACTTTGGCTCGCTTCTTGGATGCTTTTGGATCGTTTGAAAATGGCAATTCAACGGGATAAAGAGTCTCGAACGGTAAAGACGCGACAGTGTGGGTATAGCTTTCGAAAGAATTCGGTTAGTTCAGTACACTGGACGGGGCTGCGGATCTCCGTCGCATTCTGCAAATGCGCAGGTCAATAAAAATTGGCAAAACGTATTCGCGAAGGAAAGAGAACGCGTACGAGCGGGCCGCGCATATTACGGCCAAGGAAGGATAATGGGATTTTCAATAATTCGTGCCAGCAGTGTATGGGGAAAGCTGAGGAAAACGGGGATACGCATTGCAGTGGAATATCTACATTGGCCGATGGATGATCTTTATGATCATTAACGATAACGATGATTTTCGTTGATCGTCGTCCGCTCGTTTATAAACAGTTGGAACATTTTGGAAAAAAGCCAAAAAACTGCGTTATACACGACAAACATTGTACGTCGTCGCGGATCGCACGATTAATGCCAAGCGAATGCGAAAGTTGCACTCGGGCCGGTATTCGAAATATTGATCGTAAAAGTAGCTTTGCCCTTATTCTGGGAATTGGCGACGTTAAAAAAATCTCGCCCCGGTACACGGTCTTTGCGTAATACGTATAAGCGTCTCGAGCGATCGAATCCTGTTCGTCGCGTTGCGTTTTGCAGCTTCGCATTTATACCGCGCTCGGTCTCATTGCTCCCGACGCGATGATTTCTTGGGCCGCTTCCATCGCTATGCGGACGCATTTCTAGCTACAAGATCGGGGTTTAAATCGATTCCCCGTCGCTTCGATTTCTCATACCCCCCCCTCTTTGTTCGCTTCGTCCCGTCAGTTTTCGTTTTCGCAACACTGAAACTTCGCCGAATGCTTCCATAATCCTGCGCGGAGCCTGTCCATAGGATAATTATTTCGTGAATTACTCCTACGCGCAGCCGGCTCGACGGAGGGAAATACGGCGCCCATCTTTGAAGTTTCAGGAAAACAAAATCAATTGACGGGAATGAATGGATTGTCGGGAAAAATTACGTTACAGGCTTCGCTGCTTTATTTTCTTCGTAAGTCACAGAATCGGTCGGGAGATCAGCGGAAAAAAAATGTCCTTACGTTCGAAAATCCAACCGCTCGACCATCTATTAGCTTCATCTAAATTATTATATATATATATTTTTTTTTATCTTAATTCAATCTCCGCATCAATTTATACCGGGAATCTAACGCGAACGTGACTTATTTTCGATCAACTCGAGAATAGCAATGGAAATCTTTAAGTATTATATATATATTCATGAATTTTCGACGTATAAACTCTGTATATCTTTCCATACTCTCTTCGAATTTTTACCTATACGCCATTTCAACCTTCAACCTCGAATCTTTGAAATTCCACGCCGCTGACAGACGCCGTATTTCGTATTTATACATTAGCCGCGGAATCGAACGAGACGCGCGGCGTAGCCTCGAGCTCCGGCTGCCCGCTGGCCCGCGATCTTTCGAAAAATGAGAGAGAGAGAGAGAGAGAGAGAGAGAGAGAGAGACAGAACAGAAGAACCAAAGAAAGAACGAAAGAAAGAAGAGAAAGAGAAAGAGAAGAGAAGGGGGGAGGGAAAGCACCAGAAAACAGAAAGCGGACCGCGGCATTGTGCGCGACGGTCGTGCTTTTCGCGCTCCTCTTTGTGCGCCTGGCTTTATTCTTTATTATCATTGTTATTATATATAATACACGCGCGCATTATACGCGACGCCGCGCGGCGTGCATGCGTGCGTGCAGCCCGCGCATTGCCGCACATTAGCTACCGCTGCGCGACGTAAATTATCATTATAACACACACACACACACACAACACACACACACAATATATATATAATATATATATATATACATGCACTCTAGACACGACGATGGGGAGATAGAGGGAGAGACAGATAGAGAAGGGGGTAACTTGAATTTATTTTAACGGCCCCTGCATAATCTGGACGTATAAATTTCATGCCCTCTGCGGCGACGCGACGTACCGTCCGACACAGAGAGAGAGAGAGAGAGGAGAGAGAGAGAGAGAGAGAGAGAGAGAGAGAGAAGAGAGAGTGAGATAGAGAGGGAGGAGGGAAGAGGCAATTTCGCGCGCGCGCGCCTCTTCCTCTCGCTTCGTGTTTTCCACTTTTCCTCCCTATCTCGCTGGTATCGGGCACTCTTGATTTTTGTAATTTTTACAAAGTGCTATGGATATATATATATATAGTATACGCGTACTCGCTCGGTTAGATACGGATGCGTGGTCCCCTGAAAAACGGCCACTTTTCCACGTCAATTATATGCGCAGGGTGGCGGCTGGCAAGTCACGGGGAGCTCGCTTACCTCGCCCGAGGATCTTTCTCTCGATATCTCGAGACTCTTGTATTTTCCTTCCTTTTTTTTTTTTTTTTGTTTTTTTGTTCTTCTCCCGCGCTAGTCCGGCGAAGAGGGCCGAGAGCGGGAGAGGGACGGAGAAATGTCTTATTAAGGCGGCGGTATCAAGTTAATTAATTAATATAACAAGAAGAAGGAAGAAAAAAAGAGGGAGCGACAGAGGGATATATTTTAATTGAAGCTAGGCATCGGGCGAAGAACGGAAAAAACAAAGAAAGAAACGAAACAACATATATGTGTGTGTGTGTTTGTTTGTTTGTTTGTGTGTAAATAAAAAAATAAAAAGGCAGGAACGAAATCAAAGTCAAACAAATTACGTCGCTCGGCCAGTGCTTAAGTTAGCAATTTTATTATACGCTGAGTGGCGCACGCACCGGAATTATAACAATAATTTTGCGTACGTTATAAGCACGGCGTCGTGCGCGCGATAAAGAGGTACAAAAAAAAAAAAAAATCGCCACATACCCGGCATTCTCGCGCTGTCTCGCGCAGTGTTTTATACGTAGAACGTAAGATAATCTTCCTAATTATACTCGAAATTACAATCTGTGATAATCGGTTCAATGTTAAAAAGAAACAGATAAAGATAAGAAGAAGCTTTCATGAGCAAAGCAGTGCGATTATTCCGCGCTCACGCATTGTGATTTTCATTCGAGGCATTTACGGACAGTGGAATATAATCGCCGATCCTGCATTGGTAAGCAAAATTTGACCGGGTTTTTTTTTTTTTTTGCATAGCAATGGGCAGATTTTTAATAATTCAACCTTGCAAAATAACGAGGTTAGAATAGGGATTTAAGGCGATTGGAAATTTATGTTATGCAAATACCTTTATACATTCGAGCATGATTTATTTATCTCGAATAAATGATAAAATGATTAGGCCGTGCAATCTCGATGAGATTGCATTTATAAGTGCGAGAAATAGATTTAAGCGCGTTTGAGAAGTTTTGCGAAAGTTATGCGTATGGCAACCATGGACCATTGGAGCCTAATGTCGTACATCCTTTTCAGGAAATTCTTCAAAGTGTTTAAAATGGATGTCTCTCGTTCCTTTGTAAAAAAAGCCTTTGGCGCCCATTTTGGTCCGCATTTCGATGGATCGTCGATTTTTCTATATTCATTAAAATATACAGAAATATAAGTATAATTCTATATATATATATGAGTAAAATATATTCGTTAAAATATCTATGAAAATCTGCGGAACCTTGGAACAATCGATTATTTGGCAGTAAAAAAAAAAATCAAATTTTTAGAATATCGGATTCTGCGTCATCGTCACTCTCACGAAGATCCTTCTCCGCTAACGCGTTTTTGTTCGAGCCCTGGGTATTGTTGCCAAAATGTGCGCAGTCGTATCGGCGCGCATTTGGGATCTCGAGCAAACATTTACACAATGGCGTAACAAACAAACAATACATCAAACATAAAATTATCCCAGTTTCTCCAGACTCTCCTGTTACGAGCTGGAAACTCGGCGAGTATAAGTGTATTTATTTCCTTCGTTCCTTCTGTGTAATTTTTCCACTTTGGGACACGTACTTATTGTTGTTTGTTTCTCTCTCTCTCTCATACTCTCTCTCGCCCTCTCTTACTCATACATACACACACACACACACACGCGCGCACACAGAAGAAAAGAAAATGCCTGCCCTACGCTACAAAAGGCAAAACGCCAATATGTACAGCGGCGAGATGGCGTCGGCTTATAAGAGACAGCCGACGATTTATCGCGCGCTCTTCCCTCTCGGCTCAGCTTCTCTCTTAACCCCCCCCCTCCCTCCCACAGTCCGCCACACCCCCGCACGAACGTGTGTCTGTCCGCGATCTTACGCGCTGTACCTATATAAACGTATACTGTATTATGCATATGGAACGGGCAACGGGAGGAGGGGAGAGAGAGAGAGAGAGAGAGAGAGAGAGAGAGAAAGGACGTGGAAAAAGCGCGAAGGCGAGCACGCAACGCTCATACAAATGTATGCGTGCGCGAGCGCATATATGCAAATATCACGCCGGCGCGCCGGTCGTGATTACTATTATTAACGGATTTTTCGCCTGATGGGCCAAGCCGCCAAGCCAATACATACATATATATATATATATATATATATATATATATATATATATATATATATATATATAATAGAGGCGCGGCGAATAATAACACCGCGCGCGAGGCCGTGCAGGCCGCATAGGACGACGCGCCTTGGTATCTCACGGTCGGGGCCGGGCCGCGCTCCGCGCGGCGCCGCCCGCCAGGGATAAGCACGACGTGCGATCCGACGGCCCGGCGATATGGAGGCCTCGGGCGCGGCGAACGCTCCCGCGCTCTCTCTCTCTCTCTCTCTCTCTCTCTCTTTCTCTGTTTCTCGCTCGCTGGCTCGCTGGCCCTCGGTACTATGCGCACATTGCTTACGTTCCGAAGACCTCCTGTATGCGAAGTCGCGATGGCGGACCCGCGGTAATTCCCGTACCGTGTCGTTGACGGTCTGCTTTTTCCTACGGGCGGCTGGATCGTTTGTTTATCTATCGAAGGCACTTCGGGATTTCTTCTTCTTCTTCTTCTTCTTCTTCTGTTTTACCCGAGCGTCTAGAACGAAAGAGTTGGGGTGTGGGCGGAGGAGGGGGGGGAGTTTATGGAGTTATCGGTAGTACGTAAGTAGACGTGTTTTGGTTTTTTTAAGAGTTTTTATGCGCCGTGTCTTTACGGAGGAGAGGCGCATTGATCCACACATCGGACGTAGATTTTAATTTCTGCGTTGAATTCATTGAAGGTATTATACATACAGAGTACAGTCATAGTACGTCGGATGATTCAATATTCATGTTAACGAGAACGTTCGAATGATTGATAGAAAGACGCAACGTTGTAAAAAGACATCATTCTTGTACAAAGATTAAGATATAATAAATCTTGCATCGCTCTTTTATCACAATATTCTTCATATAAATTACATAGAAGATATTTCTCCAATTATTCGCTCTTTGAGCCGCTGGGTTGCGCCCAGATCCGGCCTCGATTGATTCAAGCAAATAATTCTAAAACATTCCTTATTCTCGCCGAGATTCTTTCTTAATCCCCTTCTCGACGTATCTCTCATTCCTCGGCCGTCTCAGGAAGATACGCTGGCTAGAATTTGCCACTCCCTTGGATTTCTAACGTATCTACCTCGATAATTAAGAAGATTTTAGCTAGCACATAATTTACGCTATAATACGGGAATAGGCGACTTACACGTTCGTACACGAAGATAGAATTGTTTCTGTAAAAAATACAGAGCGGTGTATAATAATTTGGTCGCCAACTGTCAACGAATGGAAAAAATTACCCACAAAATTACGTTATTTTTTTAGTAAATGTAACGGTCGGAAATGCGAGAATTTACCACTTTTTAACGTTGAAAATTTATAGAAAATTATGGCAATTCTTTGAACGCTTATTTCTCAATGTTTAATTGAAAATTTTTATCTTTTATCTACCTGTAAATTTCGAGAAACGAGTCATTTTCAATGCGAGAAATATCTTAGCTCGTATAATCGTTTTCTAACGCAAATCACTACAAGATCTGTACTTTTCGACGCAAGTCCTCCATGTTCCATCGATACATTTTTCCGCTACAAAAGAGGCTTTCTTAAGAAAAGAAAAAAAAGGAAACACTGTTACCAAACAAAAACTAACGTACACATATGATCATAACCTCGTAATTCTTGCTTAAACACAACGTATGTACGCCTCTGTCCATACAACCAACTGTAAATCCCTCTCGCCGGATAGATCACTATACGAAATATATATATATATATATATATATATATATATATATATATATATATTTAGATAGATAAGAAAAAATTATCCTGTATTGCAACTTTAACTTCGCCTTCACGAACCGCACTTAGAATATTGTTATAGAGCCGGTGTAGTACAGGCCACGTCTTATCCGACGGCTTTCGCTCCGTGCGAACGCGCGCGATCCGACGGTACGGCGTCGGGGTTTGTTTATATATATATATATATATGTGTGTGTGTGTGTGTGTGCGTGTTTGTGTGTATGTTAGTCTGTGTGTAATTTAGCAGCGTCCCGACGCGCGTCGGCGTATAGTCGTCGGTCTACTGCGAATCATTTATAAATACGGGGGTTGGCAGGGGCACCGGTCGTCGTCATCGTCGTCGTCGTCGTCGTCGTCGTCGTGGCTTCTATTTAATTTGTTTCTTAATGGGGAGGGGGTGGCGGAGGGGTGGGCCCGGTGGAGACACAGTTACGCGCTCGCCCCATCGGTCGGGCGAATCGACGTTAGAGTAAGCCTCACTGGACCGTCGAATTTTCCCCGCCTCCTCCTCCACCTATCCCGCCCCCTAGCGAAATTCCCGGGGTTTTTTTTTTTTTTTTTTTTTTACACAGAGCCCGGATCTGCACGGACGCGGGCATCGTCGTCTAATGGGGGTGGATGGGCTGGCGCGTTGTCGCGCGGCGACTTTTCTTACGAATACGGCCGAATATGACCGGCGGAAGGATCGGGGGCGGCTCCGATTAGCAGCTCGGTCGATGCGCGATTATTTTGAGGGAAACGATACGCGCACACCCGCGTACCGCGGGTATGTGCCCCGTTTTTTTTTTTTTCCCACATTTCTCAAGGTTCGTCCGCTCGACGGGTTGATAAATCGACGAGAGCGCGTTCCTCATATACTTGATAGAATAATTCATTTGTAATAAGCTGCTCTCTGAATGCCGTACGTCAGGTGTCGGCGAAATTTTCGCTTTTCGAATCGGTCACGATGCGTACCGCGCGTGTTGGCCGGTACAAATCAAAATCGCACCGCCCAACTAATGGAACACATTCTCTTCTTTCTTTTCTTCCTGTTTTTTTTTCTAGTTTTTTGTTTTTGTTTTTGTTTTTTTTTTGTTTTCTTTTTAAAACAGCGACTTCGTAGAGAAATCAGTGAAAATTACACAGAGGCCGTCCTCGAAGCTTTCCCCTCGAAAGCCTCGAGGCGCGCGATAGACAATTCTTCCCCTCGAAAAGCCGACGTCACTCGGACTCGTTCTGCGGCTGCCTCCGTAGCTCGCCCATGACGCCCGCGCACCGAACCCACGCTCTGGGGCTCGGCCTTTCCTATCTTTCGCTCTCGCCAACGAACGAGACTTGCCTATCGCAGCGCCAATGTAGCGACGGTATTAACGCGAAACCCGCCGTGTTTACTCGATTGTTTCCTCTCCCGTGATTTTGCTTTGTCCTCCTCTTTAATGATAAGCACCCGGTAGTCCTGTAAACGCAGGCGCGAGCCTCTGTTCTTTCGTCGAAACAGATTATTATTAACACTCCGCCGTTGTAAGACGAGCGTCCCGTACGCGACGCGCGTACTTAACCTTTTCCAAAGGATGGGAAAGCGCGCGCGCGCGCACAGACACACAGGCACGCAAAAATGCACACACCACTCGACGGGTAAAATTTACGGCCCCGCGCGATTCGCTCGAGTTATAAAGGCGGGGCCGCTCTGCGTTATTCTCGAGAGTCGAAAATCTGGCGAAGGGTGAGTCGGCGGGGCGGTGGTAAGGGCCGTTACGCAGGGTAAACGAATAATTTTTCTACGTGACATTTCTCGAAGAGGTCGTCGAGATCGAGGACGGAGCCGGGGTGCGCGAGGAGACAAAAAAAATGAAAGAAAAAAATCACCGACGGCGAGAAACCGCGCGAGTATCTCGCATGCCGAGCAAAAAGAAGGGGAGAAAGAAAAATGCCGCGACGAAGCTCCGCATTATGTACTGTCGCGGCCGCGCGTGTGTCTTCGGTCTCGTTAACTCCTCCGTCTCTCTCTCTCGCTCTCTCTCTCTCTCTCTCTCACACACACTCATGCTCTCGGGCCGCGTTTCGCGACGGACGACGAGCGCGCGAGTCGTTACCCGCGCGTCGGTCGTCTGCGGGCGAGGGACACGTGAGTTGAGGGGGAGGGGGAGAGTGAAGAAAGAGTTTACGAGGGTAATAACTCGGACGTGCCGCCGCGCGCTATTTCCACTTGTCCCGCGACGATTGAAAATTCAAAAGGTTTACGAGCTCGCGGGGCCCCCGCGATAGAGAGAGAGAGAGAGAGAGAGAGAGTGAACACGGGGGGGGGGGGGGTGTCTGAGCGGACGCGTTCGCCCGATCGAATTTTGTGGATGTGTTATATACGAGTAATAATCTGGTGCGCAGGATCGTAGGGGGGGGGGGAGACCCAAAAACTCAGAATGTATTATATGAGCGATTATAATGCGAAATCTGGATGGTTTGTTTCCCTCGTAAATTAACATCTTACTTTATATTATACACATTATCTACGTATATCGTTCGCTTTAGCCGTTTTAACGAGTTTCTTCAACCTATGGCGTGTTTGTTGTTTTGTTTTGTTTTTTTTTTTTTTTTTTTTGTTCTTCCTTCTTCTACTTTTTTTTTGTCGCTTCGTCCCACATCCAGGAAGGCCGAAAACTAATTTTACCATCAATTTTATATCGCAATTTAGCCCTGAATCAAAGATATAATAAGCTTTTTACTTCCGCACGGTACGGCTGTTTATTGAATGTTTTTTCCGTTTTTTTTTTTTTTTGTTGCATGCTTGCTTGCGCGTTCGCTCGAAACGGGTTGCCGGATCGGACGCTCATTATGAGCTTTGCGTTATCTATCGTACGAACGCTCAATCTTTCAACAATAATTTTACTCCCGTCGTCGTCGTCGTCGTACGTACGTACGATTTATTCATTGCGCAATCGGCGCTTATTAAGCGCGTAAAACTTTATCGGTGCGTAGGATAAATATTCATTGGTATCGATTTTATTTTTTACCACTCGGTTTTACAGTTTCGCCACTCCTACGTAACTGAGAATAGTGTTTTATCGAAAATCGCTGTTTTATGATCTACGTGCGACGAATGAAGAATCGACCGTGACTCGTAATCTTCACTATTACTTATATTAATAATTACCATACGAATATGAATTTGTAATTCCGCTATCGTTAAATTTAAGTAATTCCTTAAAATATAAATGCTATCAAGAGACTCTTCCGCTCCCTCATATATTGCTTTTAATACCTCGTTCGATAATCTCAATATTTCCAAAACAGAATATGCTTACACTGAAAAAAAAGTTCCGATATCAAGTAGATATTTACTTGTTTATTACCGAGTAAATCAGTATTTTAAGTTAAGAAAATATTCACTAGGTTCAAGACGGCCTGGTTCGATTCAAGTGAAGTCTTCTACTGTCGAGTGAATACTTCCTTCCTTTAAGAAGATATTTTCTCAATTTAAAGAATGACTTAATTGATACAAAACAAGTAAGAATTTATTGGAGAAAGGACTTTTTATGAGTATTACAAGTCTAAAAATTATAAATAGAAATGGTGGTAGTTAATTACAGACGAAATTGTTTTTATATCCATACGTAAAAAATACATTCTTCGAAAACATTTTGCCACGGCAACCGTCGCCATACATTACCGCATCGAACTAGCCAACTTTATATATGAATACAATTTCAGCCGCTGAACGCTGCCGCTGAAAATAACAATAACGCGCAACAGCCGAATCGCGAGATCAAAAGAGCTGAAAGACTCTTCGTGTTTTTTTCACGTTCCGTCGGATTTTTCACGCGCGCATCGCGCCAGCTGCCCCCCGAAATTCCATCCGCGACTTTCCCGCGTCGGCCCGCCCGAATATAACGAGGCTTCCCCCCCCTACGGTATTTTTAGCGATTCCTCGAACGAAATATGGAAGCGTCATCCTTCTCTCTCAAAGTCAAGGGAAAAAGAGAGAGAGAGAGAGAGAGTGCGACAGGAGATTCGACGAGAGGAATATAGACGAAAGGCCGCTGGTGGAGAGGCTATGTGGCTGTGTGTGAGAGAGAGAGCGAGCGCCAAAGGAAAGCGCGAAAGAAAGAGGTGTATTAACCCCTTGGTGAGCGGCTCTATTTACAGCCGTTGCCCGCGTAGTAAAACCTCCGCCGCGTTGTTATAAAGCTCGAACTTTCACCCGAAAAACCCTTTCGTTTTCTTCCCCTCACCCCTCGCGTCGCTGCCCGCCTCCTTTCTCTTTTGGCCGGATGGCGTATCCCTTTTCGCGCGCGCGCGCAACGAACCGACTCGCGCCGCACGCGCGCGCGTGCTGAGGCGATCAACGCCCTTTAATGCCGGCGCGCACTTTCTCCCTTTCGCATTCTTCTTTATATATATATACATGTAGCAAATGCAACCCCAACGCGCGACACCGGTCTGGAGGCGATTCTCGAGCGGCGTCGACGCGCGACGAGGAACGAAAAGAATAAGAAAGAAGAAACAAAAACAGCGACAAACAACGAGTTACCTTTCATCCTCACTTCTCCGTCTCTCCGATGTAATGTAAAGACGCTTATTTCTTTCGAAGATTAGCTTTTACACGCGCAAGGGATTCTAGCCTCTGCTATATATATATATATGGACAAATTGTACAAAATAGGCGCGTGCAGCAAATAGCATTTTAGGTACACGCGTCTCTCAGAGGTGTCGATGGAATCGCGCTAATTCAGAAGAAGAGCAGAGCACTGGGGACACTGATTTGTTGTATATATAATAAGTGTGCCTGTGTGTGTACGTGCGTGAGCATCTCTATATTTATGTATATTATGTACGAACGAGTCTGTCCGCGTCTCGAAGAATTAAAAAAAGAAAAAAGCGCGTCGGAAATAAATATACATGGCCCTCTGTTATTTGCGCCTCCCTCGCTGTCTCTCCTCTCGTTAAAAAATGTTTTATTCCCCGCTGGCGCTTTCAACGCTCGCGCGCGCGCGGAATTGTTATTTCAATTAGGAAAGTACTGTACAGGAAGCTGATGCATGTTGTAGTCCGTGCATATATGTATATATCTATATATAAATATATATATATATATATATATATATATATATATATATATATATGTATGTATGTATGTATGTATGTATGTATTTACGTGTACAGAGGGAGGTGCGGTAAGATATTTATAAGAGGCGTACGTAACAGCGACTGCAACGACAGCTCGAGAACAACGATGAAAGAAGGAGTAAAAAACCGCGTTTATCGGTTAATAAAGTTTAATTTAATTAGCGTAGATTATAATATGTAGTATATCGTGTATATGCACGCACACACATACATATACACACAGACACACGCAGGCACATATGGATATATATGTGCCCGAGCTGGACCACTTTATCATTTTTTTAATTTTGCAGGACCGCAGCCGAGGGGACGCCCGAGGACGGCGAAGACGTGGCGGGGTGGCGCATCGCGTTCCTCGCTCGCCTCGACCGTCGTCACAGTCCGCGGTGCGGCACGGAACCCCGCGCCAGCGAGCCTCCGCGCGCATAGGTGAGTTTTACGACCAATCGTAAACCGATAGTTTTACATTTCGAGCGTCACCCTGTTCCTCTCGTTCCCGACCCATACCCCTCCCCCCGCCCACGCCGCCTCTCACGTTCTCTCTATTTCATGGCAATGTACGCGCCGTTTCTATAATATCCCGATCGGAGGACGATATGCTCGCGCGAAAGAATCGCGATGGAAGGCGATCTGTGAGAAGGTGGAAGGGGGGGGGCGGGAGGCGATACACGAACTAAAAGAAAAATCCGCGTTCTCCCCCTCACGCACTCTCGACTCTTTCACGTATGTACATATATATATATATATATATATATATATATATATATATTATTATATGTACTGCGAGGATTCTGATTAGCATTTTCTTGAGCTGCTCGATTATCGACCGGCGAGGCGATACGGGCGCGTACTATATAATCTGACCGAGAGTGCGCAAAATGCAAATGACGCCGAAGGAAGATAGGACAAAAAAAAATTTACGTATGTACACACGCATATACGTACGATAACGAGCTTATCTCGGAATGTACCGAGAGGGCGAGAGAGTGAGAGAGAGACAGAGACAAAAATCTCGCAATTATATAGCGTTTCTGCACTTATAGATATAAAGTATTGAATTAATAGCGCAATTCCGATGCGGGATGTGGGTAGTGGCGCGGAGGATGGGCGGGGGGGGGGCGGCGGCTTTAATTATAACTAAAATTCAAACCCGCTCTCGCCAAGGAATTCGATTGCCGGCGATGCCCCGAGCCCGCCCGCCGGCCCGCTCGCCCGCGCGCGCGCGCGCACACGTATAAAATAGCGTTAAAGAAAGTTAAACGGCGAAGGCGATTTTTCGAGTTAATAAAAATCATTCCGGGGCTTTTTAAGCTTATAATAAAAGTGAGAGGGGGGGCGGTCTGCCCCCGCCAGCCCGAACTCCGCGCGCGTTTCCAGGATTTTTATAGTTGCAATAAACAGGCAAACAGGTGCAATAAAAAAAAAAAAAAAAAAAAAAAAAAGAAAGAAAGAAGTGGCGGCTGAGTGTGGCGGGATTGGGAAGGGGGTGGGAGGAGGAAATCCAGGATGCGAAACGTCGAGCATCGAGGGGCGGAGGGGGGGTGAGGATAAAAATCTCCCCATATTACACATTCCTTGTTTTTTTTTTTTTTCACTTTCGGAACATACAAGCATCTGTATTACACTTTGACGCTAAATAATGGATTTTTGGCGTATATATAAAACAGTTTCGGTTTTAACGGGGATAAATTATATATTTTCCAATGGAGGAATTAATTTTTTTTTCTCGTGCTCGTTCGTTGCTCGTTTTTTTTTTTTTTTTTATTTTCAATTGATATTCTTTATATAGATAATATCGTGTAAATACGCCGTCGTATAATAATTCCGTATAAAATAAGTCTTATAATTTTTGGATTTTATTGCACCTTTTATTCGCGTTACTCAAAAGGGGCGCGTAACGCGTGCGTTTCGGTTTCGTTGAACGAAAGCGCGCCGTCTGTTTTATGCACGGATTCAATGTGGCCGGAAAGATTGTTAATTCCGTAGAGAGATGCTCGGAACATACGTTTGCCTACTCATACTTTTTCTTTCTCAAGAATTCGGCCTTTAAATTTTTAATTATATTATTTTTGTCTAAGTCGAGTATTTTTTCCGGACATAAAATAATATGTACATTGATTTTTTGTCTTCAACGCGAAGTTTTCTCTGAACTTGCATTAAATAAAAATCGATTCAGAGCTGAAAACGATGATTAGCTTTTATCGTTCAATCGGTGGATATGCCGTTCTTGCAACCGAGTAACATTCCGGAATATTCACTCATTCCATTTAGTATAAATGTTTCATTGCTCTGTCAAATTGAAGCGATTGATATCAATGCGGATTAGACATTTATAAGTCTAAAAATTGTGCAGTTTATTAGAAATACTGACAACGCCCAGCAAAATTAGCTCATTTGAAAAAAATAATAAATGATACTAAACATTGCAATTGTACATATATGATTATGAATCATTTTATGTTGATTGTGTTTTAAAAGAATAATAATTTTAATAGACAACGAGAGGAGACGGCGCCACGTTCATTTCGGGAAACGAGAGCCATAAGAAGAGAATCGAGCTCTCGGCCCCACCCATCTTGAAATTAGTGACTCCGTAGCTTGTACATATATACCTAAAGGGAGGGGGTAGAGAGAGATAGAGAGGGACAGATAGACAGAGAGAGAGAGAGAGAGAGAGAGAGAGAGAGAGAGAGAGAGAGAGGCATTGTTTATAGTGGCGGTAATGCATATCGACATAAAACTAAGATATATAAACGTACATCAATAGGACACTCATCGTTGCAGGATCATCATCCTCTCCAAGCACGTTATCTACATGGAATATTCGTCGCTTATTTTTCTCTCTCCCTCTCTCTCTCTCTCTCTCTCTCCCTCCGTGTGGCAACCTCGATTTTAGACGCGGAGGCTGTCGCGATCTCATCTACGTATCCAAAACGAAAACTCATCCGCGCTCGCTCGATGGCTCGCTCTCTACGTTCAAGATCCAACGCTTTTCGGTCTCAGGTATACCTGTATATACGACATGGCTCCTCTGTATATATGCATTTATATATATATATATACATATATATATGTATACAGGAGTAGAGCCACACGCCGCGTCCTCGCCCCCATGATGGCTGACTGCCCCGCTCTCCCCCCGCCCTACAGTAAGTCCACCCCACCCACTCAGCGCGCACAAAAGCCCGACGAGCGCGCGACCGTCCCAAAGGACTCGTCGTCGTCTCCGCTCCCGTTCTCTGTCTCTCTCTCTCTCTCTCCCTCTCTCTGTCCGTCCTTCTCCCCGTGACGGTGCGTATCACAGGCGACGTCTGTCTTTCTCTGTTCCTCTATTCGGCTGCTGCTCCTGCTGGTGCTGGATGATGCTGCGAAGACAGAGAGCGAGCGGCATGCGGCCTCACCAGCCTAACCTCACACTCTATATCCTCTCTCTCTCTCTCTCTCGCCGGTGTGTTGCCTTGGCGGACGCGCGCGCGCGCGTGCTGCACGTGGCGGCCATGTTGCCTCGAGGGTTGGGCCACACCAAAAGAGCCGGCGAGTCATTGGACGGCACCAGTCGACGCGGAGAGAAGAGATGAACCTTGTGTTCCAACGCCATCTCTCTCTCTCTCTTTCTCTCTTACACACGCTCTCTGGATTTCTCTCTTTCTCGCTCCTGCTCGCTTCTACACTCTCTCTCTCTCTCTCTCTCTCTCTCTCGCTCCCATGTCCCGCAGAGCCTGGCATTATAGTCGGGCTTTCTCTCACTCGCGCAAGCGGGCACCAGCCTTCGGCCACGACGCGGCTGCTTATCGACTCTCGACGTTCCCGTCCCTATGGTATATCTGGTGTATATATATATATATGTGTGTGTGTGTGTGTGTGTGTGTGTGTGTGTGTGTGTGTGTGTGTGTGTGTGTGTGTTATAACCCGCTCGCACACCCCGCGTCCCACCGACGTTCTTCTTGCCGCGAGATGCGCGCGGGCGCCCGCGAGAATCCAAAAGGTAGATATCGCTATAATACCTATATATATATGCACACTAGCGTGCCCACATGCGGCGAACGCACGCACGTACAGGCGCGCACGTCAAGCGTGTGCGGGCAGATGTCCTTGTCGACGTTTTCCCGACGCATTCATTCCTCTTCTTTTCTCTCCCCCCGACTCGTCTTATCTCTCTTCCATTCCAGCTCGCTGTATATTTGCCTCTCTCTCTCTCTCTCCATCTCTGTTCATCCACTTATGCCCGGTCGATCGGGCTCGTGCGTATATGGCGGTCCCGGAATTGCCTCGGATACCTATGAGATTACACCACGCCCGTTCCCTCTATAAATGAGTTGGACGATGGGAGGAGACGTTATTTTCCTTCTTTCCTTTTGTTTTTTGCCCCGCTGAAATCGTTCGATTTTTATGATTTAGGACAAATAACCACGACGGTTTGTACGAATCTCTCTGTGTGTGCCGATTAGTAAGAATTGAAAAAATAAGGGAGAAAAATGCCATTGGATCGTATGTCGATTAGATCTATTTAAGTCGCCATTAAAATTTTATTTCAATGAAATTTTTTTGACTTAAATAAAATATTTAACGATAACAAATGGTGATCTGTTAAAAGGCGTATGTTCTTGTAATACTAATAATACTAATCTAATTTTTTTTACCAAATGAAAATTCATTGCTGGAATTTCATAGCTATAATATAAGTAACGATTGTTATCCGGTTTACAATCTATTACTGTTTGTCTAATAATCAGTAAGTTTTACCGTACGCAATTAAAAATATTATTATACTTACAATTATAATTATATAAATTGCCGTTGTATATTTCTGATAAAGCTAATAGGGTAATAATTGTTGAAAATCGTTATTGCTTGATACAAACCCTGATATTTTATTAAAAATTCTATAACGGATGAACGGTAATTTTCGATAATAAGTCTCTTTTATAATACATTTAGTGTAAGTGCAATTAAACTCGAGTAATATAGTAAGTTTTTTTTTTAATTAATAGAGCTTTGCAACGGTTAACATTTTTACAATTATGAAAGCGATGCCTGCTTGAGAAAATGAAGTAAATTGTAAAACTTGAGTAAATTGCAAAAAATAAGTGTTCATATAATGAAATAAAAAAATTTGTTTCACACTCGCTAGATTTTTTTCTCATTTATTAATGATTATGCACGCATATGACATTGCAGTCATGCATAGTTTTTTTATTTGTTTTACAATATTTTAACTAATAAAATCTTTGCTCTTAATTCATTAACTTCTGAAATAGATCGATGAAAACCTGTATTTGAAATATTCGTTTTGTTTTATTTCGAACATTTAATTAAATTTTATCTATAACTTCTTCATTTATTGAAAGTCGATCGATATTTATAAATAAGAAAACATTTGTTAATTAATCTTTAAGATTTGAGTATTTTAAATTATTATTAGAATGTTATAGATTCTGTAAAAAAATTTTTGGTAATTAAATAGTTATTTATATAAATATATATACATACACACACACACATACACTCATATATATATATATATAGTTTAAATTCTATATCAAGAATGGAAACATAAAAAATCTGAATAAAAATTTAACTTATATTTTAACTTACTGTTATAATTATTTTACCATAGGAATTGGGAAAACTAGTATGTTCTATGAGAAGACTTTTGATATTAGGAAATTGAAACGTGATAAATGTTATTAATGGTCGTAATTATTTATTTGATGTGCATTAGGAAAGGTAGCTTAAAATGAAATATACGCTGATCCTCGACATGCATTTATTTGCTCCAATAGAATTAAAGAATTTGACGCTATTTAAAAGTATCGCTGTTTCAATTTTTATAAACAAAAAAATAATTCAAAAATTCAATAATGTTAAAGGGAAACCTTATATTTCAGAATTAACTGCTTGTTCTTAATAGTATTTCAATCGATTTTTAAGCAGATAATATAATAAATATGTTTTATTTTAGTAAAAACGGTATTAATTAAGTCATTGAAATTCGCCTATTTTTTAAAGAGTCCATTAAAAAGTAACTTTAAGAATTTACCGCAATTAAATAGGGGGGGAAAAACCCATTCGTTCCGGTATAATTTGTGTAGATATATAAGTGAAATGTCAATATTTGCCAAATTAACGAACACTAAAAGAGTCGAGGAACAATAAAAACGCCCGTCACGAATGAGAGCGAGAGCGTGAGCGCGAGAGAGATAAAAAAAAAGTAAGCCAGCCCGAAAAGAGTACATAATTCACCGATGGCCCGAGATTTAACCCCCGTGGCAAAGTTAGGAAGCGGACAACTTAACGATTCCTCGCATTGACCGTAAACCGTTTTATAACGCACTATAAAGTAATCGTCCTGGTGACTTACCTGGGGCTTCTAAGTATATATATATATATATATATATATATATATATATATATTTATATATATGTGTGTGTGTATACATATATATATATATATACACACTTCCACGAGCGTTTTCGGGGCCGCCGACCTTTTAACCGATTTATGCCGGAGAAGAGGAGACCTCGTTTGTTTACTTTATATGTATATATATAGACCTCGTAAACGATCGTTCCGTCCGTCTGTCTGTCTGTCTGTCTGCGAGCGCGCGTACGTGTATAAAAATATAAAGATCGACCACTTGTCTTGTGACGATCGAGCGGTTCGAGAAAAACTGAGCCGTCGCATCATGGACTAGCGCGCGTGCACGCTCTGCCGCAAAAAAGTGTCTATATATATATATATATATATATATGAGAGAGAGAGAGAAGGAAAGTGGAAGGGAGAGAGAGAGTTAGAAACTAATGGCAAAAAGGGAAATCTATCGCTCTCCCGCGTATATATATATATATATATATATATATATATATATATACACCCCTTCCCAACCGTCAACCCTTTTCAGGAGCGTGACAAAGACAGAGATTGTTTCCAAAAAAAAAAAGAAAACAAAAATTTCCTCCACGGAAAAGCGACTTTCACCCGCTGGCCCCGGCGCTGTGATCGGTCGGGGGGAGTACTTTCCAAAAATAAGACGCGAACAAAACAATATTTATAAACGGCCAATCCTTTCAGCCCTCCACCTTGCCTAATATTTTCTCTTTTCTCTCGGGCTCTCATCGCAATCCCCCTTCCCCCTCGTCTTCCTGAGTTTCACCAATCTCTATTCCTCTGTCCTTCTCTCCCCTGTCCTCTTCTTCCCCGTCTCCTTTCCCCTTTATCTTTTTCCTCAACCCTTTTTACGACCGCGTCTTAAAAGAGAAAGTTCCTTATTCTTCGGGCGCGCGCGCGCGCGCGAGACTCGACGACTCATCGTCCATATCCTATTGGGGATCTCCCCATCCCCCGCCCCAAGACCCCCGTAAAACTGGAGGGAGCATCGAGTTGTTCTTGAAAATGCGCTGACTCGCCTGTCTTTAGCTCTATCCCCCTCGCTCTCTCTCTCTCTCTCGCTCTCCCTCTCGCACTCTTGGATTATTAGGCTTATTTGTGCAGGCGGCACTGCTGCGCCCGCGCCTTTGGTAAAAAGGGACGGGTTATCTTAGTTATTCGCTATCTGTATATACAGTTTTATCGTTCCGTTAATGTTGAATCGTGTTTTTAAAGGCATTATTAGAGGAATCGTTTATCACTGCGGTGCATATCGAGGCCAAGATTAACGAAGTGCCTTACAGTGTTTATTAAAGGGATTTTTTTTCTTCTTGATTGGGTATACTTTCTCTTTAATGTAGAATTTATAATAGATATAAATTTATAACAAATACAATTTGAAAAATGTGTATATACATAGTCGGTACAATTTTCAATGCGAATAAAGAAAAAAAAAATAGAATCAATTGATAGAGAGACTTTTATATAATTTTCAATTCAATGCTCAGAATTCATCGTTTATTAAAATTCATCGTTTACATAATTTACAGAAATTTCAATAAATTTGTTCAAATCACAAATGATGGTTCACATACGCCTGTATGACGTTACATAAGTTCGGATCAAATTAATAATATCGCTTTCTTCGGCCGACGCATCCACGTACGCTAGGACAAGAACGCGCGTGTACTCGAATTACAGTATGCGAATTTTACATAATTTGACGAATTTGGCGCGATTACATTTTCACTGCTTTATTTAGCTTAGATACATTATTTTCATAATTATAGATATGCGTGTGTGTGCGTGCGTGTGTGTGTGTGTGTACAAAAACGCAAAAGTACATGAATATTGATATAAAACGTGTGTTTACATCGATGACACGACGCATTATCTAACTCTCATCTACGCATTCTATCTGTACCCTTGTTACGCCGCTATTACAAGCTACCATTGCCAGCCGAGGTAAGAAACAAGCAAACAAACGTTTAACGATACATTTATGCACGCGATATTACAGACGTCGAATTCGGCAGCAATACATGGATACGAGTATACGCGTATGTGAATACGATCAGCGGCAGTGGCAGGGGCGTCGTCCATCGGCCGCTCGAGGAAGGTCGAGTCCATCCAAGGCGAAGCCTGGCCCCCACGAAGACCTGGCTCCCCGGGTGCATCCGCTGTGCGGTGTAGCCTCCTGTTACGTATACTGAAGGTATACCGGAAAGAAATACACTCAGGATACATTCAGTATACGTACAGGGGGTTTCACATTCCTCGTCGTGAGAGCCCCACCGGCCGCCAGCTGGGTAATGAATTGAGGACGACGACGAAGACGACGACGACGACGGCTGCGCCTGCTCCTCTCCTCCTCGCCGTACATGGAAATATAGCGCGCGACTGGCACGCTCGCCCCCGCCCCCGCCCCCGGGGGCCGCTCGAGCGCGAGCGCGCGCGCACGCCGTCCGAGCCGAGCGGCTGGCCGGATCGGGCTATTTTCGGGCTTGAAACTTATACATATAGAGAGAGATATGTTAAGAGGATGGAGGAGAAAAAAAAAAAAAAAAAACAAGAGAACGCTCGCGGCCACCGTACGCAGCGGCGGCACGGCGGAGACTTCGAGCGGTGAGCGTATCAAGAGCTATATATGTATGTACGGTACACGCGCAGAGCGCGCGCGTCCGGCTGTCCCGCGGGTACGCCTGTTTTTCCTCTCTCTCCCTCTCCTTCGCCGTTTTTTTTGTTTTTTTTTTTTTTTTTTTTTTTTTTTTAAAGCTGATCTCTCGTTTAAGGCGGTGGCTACGAAGATGTCGTCCTCGTCCTCCGGCATTCGTATCTTCCCCCACTGCCCCTCTCTCTCTCTCTCTCTCTCTCTCGCTGACTCCCTCTCTCAATCTCCTCGATGGCAATTAAATATACGGACGGCGAGACGGGCGCCGAACGCTCGACCTGTAAAGAACAATATTATTTAAGTATGCGTTAGGTAAGCAGGGGATAGAGAGAAAATATAATCTTTAGAACAGCAATAATGAGAACGACGTCGACGACGACGAAGTTAACGCACTCGGTCGCGCGGCTGCGACGAACTGAGTGGTCCGACCAGTATTGCTATTGTACTCGGTTATACGCGGCCCCGTTGCGCGCTGAAACCCAACTCGCCGCCGCGTCAGACCGGTTGCCTGGCCCTCGGGGGCAGCGTGCACGCTCGCGCGCGCGGGGGGATCCCCGTAGCGCCGCGCAGCCGTATCATCAGTAAAGCTCCCTTTTATATTATATATATGCCTGTTTATATATATATATATATATATATATATATATATATATACATATATATATACATATACGAGTGCGTCCGGCGCGCGGTATCGAAATATACGAGCGCACGTCGCGCGTGACAGCCCGATCGATATTCTACTGCGCCCACTCTATCTCTCTCTCCCTCACACTTTCTCTCTCTCCCTCTCTATCTCTACAAATGTACGTAAATCTATATATGCACGGCGCACGCACCCAACAACCGACTTTCATCCCCGCAATCCGCGTCAACGCAAATGCATTCGACCGCTATTGCAACTATAAACCGTGTGCAGAGATAGAAAAAAGAAGAAGAACGGAGTATGAACAAGGACGCGATATCGTGCAGCGCGCTTACGAAATCGTAACTTACGGCTATGATATAATTAAATATAGATTATATATGCGATATATGTTATGCATGCGAATGAAAAGTTTATCGAACCAACCTATATGTTTATATGTATCTTTATGGAACTGACAAGAGAGGGAGATAGTGGCAGGGAGCGCCGAGCGACAGTGACACCAAAGCGTTGCTGCGACTGGCCCCCCGAGGACCTTCTCCCCGTGATCCATAGATTGGTATATACGTTAATACATATATAGGTATGCTTGTGCGTATATAGAGCGCCGACAGTGCGTTCCGGGACTCTGGGTCGCTGCCACCACCAGCTCGCTCGACGGCAGGCACCTGACTAAATAAGAGGACGGCCGGGGAAAAGCGCCCGCAAGGATGTTACGAACGCGCACGCTCCGCGGACCCGATGCGTGTATACATGTATATATACATACATATATATATATATATATATATATATATATATATATATATGTATGTATATATTTGTATATAGATATATACATTCGAGAAGGACGGACGGAGCGGATAGCCGCGGGGAGAACCCCGACGCGCGAACTCGGACCGAAGCCACAGAGGAAGAGGGAGAGAGAGAGAGAGAGAAAGCCTTTGTGCGCTGTGTGTATTTTTATGTGTGTGCGCACGTCTGCACCTGCACATATACGTGTATGTGACAAGTGGAAGAGAGCGAGAGAGAGAGAGAGAGAGAGGGAGAGAGAAGGAGAGAAAGGCGTGTACGCGCGTGCGTCGTCCGTGTGCGCGCGCTCGCGACGCGACGCGTCGACGGCTGAAACCGGCGTGTTCGTATGGTCGCGCGCGCGCGGTCGGCATCTGACTGCGGCGTCGCGATGCTCTTACGCCGTCGTTCGTCGCGCGTCCGCGTAACATATACATATATACAGGTTGCCCGGTCGTGTGCGTGCCGAGGCGCGAGTGTGCGCGCGCGAAAATATATACACGCGCAAACGCGCACAGCGAAGGCGAGAGAGAGAGAGAGAGAGAGAGAGAGAGAGAGAAGAAAGGTTAGGATTCCGCCGCCGTTGCCACCGTCGGCGCCGTCGCCCCGAGGTGGGGGATATGCGCAACCGGCTCTAGCCCGGCGTTCGCGGGGGTTGAGCGTTAGGGGAGGGCTGTGCGCTGACGACCCCCCCTCTCCGTACGGCCTCGAGCACCCCTTCGACGCCGCGCCATACCTACCCTTCTCTCTCGCCCTACCCCGCTCGCCCCTGACTCGCGAGCCCGAAAATTTCAGCGTCGGGACTAGTCGCGAGAGGGGAGTGGGGTGGCGTTCCGAAAACCACCCCTACCGCTTGGTACGAGCGCGGTACGGCGCGAGGGGAGCGGCGGTGGACTACGGGGCCGAAGCTTCGCGAGCGTGGAGGTGGGGGAAGGGGGGACGATGCGGTATACGCGGAGAGGGCGCGTATGTACGGATACGTATATATGAATGTACACGAGTACAGGCACACCGGGGCCAAAAGGCCGGACAGATGAGAAAAAAGGCCTAATGAATATACACTAGTTTGCATGCGCGTGCACGTATACGCCCGGATTATCCGAGTATATTTATATATATATAAATGTAGGTATATATCAACGGGTGCATTCGTATAGCGCAAGGGATGGTATATATACGTGAAATATGTTGGAGATATAATAACGGCCGAGGGTTGAAATGAAGAGGGGGCGGGGTGGGAGACGGTGGTTGCGTATAATATTCGCGGCACGACGGAAAAATGAAAACAGTGTGCCCTTGATGGGATTCGAGCTAGAGACGGGGCTGTGCACACTGGATTCTCTCTCTGTCTCTCTTTCTCCCTCGCAGAAGGGAGATTATTTATTTACAACAGCAGAAAGTAATGTAGAGCATAATTTTGTACAATACAGGCTATTTACAAATTTTTTCTCTCTCCCTCGTTATAATATTTATATTATTACTGTACGTAGCGAAGCGAAAAAAATTTCTGTTAATATTTAGAAATCGATGTTTCTTATTACTCTTTAGTAAGAAAAATTACGATTCAATTATATTGGAATATTCTATTGTGATATTTTGGTGTTTGACTCGCAAAGAATTATAAATAACAGCGCCACTATAAAGTAATCGAATGTATATGGTGCGCTTTTAACTCCAATTCACGTAATTGAAACAACATTGAGTAACGACAACGTAGCTACAAAATAATCTTAAGTTAACAAACGATGCTGAACAAATTGTTGTCTCCACGGATTAAGTTTTTGTTACGTCCGGAAAGATTCAATTTAATTTATCTCAACTACATTATTTACAAATTTTTGCTTGAATTATCGAAATATTTTTTCATCTTAATAACAAAAAGCTATTTCTCTCAACTAACTATTGAAAAACTAAAGCATTTTTAGATTGCATTCTTATTGTAAAAATAATTAATAATAAATAGATAAATAGTAGGCGTGCCAATAAATAGTATTTTCTGAAAAATAAAGAAAATTTTAAACTAAAAATGATCATTAGTGCTTCAAAAATCTAATATTTAAAAAGGAAATATTTTTAATAATAGATAATTATTCAGTTTTGGTTTGATCAAATTTATTACTTTGATATATTTGTACAAAAATTTTCTTTAAAAAAAATACTTTTTAAAACAAAATCTTTAAAATTTCTCATTCCATTCGAACATAATTTGTCTTTGAAATTGTATTTACAAAACTGCAATTAAAACGTATAATTAATTCTAAATGAAATAACATTTTATAAGTACTTTAATAACTTCAATATAGCAAATACTGATTTTATTGAAAACCATTGAGCACATGAACGCCGTGAATCTGTAATAATAAAATAAATATATAATTAATTTGTAATTAACTGATGCTCCTTTACTTTTTAAGTTATAAATGTGAAAGATAATGTTAAATACTTTCCTTTACTTTATATATGTGTTTGCCTTTCTTCGATTATACGATAAAACGAAATAAATCTCTATAATGCCTCAAATAATCTCAATGCAATTAATACTACGTATTGGATGTTAACCCTTCGCCTTAATTTATTAATTCAATTTGTACAGTTAAGATACTAAATAAATTTTTATTCAAAAATTATTTGTAATACGATGGTTTCTAGTAAAGATTCTTGTAATAATTCGAATTTTTTACTTATTAATTTATTAAACTAATTAAAGTCGATTAAACTATAGATGGCAATAATATAATAAAAGTACAAGTTTTAATTTTGAATCTGGATATTTTAAATTGGGATAGAACAATTAATTTTGTATGTTTTTACTACGCAGCGTTGTGAATCCAAATAAATAACAATCGTTTATCAACACGAGCGAGGGAAATAAGCTAATGTCGAAAATAATGATCAACGCGATTGGCCAATTTCTTTTTTCATTCGCTCTGAAAAAAATTGTAATTATTTTGTTGATCGTTAGTGACGCTATATGAACTTATTGGATCGTTATTGACATTAATTTATAATATAGTACGTACGTACAATGAACTTTTTTCTTTAGCACGATATTGTTCATTCTCTTTTCATAGTGCTCAAAGGTTTAGATAATGTACTGTCAATAAATTTTAATTTTGAATTATGAAATGACTCATTTATCCATTGTCGCTTAAATTATCGGACTTGTCATAGTTGAAAAATTGCTTATACCTGACATACAATCTGATAATTATTTCTTTAATTATAATCTGAACGACGGTTATCATTGTTTGACCAAAATCGCGCTGAAAAAAATCGAGAAAATAAAAAACCGATCGTACGCAATAATTCGGCCATACATTTTATAATTCATAATAATGGGGAAACTGATCGAACGCAATTCCAAGTATAGCCAGTGTCGCGTACAAGGCGACGTCGGAGCAGCAACCACGATAAAGTACATACGGGTTTTCGCTTACGCCCGAGCGTCTCGCCGAGCGGTGCAGCGGCGGAGCTCGGCTCGTCGCGGGCCGGCCTAGATAGAAAAATCCGGAAGTCCTGTATGTATACATATATATATATACGTAGTAGGCGTACGCGACGCCCAAGATCTGCACGAGAGAACGCGAGAGAGAATCCCGGTTAAGTACAATACGAGTGGCAGCAGAAGACGACGGCCCGGAAGGTCATCGTCGCGGCGTCGGTGAGAGGGTGGGGGGGCGTGCCACGGGCGAGCCGGCACGCGCTTTGACAGCTGACGTAGGACGGCGGGAGGGGGGGGGGGAGGTGGGGATAGTGTCGAGCAGTAAACGGGACGTATATTCTCGAACGAGTGATTTTAACATGTTTAACGGTATTGTTTCGGGGAGTGCGATATAAGCTTTTACGAGAATACGTTTTGGTTATATATATATATATATATATATATATATATATATATATATACAGGCGCGCAGAGACGCGTGCTTCATACACACACATATCTGTCCCGAAAGGGCTTGTGCCGCCGCAGCGGGAGCGTGAATGTGTGTGTGCGCGCGCGCCCGAGTATCCAGCCGACGGGAGGATAACCGTGGCGCGGACCGCCGCAGCTTTATACACCCACACACACTATATATATATATATATATATATATATATATATACGTATGCGCAGTATTGAGGCAGACACACCGAGAGAGAGAGAGAGAGAGAGAGAGATAGAGAGAGAGAGAGAGAAAGAGACAGAGAGAGAATGTGCGTGTGTGTATATATACACGCACCCGCGTCTGCGTGCACCGAGCACTGCTCCCGGGCGTCGACTGGCGCCATCAGACGCCTCCATCCAGAAACTTCTCGGTCGCTCGGTTCGCTGCTTTTATTGCGCCCAGGCCCCCTCCGACCCGCCCCTCCCAACTTCTCTCGCTCGAGGCACGAAGAGAGAGAGAGAGAGAGAGAGAGAGAGAGAGAGAGAGAGAGAGAGAATGAGCGAGTGAGCGCAAGGGGGGCGAGGGTGTCGATATCTTTCTCGGGTACTCTCCAGCTGCCTCCCCCCACCCTCCGCGTCCTTTTCCTACTCCAACTCTCCTTCTGCGGCACTTTCCACCCCGTTCCATATACGCTGTCCATCCGCTCGGCTTCTTTCCGTTTTATTCTCTCCACCCCCGCCCCTCCTCCTCGCAAACTCCCGGCACTTTTTTTCTTTTTTTCATGGATATTTATATACGATTGTCCCGACGTGTAGCGTTGTTTATTGTTATTTTTCGGTAAGACCGCGTGTACTTGTGCCCTTTACGGTGTCACCGATGGCACTTGGAATACGGGCGCGGCCTTGTAAAAATCCGACACTGTTGTAAAACGAGGACGTTTCGGCGTGATTAATTAAGGATCGTTCGCGCGGCCCTTCGACAGTCGTTCGATTTGAAATCCTCTCCTCTTTAAATGCAAATAAAAATTGTTATTTCGTTTAAGCTACCATTTTAATCATATATAGTCTAGTACACGATTTTCTACGCGTGCAGCTCGAACGCTCACGAGATTTACAATATTTTAACGTATTGATTTCATCTGGCAACGTCAAGGGCTCGTCAATATCATTTAACGATTTATAAACGGTCGATCCTCACAGATCCGCGACGCTTTGCGTCATTACCGGAATCCAAACCCTCCAATGGCTTTTATAGCGTTAATTACACGGAACTGTAAAGTCGTTTCGTAACGCGAATTGCACGCGCGCGCACACACACACACACACACACACACACTCAGAGGAACTTTATTCACACAGAATTTTATTTTAAAAGAAAATTGTATCGCGAGAGCGCCCAGCGTCAATTTAATCGAGGTGTGGCAAGCCCACGTGATAAAAAAAAGGAAATATCTATATATAATTAAACGTGTATTACATTCGTACCAAGGCGAAATAAATTAAACGTAACGAAATTCGGCCTGATGGGCACGCGCGCGCGCGATAACGAGGCTTCTTGTTAATGCGGATCGCATCCGGAGGAATTATAATTTATTGAATAATTCTGTAACAATAATTAGAATTTAATATTTGGTGCGTGTGCGCGCTGCGTGCGCGCGTGTGTGTGCGTATGTAAACGTATGTGTGTACGAGTGTATGGGGGGAGAGAAAGAGAGTGAGGAGTGGGGAGAGTGAGAGAGAGGATCGATTAATTTAAATTATTGAATTTCACATCGACTTGCTAATTAAGCGTAGCCGATGTTAGCTGAATATTTCTAAACCTCATTACGTATACCATTAATTATATTGGGATAAAAATACATCGTCGATAGGTTACAAAAGCAAAGTGTTTGTATTTTTTTTTTTTTTATTATTCAACCGAAACGGTGCGTAACGGTTGTAAAATATCGACGCGAGCTTAAAGTCTAAAGCGGGTTTGTTTATGAAAAAAAAAAAAAAAACAAAAACAAATATCCACGCGTCTTTATTCCGTTTTTCGGATCTTTTTTTTCCTAAAGCATGACATTATAAGCGCATCCAAATGGGTAGCAAACGAAACGAAAGGTAATATTTGTGTAGGATTGCGTATAATGCAGCTGGGATTAACGGGATTGAGTAGCTTGGTTTTCTTTCCTGCCTTCTGCGTAAAGAAGAGGACCCCTACGTGCTCGTTAATACTACTTCCATTGGAAATATCGAACGACTGACAAATTTTTTGGGGTGTGACAAATGGCACGCCAATACGAGAACGTTACTCGATCAATAGAAACGACATGGTTTTGATAATTTTTTTGATCTCTTGCTACCAGTGATGAATTAACATCGTTAATTATTCGTTCATCGTTATTAAACATAGAACATTTTTTACGCCATCCACGCGGAAAAAGCAGCATCCTCCCCCACCCCCTCTCTCCGCCCTATGCAACATTATCTAATGAAATTGCGAATGCTTTAAAACAAACCCTAGTTAAAAAGAAAAGAAAAACAAAAAAAAAAAAAAAATCTCTTCCTTCCTTTTTTATTCACCGAATGCAATCGCTCGTTAATCCCGAGCAATCGGATTCGCCGATCGATGCCATTGTACTCCGGGGCTCTATTATATCTAACGCTCTCACCGCCCCCTCCCCACCCCGTTCACCCGGCAGCGGTCGCAGTCCGGCTGTACCCGCGTATAATTTACACACGGCCCGCGCGTGAAGCGCATTCCGCGCGCTCGCGCTGAATATATTGGGACCAATTGAGGATGCGCCGCGCGGGTGGGACGCCTCGCGCCCCCGCAGATCCCGCGGCGTTCGTGAGCCGGGGATTAAAAGAGGACGTCGGGTCTCCCCTACCCTCCCCGCCCCCCCCCCGCCGTCGGCCCGTTGATTCGCGTTCGCGCACCGTCCGCTCGTTTATTCATCGCTCGGCGAACCGGCCCGGGAAGGAGGAGGTGTGAAGGATCGCCATCACCTCCTACCTCTCTCGCCGTTGAAGTAAACGTATAATTGGGGAAGCGAGAGAGAGAGAGAGAGAAAGAGAGCTGCAGCCTTATTTGGCCAAAAATTCGCTTGCCGCGCGTAGGGTGATTCAGCGGGTGGGAGGGGGCGGGGGAGGGGGCGACGACGTGGGAATTTCTATCGGAACACGAACATGTATACCGGCGAAGCTCATCCTCCTCCGTTCGTTTCCGCCGCGATTGCCAGACTCCGAATTGCCTCGCCTCTTCGGCAAGTGCGAGTCGAATGGTACGACGAGCTGATAGCGAAACAGCGTGAATGCGAGGAGAGAGAGAGAGAGAGAGAGAGAGAGAGAGAGAGAGATGTAGACGTATGTTTATTTGCGCACAAGTAGAAAATGTAAAAGGTGAAGAAAAAAAAAATTATAAAATCATACGTAATTTCGGACATAAAGCGTACATGTGTTTCTCTTTAACAAGACATAAGGTAAAATTCATAACAGCGCGATATATCGTAAATCACAATTAGAATTACGAATGATACTTATAGATTTAATCACGGTAAGTCAACCGAATATCTATTTAGTAGAGAGAAATTCTAAAAAGCGCATAAGAAGCTGGGAAAAATACAGTATCAATATTTTACAGTAATGTAAATATAATACAAAGTAAATGCGCTGTTTAAAATTCGACGGTCAGTCGATAAAATGAAATACGCGCGATTTTCTCTCTCCAAGTCCAATCATTCCATCCATTAATCCCTTCGATATCTTCACTCATTTAGCATTAAGTGCAAATGGTAGTGTATAAAAATAAATTAACATTGATAGTGGCTACAGACAGATTGATCGAGTTCAAGGTTTCGAATCTGTTCCGAATCTGCCGAGAGACGAAAGATTACGAATCTCGGCTTCGAGGGCATTTCAGAAATGTGAAGGAGAAAGACAAAGAGAGCGAGGGAGAGAGAGACAGTGACGATTGAAAAGAGCGGCGGCGAGACGATGGGGCGTAAGCAGCCGTGAATAAACGTACGTCGACGGAGTGGGATGGTGGGGGGGGGGTGATATATACAATTCGCCAAAATTGTTGGGAGAGCCGCCTCCATTCAGTCGCGCGGGAATAAGATTTTTCAGCTCCTCGCTGAAGATGGACTAAGGCGCTTTATTGTTAGTCCCGATGGTCGTTGGCCCAAACTTCACTGCGCCGCCGCCGCCGGCCGAGAGAGTTAAATTCTGCTAGTGTAAACAGCCGCACGAGATAAAACAACGAATGAATTTTTTTAGGTTCTTCGCTCATTTACATTTTTTTCTTTTATTGGAAAGCAAAAAAAAAAAAACCAAAGAGACAAGAAACAAAATCTAGGAAGGAGACGAGGTTAATTGTACACGTGCAACCGATATTTATCGTTCGAATTAGTTTGGGTCGAAGTGGATATCGACTCTTTTTTCTTTTTTTTTTTAATCTCTTATCTCGTTTTATTTGATTTTATGTTATTATTTTTCTGATTTAATCGTGAAAAGCGTCGTCGCCGAACGACGGAACGTTGGGCAATCTATACGGCTTTTAAATTTATATTGAGATAATGGCACTTTTAAAAATGAATTTTAATACTCGGGGCGCCCGGCGATATTTGTAAACATATCGATAACTCGCGTATAGGCATATATCGACAATGCGCGTTATTAAGTTGTTATTCGCATTGTGCCGCATATATTTATGCCTTTTAACTACTTTTTTCTTAAAACAAAAAAAAAAAAAAAAAAAAAAAATTTGAAAGAAAAAAAGAAACATTCATCGCGCATTATACTTTCAAATTTTTCCGCATATTTCCCCAATATTCATTATTCGACGTTACAGATTGGAATTTTAAATTTTTAAAGTGTCTTTTCGCTGTCGCACACGGCCAGTGAAAGGACGCGAGAAGTAGCGCGGAGGGTAGAGGGGAGCAGAGCCGCGAGAGACAGAAAGAGAGAGAGAGAGAGAGACAGATGAAAAAGTCTTGCTCGCTACTGCCATCTGCAAGTCGTTCTGCCAAGCACGTCTAGTCTGTCCGTCTCTCTCTTTTTCTCTTTCCCTCTTTCCTTCTCTCTCTCTCTCTCTCTCTCTCTCTCTCTGCTTCTCCTCCACGCGTCACGCACCAAACTCCTCGCGGAATGAACTTTGCGGTCAACCGAAGTCTATACTAAAGGGGAATTCGTTTCCAAAGGGGGGAGGGTGGTGTCTGTCTCTTTCTCTCACTCTCCTGTTACTCCCTCTTCTCTCCGTCATTCCGTCTCTCCTCTATATCCTACGCGGCGAGGCTCGCTAATCTCGCCTTTAGCCTCGAACCGTGCGATCTCGTTCTCGATTCGGTGCCCTATAACTGCGTACGGTACGTGTACATTGTATATACATCCATACATGCATACATACATATACATATACTATATATATATATATATATATATATATATATATATATATATTTACTATGTATTTGTACAAGACGCAACTGTGTACGTCTAAGGGGGTAAAAGCCCAGAATCAAGCGTTCTCTACATACGTGTGCCTCTGTGCGTGTATACACGTTTCGTTCGGCAGTTCCTAGCAGAAATGTCGTGCCTGTGCCGGCATTCACTGCAATAAAGCGCTTCGGCTACATATGTATATATATATATATATATATATCTATATATATATATATATATATATATATATATTTACGATCATATCGCGAAAAGAGAAACGGAAATGAAAGAAAATCCCAGAGATCTCGTATGCCGGGCAAGCGCTTTTATCCCCCTCGACCGCCTTCACAACTGGCATTCTATATGTATATATATATAGGGCTGGAAGGAGGCGATACCCTTGCGCGACCGCGTATTATATACGAATAATATGTATATAAATGTACAAGCACGGGAGCTATGCCTAGACACTAATACCATCGAATTTTTGGCTTACCTTATATATATATATATATATATATATATATATATATATATATAAATATACATATATATATAGATATATATCTATATATATATTATCTATATACATAGAAGTATATACACTACATTTATATATAATTAAGCGATAAGGTTTATCGGCCGACGTGGCCGTGCTCCGGACTCACGAATACCGGCGGGGCTCGTAACGGCCGAGCCGTATGGGTTCTATTACACGTATTTTCTTTTTTGCGCGCGGCCGCGCGTGCGATTCGAAATTTATACCTCTTCCCGCGGAAGAGGATCTTTCGCTGGCTCGCGCGCTCGACAAGAAAAGTATGGTATGGTTATGGCTATTTTTAAAGGATTTTACGGCTTCATAAGCATACGCTCTCGCGCCGAAATGCCAACGATTCATACGGATGTACATTCTCACGCGCGCAAGCGCGGCTTGAATAAATTCGATGGCGGCGCGGTTAATTGACATAACGGACGTTTATGCCGAATTTATAACCGTTTTGTTACTTAATAAATTATGTCTGCCATTCGGATGTTTACAATGACCGAAAACAAAAAAAAAAAAAAAACAAAAAAGAAAGAAAGGGGCAAAAAAGAAACTGTCAAAAAAGAGCGACGGTAACGCGCGAGTCGTTTCGCGTTTATATGAATATCTTATAAAGCATCCTGAAAAGTTTGGCGCCATTATTTTGGCAAATTTATCATTGGCACCGGTGGCGGCTTCTTTTTTTTTTCTTTTTTTGATATTTATTATGCGTCGTTCGGGTGATTTAGATTTCATAATTTATATAGGCATGCGAGAACGATACGCGCGCGGCCATTCGAAATTCCTTGATAATAATGGAAAAATATGTATATGGAGGCGCTTATATCTTTCGAAATGTGTGTGGTGTGTGTGTGTGTGTGTGTGTGTGTGTGTGTGTGTGCGTGCGTGCGTGCATGTGTGTGTGTGTGTGTCTGTTGTTTATGCGCGGGAAATTATGAATGAACAAGACTGAAGTTGCAAATCTTTTTTTTCGGTTTCATTATTTTATCTTCAGGATATGGGTTTAAAAGCATAAAAGGTTCGGAGTTCCTTTTTTTAATCTTCTACTTTTATTTCGAAACGATTGGCGAAATATTTTTTTTGTACATGGTAAAAAAAATACAACAATTATCGCGGAAAGTTTAAAGGTTATATATAGATACAATATATTATTATATATATATATATATTATAGAGGATATATATATAAAGTTATATATATATATATGGAGGAAATAATTTTAGCAGGTACAAAAATTCTTCAAGAAAGTAATTTTTCCCTCCTCGTTGTCTATAAGTCCGTATGGGCACGAAACCTAATTATCCCGCCATTAACTGCTTTGACGGTCGCGGCAGCAGACAGACTTCGTGTGTGTCTCTCTCTCTCTCTCTTTCTCTCGCTCAATTTATTTTTTTTTTTTTTTGAAATTATTTTTTACAACACCTCATAAAGTAGAAACTTTCAACTGGATGTTTTAGCGGATAATGGTTATATTACTGCGACGGTAGATCAGGCGAAGATATCTCGTAGTCGTCGGAGAGATAAACTCGGCTGAATCGAGCACAAATCGTGACCCTCCTCCTCCCCCGCTCGCCACTGAACTTTTCGGGCGAACGAAACCAGAAAGGATAATTAAATATTGAAAATTGCGTAGTTCGGAGCGTTGCTTCAATTCCGCAATACTGGAGATAACGTGTTTATACACGTATGATAATTACGTCGATAAATCAAGCTTAACATCGGGCACATCTATTTATTGTTTGAGGAGAGAATTTCAATATCGCGATATTTGAAGGGGCTGTGAATGTTCGTCTTTACCGAGCGAGCAGAAAGTAAAAAAGTACTCTAGTTACTTCGAATTTTCGATAATCGCGCATGCCACTGTTTACGTCTATTTTACATTGTCCGGTCGCTCAAACGAATTCGTTCGTTTGCGTGTTGATGGAAAATTAAAATTACATACACGTATAGAAATGATATTTTCGAATTATTCTCATCTTCACACGCTTCGAGCAATCTATAATAGAAACTTGGAAAGTCAGTAAAGTATGATTAATCTTATCGATAATAAGCGAATAATAATAAAATTTCTAATGACACAATATCTTTATAAACATTATGTAATACATTCATTCGGCACCTTACGGTCGCTCGGCCTGAAAGATCAGTCGACAGCCGATTTTTACGACGAGAGCAGAAGACGCGACTGCGCGTCGTATACGTTCGCGCGCTCCATTGATCTACAGCTACGCTGAATAGACGGTATAATAATGATGTCCTTTTAGAAAGAAAAAAAAAGATTGAAATAAAAACTATCATGAATTAACTCTCGAGAGTTTATATACACACATTCTATATACGCCCACCCCACCCAAGTAATTGAATGCATCGCGTAATTTCCTTCATCATTTTTTCGTTTTTCTTGTTTTTTTTTTTCAGTTTTACGCGCCAATAACAATTTTGCATATATATTGTACGTATATATATATATAGTTCCTTAGTCGACCGTAAGCGAGGAAGAAACTAAGTCTTTTATTATATACGCGCGTATAAAGGAGAAAAAAATGTATAAAAGACTTACGTGGACGCATGTATAGTTAGCTGCGCGTACTCTATCTATATATATATATATCTATATATATACAAATAAATTTACTGCCTCCGCGATATAGACGCATTAATAATTACTTTATGAAATATTTATTTGCACGAGAGTGAGAGAGAGGAGAGAGAGAGAGAGAGAGGCGGCGCGAGCGCGCGCATCGACGGCAAAGGTCCGGCCGACGTAATTCCGAGCGGGGGCCATCCGAGGAAAATTTTATAGCCATACCGGATTCTCGTGCGTCCAGGATTTATGAACGATTACCGCGTGGCGGGGAGGGAGGGGGGTAGGCGGGGAAGTAAGTATACACATACCTATATATCTCGAGTGTACAGCGCACACAGGCCCCGCGTGCGCTATATAATGCACGCACTTCGCCCAATGGAAAAGTACGCTTGCGAGTGCGGTACGCGCGCGCGCGCGCGCGTGTGTGTAAGTCTCGAAGGAGCCGGTGGGGTGAGAGAAGGGGTTGGCGAAGGCGGGTGGGTGGGGGGGGGGTGGGTAAGAGGGAGCCGAGCCAATGTAGTCATAATGGCCGCGGGGATGTATTTTCGCACGCCTCGCTCCTCGGGCGCGAGCTCGAGAGCGCCTCTCGTATATATACATCCCATACCGGTGATTTAACCGACGCACTATACTCTCGCGCTCCCGCCCCCTCCGCCGCCCCGCGTCTTACATTCGCCGTCTCCTCCTGCGGCTCCCTCTCATTATTTATCTCTGCTCTTACTCTCTCTCTCTCTCTCTCTCTCTCTCTCTCTCGCGCGCTCGCTCACGCACTCAATCTCTTCCCTAGCCGTTCCACCAGGGATCGGGGCGATCCGTGTACACGTATTATATATATATATATATATATATATATATATATATATATATATACACGAGCGATTTTAATAATAATATTGTACTTTATTCGGAAATAACTGTATAAGAGAGGTGGCCAGTATGGCAACCATCGCTGTCTGCGTGTAACCAACGATGAACAACCCTGGGATTCGGGAGGCGAGTCGAAAATGCATTATGTATATATAGTTATACAGATGTATAGGTATATAATATACTCGAGAATTGCACTTGAAACGAGAGAAAATGAACAAAGAAGAGGGAGTTGAGAGTTGAGAGAGAGAGAGAGAGAGAGAGCGAAGAGCCTAGTGACGGGGGGGGGGGAGATGCAGCTCGCTCGGATTTTCGGGGAATGATGATGGTGTGGCAGGAGGGAAGGGGGGGAGAGAAATATACCGTCTATACCCAGAGCATCGGTTCGCGGTCGGCGAAAATTATAAGCGAAGCTGCCTGCTATATTTCGCAACGCTGCGGCCCGCCACGCTCTCATCAGCATCGCCCGAGAGACAGAGAGAGAGAGAGAGAGAGAGAGAGCGAGAGAACCATTTTTTTTCGGTGGGCGGCTCGAGGGGAGGGGGGGGAACAGCCCTCTGGAACTGCGACTTGAAAGGCAACGGCGGCCTTGCAAGTATTATAAAAGGGTCGAATATGCTACTACGGGGTATGTACATGTATATACCGAAAGAGAGGCGGCAGGGGGAGAAGTCGAACAGAAATGGGGCTTATTACGCAATTACCAAAGTCATCTCGGTCATTCATTTTTTTCGGGATACGTATATACTACTGAGGGGTCCGTTCTTTTTTTTTTTTTTTTTTTGGAGCATCGCTCTCACCGTGCTCACTCCCATTTTGCGCGTATCGTCGTCGTGGCTCTTTCGGGTGGTTTTCTCACTTCTCTCAATCAATTGTTCCCAAGATCATCACCCCCCCCCCTGCCGCCGCAATGTAGTAAAATGTAAGCAGAAACCTCAAATCGCACTTGAATCTTTGAATTTTATTTGTATATCAGTAGAAATAGCACCGTCGTTTTAAAGCAGAAAATAAATTCGTGAATATTCCACTGTTTATCCAGTATGATTTCGACGTGCACTGGATAAATAGATGAATATCCACTCGTTTCTCAGTCGGTGTATTATTTTAGTCGTGGCGCCATTTCTCCGTAATGAACAAAATGCCAAATTTAGGATGTCGGTTAATATTTGACAGTTAAATATTGATGAAAAGCGAACTGAATTAATTGACTCCTAAAATTAACGGTACGCGAACTAAATCGCGCGTACTCTCAAAAGTCGACACACTGTCCTATTGAAATTTTCACCGGTAAAAGTACCAGATATCCCACTTTTTACCAAGTACACGCACAAATCACACTCCGGATAAAACGGGGATAAATAGTTGGTGTAACGACACGTAGATGAGTATTTATGCCTGATTTTATAACTTTATACATTTGTCTCTTTCTCCTATCACACGAAAGTCACCCAGGACGTGCATCGTGATGAATGCATTTTCACAAATGACTTTTTCAAAAATCTCTGTTCGACCGTCCATCGGTTTTTGCGTAACATGCGCTAGAACGACAGGCGACGCATGGGATCGAATGTTATCGCGCAACTGGCTCGGAGATACACGCGTCGCAATATACCGCAAAATCGCAAATAATCATTCATATCTACCTCGATCGTCGCAAAAACGATTTATTTGCGTCCGAGTGAAAATTCACCGGGCATCCTTCGTACACCGATACGGATCTGGCCGATTTGATGCGCGAGACTAGCGCGTGGCATTTCGAAGAAACGGGGCGTCTCGCAATCAACGAGACGCCCCGACGGATCCACGGCTGCGCGTCCCGGCTGGAATTCCGCCGCTTCGGCTTGGGGAAATTCCGCGTTATAAAGTCCATTTGTCGCCGGGCACCGCTGGCGCAATTATAGCGGCGGTCTCTCCGCGTGTTTCGCAGCTTGTAATTCGTGGAGGGGCCGCGGGGGGGGGGGGGGGAGAGGCCAGAGTCGTCGTGGTTTAACATTGGTTATGTGCTATGTATGTATATAATAATAATAATAAAAGTTAGATTCACGCAGTACGCGATGCGCGAGTTAGCTGGTTTTTGGCTTATAATCCGCTATACGGTTTATTATTGATGCGCGTTTATGCGTGCAGGCGCCAGCGCGCGTTCGACGATTTTATATATTTATGAGATTATTTTTTACGAGCTGCCGAGTTTATGCCCTACATATCCATATATATATATATATATATATATATATATATATATATATATATATTCGTGCGTTACGGCACTTTGGCTCGTTGCGCGATACAAAGCATAAAATCTATTTGGTACATATTTTTCGTCCAATATATATATATATAAAATAGATAGATAGATAGATAGATATTTGAATTAAGTCGTACACGTCTTACGTATGTAAATTACGAAATAAGGCTCGTTATTAATTTAAGAACGTGTAATAATAATAATAATAAAATAATACTAATAAGAATAATGAATTGGGGCGGGATTGTAAAATTTTTATTATTTGCACTGGAAAAAATTACCGATTTACATACGAATCGCCATCTATCTCAATTAGTTGCTTCATTTTACAGATGTTCTTTTTGTAATATTCAGGTAATACATACAGGTAATTTTTGTAATATTCTTGTAAGCAATTTTTTTTTTACATCATGACGTTAATAACAATTTTCCATAAATTACTCGTGATCATCGTACGGTCTCGACGAGGCCTATTCTAAGACAGAGCGAAACATCGACATAATCCATCGATTATCCAGTACTTCCTATTTCGTAATAATCAGTTCCAGATCTACCCTGTAGGCTATTTATTGCCAGGTGTAATAGTGGACGTTGGCAAAATCGACTTATTTAATACAGACGTCGATAAGGTGCATTAAACTATACATTTACTGAAAAATAAGTTTCTATTATCAAGTAAATATTTGCTTGTTTTGTACCAAAGAAATCATTTTCATTGATTAAGAAAACATTAACTAGAACTCCTTTTGCATCAAGAAAATTCTTCCTACATTACGGAAGATAATTTCTCAATTTAAGACAACAATTTACTTGCTATAAAACAAGAAAATATTTTCTTGATAACGGACATATTTCTTATTCAGTGCATAAATCCATATAGATAACTTGTTGTCAGCTAACCGTCGGAACATCGCAATTTCCTCGCAGAGCCCTCCAGTACCATCAAGGACTCATTTTCGATCATCGATATTCCGATTGCCCCGTTCATTGGCTTATAAAGATCGGGCTATAACGACCGCGCTATTACAGCCAGGAATTGTCCAACCAACGATTAAAAATCTATAATTATACATTTGCCGCCGTTCCTGAGAGACTCGCCGTATTGTACGTTTTCGATAGCCACCCCCCCCCCTTCTACACACATTATTATATATACACGCGCACGAGTCGTATAACAGAACCGCAATATAAATATCGCTCCAAAATGTACAAAAGAAGCAGGCGCGCGCGCCCGCGTCGTAAAACTATATTCGGAGATGTAATATAAAGTCGCGCATCCTCCGGAGCGCGGGGAGCGGGGCAGCACCGTCGTCGTCGTCCCCCGGTTCGATAGCCTGCCCCCCCCCCTTCGCTTTACACCCCGCCCCGCAGCAATAAACGGCGAAGTAAAACTTGGGCGATCATCGCTCAATAACGAGGCCTCGATTGTTTTCGAAGCGAGACGGACGCGAGACAGGAAGGTAAAGTGACGGGAAGGGAGTGCGCGGAGTCCACTACTATAGATCGTATCTGCGGACTGCGCGGGGCGGAGAGGAGGGGGGGAGGGTAATTTTCGGCGGACGGGCCCCCGTGAAACAATGGCTCGAAGAAGGGAGCCGGGAGAGAGAGAGAGAGAGAGAGAGAGAGGAACGCGGCTCCTCGGCCCTGCTCGCGCGCAATGGGACCAACGAATCGTCGATGTCCGGCCTGCCCGTCCCCGCGCGCGCACACGCACACGCGCACACGCACGCGAGCTCAGACACGCGCAAACTCCTTCCTTCCCTTTCGCTCGCCGAGTTTGCATTGTAGAAAGGGGACGAGCCCGCGCCTCGCGCCAGCGCGCCGAGCGCTTCATCGGCCGAGCAAGGCAGCCGCCGCGCTGCGGTGGTGTGCGTTGCGCGTCGAGAGGATGAGAGAGCGAGGGGAGGGGGTAGGGAGAGAGAGAGAGAGAGAGAGAGAGAGAGAGAGAGAGAGAGAGATAGAAACAAGACAGGTTCGCACAGATGCGCGCCGGCGGCCATCATGAATGCCGGTAAAATATGTATTCTCTCGGCGTGCGCGCGGAGGAGAGTCCCGAACGAGGGTGAGAGAAGGGGGACGGGAGGAGAAGGGAAGGAGAGAGTCAGCGAGAGAGACAGAGAGAGAGAGAGAGAGAGAGAGAGAGAGAGAGAGATAAAACGCCGTGGGTGTCGGGATAGCGGCGGCGGCGGCGGCGCGCTCTGCCTCTAGATTTACCCGGGCAGATACATCGCGGCGAGCGGAGAGGGGAAATTCGAACGGAAAAGACATCGAGAGATATGCCGCGTATGTATACGTAAACGCACATGCATACATGCGCGCGCGCGCGAAGAAAGAGAGAAAAACGCGCGGACGGCAATCGGGAAATCGGGTGTGGTAGCGGCGTGGGGAGAGAGAGTGTGAGCGAGATAGAGCAAGAAGCGAGGTGGGAGTCGCGCCCGCCGCGAGACTGTTTCGCGCGCTGCACGCCCAGAGGGAGCTGCCGGTGTCGTTTCGCCCGCGTCCAGCTCCGAGAACGGGGGGACCGGACCGCGTAGACACGCTCACGCGTCGGCAGATCGCGCCGGGTTACACGGAAATCACTGGCCGACTGCTCGCGCCGCGGGTATCTTAGGCGGGGACGACGAGGCTGCCGTCGGAGGCGGCAGCCTGGCGCGTTCGCTCGTCCGAGAGGCGTCGAGGGCGCGATAGATGAGGGAATCAGGACAGGGACGAGGGCCGGCCCGGTGACTCGCCTCCGCTAAAAAGCGGCGGATCGTCGTCCCGGTCCTCGGCGCGGCCTTTGCGCATCCACCGGAGGCTCGTGCAAAAATTGTCGTTATATATACGTTTACATACACGCGCCGAAGTAAATGTCCGTTATCGAGTAAATATATACTAATTGCTTTGTACCGAGCGAATGATTTTCTTGAATCGAGCGGGTATCTTCTTAGACGATGGCGGTATTTACTGGATGCAGGAAGACATCCAGTTAAATCTCGCTAGGTCGTCTTCAATCCGAGCACGTCTTTTCTTCGACTAAAGACAATGATTCGCTCGCTATCGGACGACATTTCATCTCAGCCAAGTAACGTAGACAATCGTCTCCCGCGGGAGAATCGCGGATCGCCGATCTCGTTGCGCGCGTTACGCGCCCCGGCGCAAGGAGACTCGTCGCGACGGGCGCGCGAGTGCTGCCGCGCAAGAGAGACGCTAATAAAGAGGCGTATAAAGTGGGTAGGAGGGGAAAAAAAAAACGGAAGAAATTTACGATATCAGGCGTTTTTATTGGTCGAGCGCGCGCGCGCGCGGTCTCGGATTCATTATACGAATGTATTATGTCAGATTCTCGCACGCTATTTTTACAGCGCATTCGGTAGAGTTGTAAAATTAGCAAAACGAGTACGGGACATTAGTATAAAAAAGTACGGGCATTAAAATCTTTACTAACTCTTTTATCAGCACTAAAAGGAATTTATAGCGTTACAAAATGCTCCGGTGAGCGAGAGGGTCGGCTGGGAGGGGGGTAGGGGAGAGGGGGGGGAGACGAGGAGGAACTGGCAGTTAAGATGAATTATTAACATATATAAGTATCCTTTATAGGTTCTTAAAACAACAACAAACGCGGCGAAAAAAAAAAGAAGAGCGAGCGAGAGAGAGAGAGAGAGAGAGAGAGAGAAGGAAAAAATTAGTTGAAATTTAACTTTATAATTAAATGACCGAGTGTGCGCTCGCGTTATGAATGCAAACGCCCCAACCTCCCCTTCCGCCCCTGTCCCATTTCCCCTGGCAGTCGTAATATTTTTGTTTTTATAACTGCGGGCGCGCGCGACGACGACAAAATGGAGCTGGCACACCTCGGTAATATATATATATATACATAGATATATATATATATATATATATATATATATATATATATATTTATGTATATATGTATGTATGTATGTATGTACGTATGTATGTATATAATAACGAGGGACATCATCGGAAGCGGAAAGAGTTTCGCGGCATAAACGACGGAGCCGACGACGGGCCGACCGTCGCGCGCTCGCTATCCAAGCCCCATTAAGTAGAGGAGCGTTTAATGAACGTACAAATATAATACAGGTGTACGGCGCGCTGAGCGCGCGTGCCCGTACGCGCGTGTACGGGAGCGAGAAGAAATTAGAGCGAATACCGACGGCAAAAGGGACCTTCGGGACGTCCCCGGGCGGGGGCGAGCGCGCTCGCCCGAGCGTCCGAGCGCCGCGCGGCGCTGCTTCACGGTTAATTCCGAACGCGCAATAAAAAGTAACTTAATCAAGACCGCGGCGCGGGGACGGGAGGAGGTGGAGCGGGGGGGGGGTGGCAAGGGTGGGGCTGGGTCACAGAGTTATTGCCCTTGGAATGGTCGAATAAAAATTGCCGGGAATGGAGAGTTGGATGGATCGAGGGAGAGGGCAAGAGACAGAGAGAGAGAGAGAGAGAGTGACACTGTCTTAAGCCTTCGGGAAGATAATTAAAAGCGTAACGAGAGAAACAGAGATTCTGGTATCTTTTTAGAATATATAGTATCTGAATGCGGTAAATAAAAAAACAGAGGTGAAAGACTGGCGGAAAGGGGAATTGAGGGTAAGCTGCTTGGTCCTGGCCGATCGCATCGCAAAGATTTCGCGCGAACAATTTTGTACTCGATTTTATAGCTCCTTCTATTTCTCTCTCTCTCTCTCTCTCTCTCTCTCTCTCTGTCTGTCTGTCTGTCTTTCTTTCTTTCTTTTTATCTCCCTCTGCATGTCTATTTATCTCTATATAAATTTCTATAAATAAATCTATTTATTTTAAATAAAACTACATGTATCTAGTTTATATGTTTTTTTTATTTTATTTTTATGAAAATAAATATAAACTTACAACTCAGTCATATACAAATGATCGTACCTCGAAAATCGATCAAATGCAGTGGTATCAGTTGGAACAAATTAACAAGAATTGAGATTTCTCAGGACGGGCAGAATTTGTCGAAGAAACCTCTTTTACTTTTTATTGTTATCAATAATGCTTCCTTTATTCTTCTCCACACTTTGTATAATTTAGACTGTCCGGACGTATATAATCCATTGTTATCGTGGCATAATTTCATAACATTCGACACAATATACACGAGTTCAGGTGAAAACCAATTGCACACTGGGTGCTCGACTTAAAGTGGTTCGAAATGAACACTTTTAAATTACGATCTATGCGACTGGAAATTGATAAATACTAGAATGATATAACGTCGAGCGACTATACTCGAGCTATTCTTTTATATTTTTTGTCCTTATTTTTTATTAGGATTATAATATATAATATTTTCTTCCATTAAGTATATTCAGAATTAATCATAATTTACTAAGACAGTCATTTAGTTTAAAAAAGTGATCTATGCCTCTCTCTCTCTCTCTCTCTCTCTCTCTCTCTCTCTCATTGATTCTCTCGGGACGCAGAGCGGCGATTCGAACAAACGTATATATATATATATATATATATATATATATATATATATATATATATATAATCAAAAAGTGCGCTCGCCGGGCAATCCGTTCGTCCGGCGGCGCGGTCGCGCACGCCCCCTTCCTCGGCGGATTACCCGCATATTTACGAGGCTCCTTCTCGATCGCGAAAATTACGAGTATCGCGCGCGGCGGCGCGGCGGGAAAGATGCAAGGGAGCCGGCCACGTCGGCGCGCCGGGATCGTTTCGCTATTATCGTAATAATTATATAAATCTATATATAAATGTGTGTGTGTGTGTGTGTCTGTGTTGATTAATATACTAGAAGATGGGAGGGCTCGATGGAGGCGAACCGATAGCCATCCCGAGGAAGACGACGATGAAATAATATAATATATAACTATAATCGAGGCGCGACAAGCGTAGAATTATTCCCGTTAATTTTTCCATCCGGCGCACGCGGTGTAGTACCGCGAATAAATCAGTGTCGTGTCTAAATCTCGATTAGGGTCGGGGGGGGGGGGGGTTAAATCAATGTCAAAACTGAACCTTAAAAATCTCCTCTCATTGTTTTGTTTCGCTTGACGCAGGATTTGCGCGCTCCCCTTATATATCTTACTTATTTCCTTACCTTCGCTTTTTTGCTTCCTTCTTAACTTTTCCATTTATTTAAAAGCTAAAAATAATGCATTAACTTGGCGTTGTGCTTTTAACTCCCGGCAAAAAAAAAAAAAAAAAATAAAAAGTAAAAAAAAAAATAATGATATTTAATAATTTAATGTTATTTCTTAACTAAGATTATCTTAAAGGCCTTTTTCCAGGACTTTAAAGTGTCAATAAAGATATGTAAAATAAGCGGCGTAAATTGCATTCAGGCGGTACATGTATACCTGCGCGTTAGCCGCTTTAAGTGTGCACGGGCTTTTGTTAATACGCACGCGCACACGTGAGCGGGCACTCGCATAAACGCGTCTATCTAAAGATAATCTTTCGTTAGGTAATGTGGATATACCGCGGTAATGATAATAATTAGACTGACGGTCGTTCACAATAGGCCTTTAACCCGGAATAATGGCCCATTTAATCATTCGTCGCGATCGTTTCGAATGAGCGGGTAAAATGTCGTCGTTCTTAATAAATATACGCATTAATAACTTTTAAAAGCTTTTTTTCTATTAACATCGCGAGGTTTCAAAAGAAAAAGAAAACAAAAAAGAACCAACGGCAACGTGAGAATTAATGTCTATCCCATATTATGCGCTACGCTTTGGATAAGTCAAAAATCCATTTATACATCTATAGATATAAATGTATGTGTGTGTGTGTGTGTGTGTGTGTGGATATATATTCCGTGCAGTCCGATGATATGTTTATGTTTAAATAAATCATTTATTTATTCGTCGTTACGATATTCTTCTCTTTCAACGTGAAAAGTTCCGAAAGTAAAGTAAATGAAACTTTGCGGGCGGGGAAACGAGAAACGATTTCGAGCATGCGCGCGCGCACACAGAGCGTCACACACACACGCACACACACACACACACACACACCCTCATGATATACCATATCTCCGAAATTTTTCTTTCATTTTCATTCAGGTGGCGCCCGGCACGTCCTTTAATATCCAAAAGCATTTTCCTTACCACGCGCTATATATTCCATTCTTTTTTTTCTAGTCCTCTTTTCATATTTTCTCACATCGCTCCCTTTCTCTCTTTCTCTCTCTTGCTCTCTCTATCTCTGTATCTCTCTCTCTTTCTCGCTCTTTCTCAGTCTCTCTCTCTCTCTCTCTCTCTCTCTCTCTCTCTCTCGATTCACCCGTCCGCGTCGTTTCATTTCTTTCTAATAATTTTTTATTTTCCACGTAACGCTTTTCGTTCGTCCTTGCGACGATCAAATTTTATTTTTTTCGATTTCTTTTGTTTCCCCTATATGTTCCTTATCGCACTGCGCAGCTCTATATATAGTACATACCTTTTGCTGCGAGTTACATATTGGAATAAGAGAAAAATTTCCTTTTTTCTCTTTTTTTTTTTTTTTTTAACTTTCCAGTTGTTACTTTTAGAAATATTTATACACCGAGAGTCGGCGAATTGCATTAACAACCGTCGTAAAACCCGAACGGAACGGCGTTTTATTATTTTTCATTTTTCGTTCTCGTATATATCATATAGTATAATTAACTCTTTGTATACATAAAAGAGTGGATATGCCAGTATATTGGAATCGATAAAAAATTTTTGACAAAAAAAAAAGACAATAATAACTGTAAGAAAGACAGTGAATCTTAAGAACTCTATTTGTTCGTTGAAAGGCACTGAAATATCCAGTGATGTTTTATTGAATTTTAAAATTGAAATTCGAATATCTTTCTTGTTTCTGCGTATAATATCGTTCAACTTCCTTTTGTCGAATTATTGAAACAGTCGACTTAAAAACTCGATTTAACGGATTCTAAATTTAAATTAGTCGAAATTGTCCTATGAAAAAACAGAAAAACAATGAGTTGTTCGGTGGTGAATAAGTCAATAATTGACCGTGTATTCAGTGAGTGCGTTCACTAATTTATTAGCAAGTATTTTTTTCACTGTATTTTTTTTTATCTCATAACGCGGTACTTTTAACTGACTAAGATTTCTTGAGAGCGCCAATGTTCAACTGTAACTGAGATTTTGAGCTTACTTTCAAAATTTAAATCAATGAAAAATCAGCTCAATGCAAAAAACAGTGTCGTTTTAACTACAAGATTCATTGTAAAATTGGCGATTATTTTAACGTTTATATAGTGCAATTTCTCTCCAACGTGTAAACAGTCCATTGTTTACTGATTTAATAGTGAAAAATTTTCAGTAATTCATAGGATCTGCCACATCAAGAAATTCAGAAGCGAGGCGATTTTTTCCGATATATTTTTTGAATGTTTACTAGATGCTATTAGCCCAAGGCGATTAAATGATATTAAAAGTAATAATTTTGAATTCAATAAAAGTCGAACAATGAAAGCTCTGTAAAGAAAAAGATAGCCAGAGCATTAGTATATAGTATGCCATATACACGATGTAAATTTTAAACCTATATACCTTAAAATTGATAAGAATTGTAAAAAATTACTAAGAAAATGCCAGGAGGTGGGGAAAAATTTAACGGATTATCCAGTGACTCTCTTTCACCAATGAAAAACCATGAACGTTTCAGGATTTGATTCAGTGAAACGTCACGAAAATTCAACGGGACCTTTTCACAAAGCCATTTCGGTGAAAAATCCACTTAAGCGGAATTTCCTTTGATTATATTTAGAGAGAACTCATCATCGGCCTCTTTGGTCTCGTTCGCTTCGGCTTTTTTATTCTTTTACTTTCCTTTTGTCTTTTTTCTTTTTTTGCTCGACGTATATAGTTAGCTCCGAGTTATGCCATCGCCGCCTATATCTTTTGCAACAATAAAAAAAAAAAAAAAAAAAGAAAAAAAAAGAAAAAAAAACGAAAAAAAAAGAAGAATAAGAGGACGAGAGACGAGAAAAAGGAGAGAGAAATATCAAAGGGACGCTGCACAGCGTCCTTTTCGCGCATCTTCATCTTCGGTCGCTCCACTTCATTTTCCTCTCGTCCTCCCTCTCCCCTCCGCCCACGTTCTCGCGCCTCCTCACCCCCCCCTCGCTCTTTTCCCATTTCCTCTCATCGCCCGGCATCTATTCATCCCGGCGGATATTCGCCGGATCGCCGACTCGCCTCGTCGATGCGCTCGCTTTCTTCGAGCCCGGGGTCGCCGCGTCTATAACGCCAAGTCTACGCGTGTGTGTGTGTGTGTGCGCGCGCGCGAGCGTCCGACTGTACGTGGACGCATGCACATACACGCGCGCGGCAGAGACGGGCGAGCGCTGTCTGTGTCTCGTGTACGTACTTCGACAAACGTGGAACGCGTCGGGCGTTATATATACCACGGTGTATGCCGGCCGCCGGATTACGTTCTGCTCTTCGCACGCTCTTCCACTTATAACCGCCCCTCCCGGCTTTCCGTCCCACCCTCCCCCTCCCCCTTCCATCCGACCCGATAAAGTTCTCTCGGCGCTCTGCTCTCCGATCCCGATGCTTGCTGATGGTGCTTCTGCTGCTTCTGCGGCGTCTATATAGCTATACACATATAGCTATATATATATATATATATATATATATATATATATATATATATATATTTGGCCATCTCCCTTTCTCCGTAGCACACCCTGGACTGCACTCTCTTTCATCGGATGGTCCAGGGAAAACGTTCCATCCCCTCGGCACCTATAGAGTGCTTCTCGTGCGGCTCTGTCTCGGTCTCTCGCTCTCTCTCTCTCTCTCTCTCTCTCTCTCTCTCTCTCTCTCTCTCGCACTCACTCTCTTCGCTCTTGGCCTCGCCCGTCTTTATTTCCGCCGACGGAGCGACCTTCCCTCGACGCCGCTTTGCCCCCCTCCCCCCCTGACTCTATCTTTTATCCCTCTGTCTCGCGCATTCCCGAGCGATTCTTCTCCGTGGATTGTATAAGTCTGTCCCCGTCTATACGTATAAACGCTTATGCATCTATGTACGTACCTAGCGTGACCGAGAGAGGGCGAGGGAGGGAGAGAGAGAGAGAGAGAGAGAGAGAGAAAAGAACAGAAGGAGACAGGGAAAGAGGACAATGCCGCGAACCCATTCAAGATACGGAGCTTCGCCGGACACGAACGGCGGCATTTTCCAGCGCGATAACGGCGGCGAATCGAGCCGCGCCGAGGATCATGCAGGAGGAGACGGCTATCATCCGCGGCTTTCCTTCGGACCCGGACGGGGGCGCGCTTTCTTCATGCGTCGCATAACGATCGCCGAGGCTCGCTCACCTCGAGCGTCGAGCCCCCACCCCCCGTATTAATACGTTTCGTCAGTTTGTAAATTTTCGTGAAATTCGGGACACGAGCGGATTTCCGAGACGCATAGGCGCGTGAAAAGGACTCGGCGCTCGACCGCGTCTGCGCATTAGCATCGTGGCACGATGCGCCCGTGCTCGTCGGACGAATCGTTAAAAATACAATTCGGTTTGTAGAGAACATGGCGTACGACGTATACTCCTGCGTCCCGTTTAGTACTTTACGGTCTGCCGCACTGTCTCGGCCGGGGGAGGACGGGAACCCCCCCCCCCCCCGATCACAGTAAAAAGTTTCTGACGCTAATTCTGAATGTTAATTTTGCCCGATATTTTTCAATTACATTATGTTCAGTGTCTTTTTTCAGCTCTGCCCCACCCCCCTCACCCGCTGTAGAGTACAATTTTTTCTATATTTATACGTTTGGCAAAAGGCGAGAGACTTACATAAATGTGGTATATATATATATATATCTAGATTATATACCAAAAATACATGTATAAATATAAAAGCGTGCTTGTTTTCATACGCGAGTCGTCGGCCGCTCCGATCCGAATCACACCGAAACGGGTCGAAATCGTGCCGGGATTTTACAGCGCGCTGCCGTCGCCGCCGTTTCTCGGGACTTTTCATATTATATATTATAATGGAGGTATGAAGGTTGCGTCACTCGTAACGAGAGAGAGAGAGAGAGAGAGAGGCGAGGAGAGGCGCGTAAAGTTAAAAAACTACTGCACGGCTATATGCAACCAGTTCTATAAGTATATTTATATATACATATATGTGTCTGAATACATTAAACTCCTGCATAACATAATAGTAAAATCCACTTACGGCGATCGTAAACAAAAATGCTCTCTTCCTCCAAATTCCACACCGATCATCTCCTACGTTTTATGAAGTAACAAACCGTCACCGAAGTAATAGAAACCCTTCTTTTCTCTCTCTCTCTCTCTCTCTCTCCTTCTCCCTCTCTCTATCGCGTGTCTTACATTTCTCGCTTTCGACGATCTCGAGAACAAGCTACGTCGAATGCACGTTAACGACAATAAATCGATCCGTCGTAAAGTAATGTAACACGAGGATCGATCGAGAGACACGCGTACGCGTACGTATAACTATACCGCGCATATTGCAGTCATATTTCTAGCCTGAAAAATTCAAGCCACTCCTCGGATCCGATGTCGCGACGGCACGGTCGAAAAATTGTCCTCCTCATTTTTTTATGGACGCGAGTCCCTCCCAGGCAGCCCGATTTGTCCCGAAGGCGCGCTGACCGGCCGCGGCACCGAATAACCTCCCGGCCCACGCGCCCTCCCCCCATATAAAATCCCAAGTCATAAAAACCGGCGGAAAATTACCTGCGAAGGGCCAGGGAAAAAACCTGCGTATAAGGAAAAAAAAAAGAGATCCGAATGGGCCGGTATAGAAGGGGCATTGAAAATCCATACGGGAAAAAAGTGTTTGGCAGGTTTTACGGAAACTCACTCACTCTCTCTCTCTCTCTCTCTCTCTCTCTCTCTCTCTCTCTCTCTGTATAATAAAAAGTGGACGCGGGTCTTCCACGTTGTATAATGCACGATATCGAAATCGAAAACTGCTTCAATTTTGCACGAGGAGCTTGTTCTCCATCTTTCTAGTCTCTTTCGCTCCCCCAGTTCCTACTATATATATATATATCGGCTATACCTACTGTTGTCCCCCTACTCCCTCAGGTGTTCTTTATACCTATATATAATATTTTGTACATCTCTTTGTATCTCGCCCATATATAGAGGGGAGGAGAAGAAGCCTCTGCTACAGCGTTCTCTATATCTGCTCTCTCTCTCTCTCTCTCTCTCTCTCTCTCTCTCTATCCTCGTCGCTCCCAGAGTGGAACTAATTAAGGATGCCTGCTTTTAATTAAGCCCGAAACGAACCAAGATGAGAGGGAATCGAATTAACGCTGTCGCCCTGCTCTCGGCCCTTGATCTCGGGCAGCATCAGCAGCCTCCCAACCCCCCCCTCTCTCTCTCTCTCTCTCTCTTTCAACTACGAGAGTGAAAGAGAGAGGGAGTGAGAGCGAGAGGGGGAAGGGGATGAAAGGGATAGAAAAGGGGGGAACGAACGGTTGGCGAGCGAGCACGCGGGGCACTCGACCGGGGCGAGGCATTATTTTAGAATTGGATTGGTTCCCGGCGGATACCGCCTCGACGCCTGGACCGAACATATCGCCACAGATATCAAGGATCCGAAGCAGGGCAAAACGTACTGATTATATATATATATATATATATATATATATATATATATATATATATATATATACAGCCAGAGACGATCATTTATTGTATTAAAAGGCGCTCGCCGCAATAAAACCACTCTTCCTCTTCGCGACTCGTCGGAATTCTCAATGTCGAATCCATTCCTCCCCGATCTGCATTGGATAATGATCATAGGCGAGTCGCCTCCGATAGTTGGCGGCGTACGAACAAATCTCCCCCATGCTTATATAAGAATTACAAGAATTACATCGGAAGAACGTAGAACGTAGGTGTGCCAGGCACAGATGCCACGCGCTATCCGCGCCTCCATATATATAATATATAGAGAGGCGCGCGCGCGCATGCTCGATGCGCGTGGTTACGTTGTTGGAAGTAGTATGGGTATACGTCTAAATCGACGGGCCACGACGGTGCGTCGTGTGTGTATATATAATACATTATACATATAATGCTTATTTGGCCGTATCTCGGAGCTCTTTTCATACGCATAATACATACGTAGATTATAAATTTTCTACCGCGGGTATCAGCCTGTCCTCGGTTGGTATATATATATATATATATATATATATATATATATATATATATATATATATATAAATTCAATGCCCATACGGTGCGAGTATACATCTCGCCCCTTCCGCTCGCCGTCACCGTTTCTTATCCTTTCACTTTTCTTCTCCTCCTCCACCTCTCTCTCGCTCTCTCTCTCTCTCTCCCTGTTCCTCTTTGGCTGGCGAGCGAGCGCAATTTCCAGCCTCAATCCGCCTTCTTTGTCTCGCGCGAGCGCGCGCCTTCACCTCTCCTCTCGGTTTTTCGCTCCCTCCCTCCGTACCCCGTACCTCCTCCTATCCTCTTTCTCTCTCCCCTCTTCCCGACATCGTGATATACAGATATACACGCACCGTTCGCGCGCGGTTTGTGGAACGGAGCCTGCACGGGTTCTCGCTATCTCTCTCTCTCTCTCTCTCTCTTTCTCTCTCACTCTCTAATCTCTCTCTCTCTCTCTCTCTTTCTCTCTTTCTCGCGTGTAAAATATTCGAAGCGGCCCCGGCGGCAGCTCCGCCTCATTCCGCCATCATGCTCCCCCCGTTCCTACTCCCTCCTGCCCCGGCCGCTCTCTCTCCCCCTCTCGCTTGTATTCTTGCTCTCTCTCTCTCTCTCTCTCTCTCTCTCTGGATCTCGCTCGTCCTCTCTCTTGCCTCCCCCCCTCTCTCGCTCACTCTGTCTTTTACTCTCGGACCAGTGCGCAATTATCAGGTACTTTAATGCGGTATACTGCCGCGAAGGCTGCGCAGCTCGAGACCGGAGCTTTGGCAATTTTTCAAACGTCGCTCGCCGCCGCCGTTCCGTCGGATAATTGAGGATTGCGGTGAGCAGCCCCGCTCTTCCCTCCCACCCCCTTCGCCGACCGTCTTAACCTTCCTCCTCGTCTTCTTTGCCTCCTGCATCTCTTTGTTTTCTCCTCCTCCTTCACCGTCTCACTCACTCACTCACTCTCTCTCTCTCTCTCTCTCTCTGTCTCTCTCTCTCTCTCTGCTTTCCGCTCTCGGGCAGCACGAAACTCTTCTTATGCAGCCTCATCTTTTTATCTTCATAGACAACTATATACGGTCGAATAATAAGTGGCCTATGTCTTTTATTCGGGTAATTGCCTTCGGGGGCAGCTTTTTGCCGCATTTTATTTGTAGTATAGAATGCTTATAGAGGCCTATATATATGTATATATATATATATATATATATATATATATATATATATATATATATAGCGTTTAGAACAGAGCAGAGTGTTCACTCGAGTTTCTTACCTATTTTCCCCTACCTTCGTCGCCAACCACGTCTTTTCCTCGGTGTTCCTTTAAAATAGCCCCTTTCGTCTACACACACACACACACACACACACTTTTCAGCCAGGATCCTCCATTACCCCCGCATATAGAGCGTGGGTTTTTCGAATAAGTGCGATAAAACCCGCCGCAAGCGTGCGCGAGTAAAAAGAGCCGACGATATATATATATATATATATATATATATATATATATAGATAGATATCTAGATATATAGCTATACACGATGGCAGTAGCGTGCTGCGCGCCCTTTACTGCGACTTATACCGTACCTCGATAGCGAGGAAGCTCCACAGAGAGGGAGAGAATGAAAGCGCATATCATTAAATCAGTCCCCGCGCGATTTAGCCGCGGGGATGAGCAGCGAGGCCAGCGGGCTGTGGATGGAATAAAACTAAATCGCTCCTGAATTTTCGCGCTCCTTTATCATTGCTCTACGCCGGCATACGCGCGGTCGGTATAAGTATACAATATTACATATAGATTTATCGTACGTATTAGTAGAAAATCAAGGAAAATCTAGAGCGTCGTGTAGAATGACATTTAAATGAAGAAGCACGAACCAATGACAAATATGATTAATGTATAGGGGAAACTTGTATAATATAAATTAATCTTAGACGGATAAGTCGCGTATGTAAAAGTACAACGATAGGAAAGGATTCATAAGCGGTCGATACGCGTATTATACATCCCCCTCGATCGAGGAAAATGATGCTTTTCAGTCATATCGGCTCACATATCGTAAAGCCAAGCGTCTTCTAAATGGAAAGAAGGAGGGTGAGAGAGAGAGTGTGTGTGTGTGTGTGTGTGCGTGAGAGAGGGAAAGGAGCAGAGATAGAAAAGGATAGGCGAATCAAGATGTATATCGAGGAGCCATAAAGTAACCGATTCGACCGGAGATAATGTCCTGCATTTCCGTAAATTATTCGATTAATACACTCGTCTATGAGAACGGGCCGTTCGAGCGTGTATCGGAACGGCTTATACGCGGCTCTCTCCCCGCTTCTTTATTGCCGCTCGCCGTGGATTATTCGTTTACGGGAACGAGGCAGAAATTTGACGAAATTGCGATAAAGGAAAGAATTGGCCAATTAAAGAAGTCGATTTACGTCGCTCGCTGCGCGTAATTTAATTCTCTCCCACTACCCCCCCCCCGCTCACCCTTATAGCTGAGATTTATTATTGCCGTAAGCACGTACTTCGAGTCGACGTGACCGAGCGCATAATCTACGCATTCGACATAACCTCAATTATGTACCTCTCAGAGTCTATATGCGGGCGTGCAGGTGTGACGGATGGACGTTGGCTAATCTAACAAGAACGGCGGCGGCAACGAAAAATGACAATGTTGAACAGGTCTTGAGTACAATGGAATTAACGTTCTCGGCCAAATGGGAATATTGTGTCAAAATTTAGTACCGAGCCGATGAAAAATCGATACCGGCTCGTCCTCGCCTCCCCCCCCCTGAAACACACCCGCCCGCCGTTATCGGGACGTATAAAAACTTTCAAATTGAACGGAGGAATCTGCTTAGTCCCTGATTTATTCATCATACGGATTTTTTCGCGCGCTGCTCCACGGAACTCCGCGCTTCGTTTGCCCGTTATGCGCCAAAAATTTTATAATGTTCGTGATGAAAATCGTATCTATAAGTCTATTTGAAACTCTGTAAGAAAGAGTCGTGTATACGTGTATTACGTCGCGAATTACCATAAGTTTATATATATATATATATATATATATATATATATATATATATAGTATATATTAGATTTTATAACTCAAACGCTGATTGTTAACTGGAAAAAAATTAATACGACGGTTATACAATGGCGAAAAATGTATGCCAGAGTAACTCTTCTAATTTTCATCCGACCGCGCAATTCCATTGTTGTATAATTTTATTTACTCCAGTTTGGTAAATAATATTATGCAATATTAGGTGAAAATAGCACACAGCCGCTTATTATATACACAACGCAAGCTTTTACCTTGCGGTCGGGGCAGAATTACATCCTTATGCTCGCTGAAACAAAGAAAGTACATATATATATATATATATATATATATATATATATATATATATATATATATGAGGTAGAGCTCTCTAAAATACAAAATTGTGCATGAAGTAAAGCCTTAAGAAGCGCCGTTTTTTTCCCCCCGAGTGCGGAGGGAATTCCGAGCGCGCTCCTCGAAAACGCACGGGCGTGGCAGAGGCAAAGGAGAATAAGCTGTCTATCCCCGCGCGAGCCCGACCTCGGCGACTTTTCAAGATCCCCCAACCCCCCCCCCCGCCCCACGCCCCTTTATCGCCGGGGCGTTGCGAACGCGCGACCGCTCGAACCCGCGTCGCCGCGGTCCACGAGCCGGCGGGGCGATTATTTGGCGCGATCCGCGGACGAAGTCCCGTTGTCCGTCTTCCATGGTAGAACGTTCGGCCGCGCGGGCAACTGCGAAGCCTCGCATTAGAAATGTATCAGCGCCCCTGTAACTTCTGGGAGCTGAGCGTATGTGGTTTCGTATTCGCGGCTTATCGGCGAGACAGCGCCGTATAATACGGAAATAACGCGGTGGACGTTGCGCGAGACAGCCAGGGAGGGATGGACAGAGAGACAGAGAGAGTAAGAGAGAGAGAGAGAGAGAGAGAGAGAGAGAGAGAGAGTGAGAAATAGCGAGAGAGATTCTATAACTTATTTTTCTCTCCGTTCTTTTGGCCGGGCGAGTACATGCGAGCAGTCGCGACCACGTTCTCTTCGCCTTCTTTCCAATTTCTTCATACGAAATACCTATAGGGAAGAAAGGTATAATCCGCAAGAAACAAAGACCTACAAATACCTTTGCTTTATTTCACATGGCGAAATATCCCATTATATATATATATATATATATATATATATATATATATATATATATATATATATTTGTATATATAAAGCACCGTACATAAGAAAAAACCTGTGGTGATAGTTTATATATTCCACCTTTTCTCCTTGAAAAGTCTACATGAAAATAGATACAGATAGGTGGTAAATTTTTTATCTCCTTTCCTTTCTCCCTGGCCTCTCTCTCTCTCTCTCTCTCTCTCTCTCCTCTCTCTCTCTCTCTCTCTGTCTCTACCTCTGTCTCTTATCAGTACAGTCGCATATATATGTGTTTCTGCAGAGGGCGAAAGACAAGGGGGTAAAGGGGTGCGACGACAAAAACATTTTTCCCTGTTCGCGCGCTCCAGCGCGCTGCTTCTACAGGTTTTCACTCACTCTCTCTCTCTCTCTCTCTCTCTCCCTCTCTCTCTCTCTCTCTGTCTCTCTCTCGATAAACCAACCATCAGCTTCCGAGTTTTTATACACAGATATATAGGCATTGTTGCCGGTTCACGCGTATATATGATGCACATCGCCCACACGCAATCCCGCGTACGCGAGGATTACACTCGGGCTATCCTTCGTGCACCTCGTCCCAGCCAACTAACTATTCTGTCTCGCCCTCTTTGCCTCTCGTATACTCCCTTTCTCTCGCTCTCTCTCTCTCTCTCTCTCTCTCTCTCTTTCTTTCTCTCTAGATCTCCCTGACTGGCTTTTTTTCCTCCTGAGAATCCGCGCTTACGGGGCGACGGAGGCGCGCCGAGGCAGCAGCGCTGTGCGCAATTTGCATATTTTGTCGGGCCAAAATCTAATAAAAACGGGCCACGAGGATCGCCCAGATCTCCAGGTCGACGGGCGGGACAGGAACACAGTCTACGCGGCGGACGGCTCGTCGGCAGACACACACACACACACACACACACACACACACGCACACAAAGACACACATTAACATAATAATATATTATATACTGTTCTTGAAAATTCAAATCACGAAGCTTCAATTGATTTCCTCGGTGACTGCGATTTTTGCATCAGCATCGCGGTTATGCCGCACTGAGGATCGATATAACTCTGTTAGATGTCATAACTGAACTGGTACGTAATACGATTAATCGAACTGAAATCCGATTTAGAAAAATTGATGTCCGTTAGTTATACAAGGTGTATAAAATAAATATTATAATTATCTAATAGTTTAATAAAATACATAATTGGATGTGCAAAGAATCTGAAAAATGCCAAAATTGACAAATTTTTCCCGATTGTACGCATTAAATTTTTTTAATGCGTAAAGAAAGTTATTTCATTCGCTGAAATGTAATCAAAAAATGGTACATTTTCGCGAAGCACGTGAAATTTTTCGATGATTCACTGCCAGAAACAGTTTACTCCCCGGCTTAGCAACAGGACTAAATCTAATGATGTAAAACCAACTTACACCCCAATACTGAATTATAATTTACATCGCACGTAGCAAAAGCAAAAAAAAACATCACGTATTATTAAAAAAAATCATCATATCACGTTTAACTTGTCGATTTTTCAGGTTGCCTTTATCAGTAATTATTCGCCAATACTGAACGGTCGAGTTTGATCGACTTCAATCGGTGATTATCGCCCGACTACCAGTGCACATATTCGCTGATTTATTCGTAACAAGAAAAGTCACTTCATTAAAAGTGTAAAAGGGAGCCGGTTAAATTTATGGAACAATTTAGCGGAAAGGCGTGCCTGTTAATCAATTTCTAAATGGTAAAAAAAGAAGCAGGAGGTTTAATTTTAATCCATTTTTCAATCCAATTTTCATCTGTTATTAACGGACCAAAAGTGAGCTTTCAAAGTCAAATGTAATTCCATCGGCATGTTAACAGCGCACTAAATTTCGCTCGTTTCGATTCATGATTATTCATTGACTGGCGGTTACTTAATAGCCGCTGCGCATTTCCTTGCCACAGACTACAGGCCACTATTTGAAGAGGAATTATGTGGATAAGGGAAATATAATTGATAGCAGGGAATGGAATTTTTCACTGGTTTATAAATCAGACAGTAATCATTTTCAATTTATCTTTATTGGTATACAAATTCTTTACTGGTCTATTATCTTTACTAATATACAAGTCGAAATTTAAACGATATAATATTCGTTGGATGCAACAGCGTGAATTTCGGTTGTCTGGAATTTTCACGGTCAATTTGTTCTTTTTTTCAAACTCAAATTTATTAGAGATCTTCCATTTGACATTATTATCCGAAGAAACTGCGTGGAGGTAAATCCTTTATATATATATATATATATATATATATATATATATATATATATATATATATATATTCTAGGGGTTGTTGCACACAGAGGCGCTTATCGAAAGAGAAAACAGGAACCATAATACACATATATGTATACTATACTATATATATACCGCAGGCGTCGCTCTTGCAAGCCACGTACGGCCATCGATGGCGACAATACACTGCCCCGGAGAAAGAGGAGAGAGACAGAGATAGAGCTTCCTGTTAGCATGTATATGCGCATATCGAGCACACCGTGCGCCCGCCACCGGACCGCGTATCCCACACACCCGGAGCCTACGACGGCAGTAATACGTGACGTAGAAACGGAATTGACCCTCCCCCCCTCCCTCCGTACCGTCGAAACCCCGGCCGCCCGTCCGCCCCGCCTGACGTACGCGTCACGACGAGGCGACGCGTCGTCCGTCCCGCCTCCTTTTGGCCCTGCAGCAGCCTCGTCCGCTGCGTCGTACCGGCAGCTCCTCGGGAATTCGTCGCGCGTGTAACGGAGATGCGTGCATATATATATATATATATATATATATATATATATATATATATATATATTGCTTAGAACACATACACTGCTTAGAACATGCGCGTAATCGCGCAACGTCCCCGCATAGATATATGGAGCCGGACGCGTCAGCTGCCGGTTCCGAGGGTAAGACAGAGCGACAGGGACAGATATAGACTGATAGATCGAGCTACGAGGCATAGAGAGAGAGAGAGAGAGAGCCCCCCGCTCCTTCCGGATCACGATACCGGCTTCCAAACTGTATATGCGTCCGTGTCACCGGCGAAGCCTCCATTACAATACGCGCGCGTTTCCTCCATCGCCCCGGGCGTCCCGTGCGTGCGTGTCACCCGGATAGCTCACCCATAGGAGTATATATATATAGCAGATTTATGCGCGTGCACGGCTCGATGCGTCTAATGTACATCGGCGACGGGGCGCGTGCATCTTATATATATATATATATATATATATATATATATATATATATATATATATACGGGGCGTGCGCACACTCGAGAGGACTTTACGGGTTCTGTATACAGATATGGTGGTGGGGGGGGGGGCGCTTCTGACGCTACGGTTTGGACCGGTCCCCGAAACGCATGTAATATATATATATATATATATATATATATATATATATATATAATATGCGCCTATAAGTATATGCGGCGCCCGAGTTTTGCGGTCCTATTATTATCCCCGGGCGGAAATAGGCCATCTTCGAGGATGGGGCGTCGATCTTACATGACTAGACTCATGTGCATGCTGTCACCTCCCCCCTCCCTCTCCTCTCACCGAACTCGAACGAGTATCATAACAGCGATACGCGCTCTCTGAGAACGCGCGCACGGAAAAGTAGGCGAAAGACGTTGGTCACGGGCCGGGGATAGGGGGGACTGGTTTACTTTTTTTCCTTCCACTCACATTTCTGCAACCGCACAACTGGTTCTCTCAATTTCGCGGCGCCGTCTATAACTGCGGCGTCTGCATAGCCGCGTATGGAGTATGTTTTTTTTCTTCCCGTAACCGTAATACCAGATCGGTGGTTTGCTTTCCTTTCCTTTTCTTTTATTTTTTTATATACTTTTTTTTTTTTTTTAAACGTTACCCGCGTCAGGAGTTAATATCATTCGAAGCACTTCTTGATAGATTTATATTTAAACGGTCCAAGAGGGGGGGGGCGAAATATCAGGTCGCCGCGACCGGCGTCACTCTCTCGTCTCGAGGACCTTTCGCTTGGTCAAATCCAGTTGTGGCTTGGGAGAGGAAAATACAAGTATATATATATATATATATATATATATATATATATATATATATATATAAATTTAAGAATAAAAATTTCCCGTTCCCATGAGCTTCTTGCGTATCGCGACGTACGTTGTGCGTTGGATGATGTACGCGTAGACGATGGTACGAACAACCCTCGAATTGCGAGCGCAACGCCACAGCGGCTTTCGTTTACCGAATTTTTTGGCCGCCCCTCCCTATGTTACCTATTTCACGCCAGCTCGTGAACACGGGCGTGAAACGTGCTTTCTGCTCCGATTCCGAACCAGAGGTTCCTCGGAATATATTACACTTCGTGCAATCGTCAATCTCGCGACCTTCCCTTCTCCACTCCCCTCTCGCTCTCTCTCTCTCTCTCTCTCTCTCTCTCCCGTTCTATTTTTCGCTGTTTCCTTCCTTCACCCATTGGGTGGATTCA
>JACCIC010000369.1:82500-148845 GCA_018907035.1 Sycobia sp. Sy_11
TGCACAGCGTACCGGGAGATCCGGAATAGAGAGGCAGAAGGGGAGGGAGAGAGAGAGAGAGAGAGAGAGAGACCATTGCGTAGTCTCCATACACATTGTTTAATCTTAAGCGTCTGGCGAGTTGGCATTCTTTCCTATGGTTAGTCCCTCTCTCAGTGGAGTATATCTCAATAGCACGACAGAGCGAGAAAGAGAGGGGGGGGTGAGAGAGACGAAGTAGCTCCTTGATACAACTGTTTTTTCTTCTTAATTATTCTTTCGCTTTTAGGCCGTCGCCCAACCTCATTTTGCTCTTATCTGCGATGCTGGCTCGCTTCCATTCTAATCTCGTTGAGTTCCGTTGGAAAAAAGAATGGATATAGCCTGCTCTCCCTCTCCCAGCCCCTCTCTTTCTCGTTCTCTATCTCTCGACGGAGTGAATTTTCATCGATCTCTCGGCGTCTAATCATCTACGGAGCCGAACAGCCTGGGAGAATTTTCGACTCTTCGCTTCGATCGACTCGAGCCAGAGGCCATTCTGGAAGTTATTTCAGAAAGTTCGGCGCTGTCTGGTCCTTTACTCCTTCGTTGTGAATTTACCTGTAAATAAGGAATTTCAGAATTAATAAAATTTATCAAAGAGATTTTTTTGAGCTTACAATAAATACGTCTGTTAAATGTTGAAATCAATATTTTATTGCGTTTAGTACTTAAAAGTCATTCGTTGCACTACAAAAATTCTCACGGATTTTATCCCGAAGTCACAAATATCCGTTCCGATAAGAAATTGCGAAGCGTTAATACAAATCTACAGATCAAACAGTGTTCTGCAAGATTGTCAATCAAAATCAAAAAAAAAAAAAAAACTCAAAATAGCCTTTTACATACAGCAATCGGAATGTAACCCCCTACGTTAAAATTCACCAATATATACGAAAATTGAAAATTACCCGTATAAATACGCTCTGCGCTGCAATAATAAGAGTGAAGGACTCTAATACAAGCCGGATTAAATTTTGATCTCTCCACCCGCTCTCTTGCTCTTCCAAGCTTTATATATAGATATATATATATATATACGGTAGGTATATGAAAATGGCAAAAATCCCGCGCGGAGGGCAGGGGCCGGGGGAAGGGTATATAAGCTCGGAGAGGCTGCGGAGTACGAGAGTACGGAACGAGGGAGAAGGAGAGAGAGAGAGAGAGAGAGAGAGAGAGGGATAGAAACACTTTGCAGAGCCCTCCCTATCTTTATTCAGGCGGGCGCGAGAGAGAGCTCGTTGCCCACCCCATCATCTCGGCTCGCTCGCGCGCTCTCGAGACTTGGTTCCTTTGTTTAATCTCGCGAGCGAGCGAGCGAGCGCTCGCGCCTGCGTCTGCCCTCGGCTCCGGAAGGAGGAGGTGCCATGCTCCCCGTCCCCACCTACCAACCTCTCTCGTTCGCTCCTCTGCCAAGCTCGCTACCCCCCCACCCCGCCGCCCTCTCGCCCTCTCTCGTCTATACCTATATATATATATATTATATATATATATATATATATATATATATATATATATATATGTACATAGATATACAGCATCTCACGCAAGACGACGAGGACGACCTGTATATATCCCGATATTAGCGCGCCGTGCGCATCGGCATCTTCCCTCCCCCTCACCCTCGCCTCTATAGTGCGTCTCCCTTGTATTATATGCATTCGGAACTTTCGTCGGAGAGTGTAATATTCCGCCGGCTTCTTTCCATCTACCTTTTCTTACCGCCTCGCCCACGATATTGCGCGCGCGCACACACACACACACACACACACACACAGCCATGCAGAGACACGTGTATATATCTATAGCACACGTCCCAAATGTTGGAAAGTTGCTTATTTCAATTTTCGCCCCGGCCGAATTATTCGCTCCTTCGTTTTAGCCCGCGGTGGACCCCTCCCCCCTCGCGCCCGCGACCAATCGCGAATGTTTGATATATACACACACACACGCGCGCGCGCGCGCGCACGAACACACAAATACATATATAACTGATCGGGATAGATGTGCGCAGGCCGTAAAAGAAAACGTATTTTTCAATTTGTTCGCTGTTTGTTAAAACGCCCCGGTTATGCGATCGTTAAAAGCCTTTCTATTCTCCGTTACCCTCCTTTTTTTTTTCTTCGCCCCTCCACACTCAACCCCCCCCGCCCGCCCGCCCGCCCCCTCGCGCGCGCTCTATTGCGCCCAAACGACCCGCGGCAAAAGCGAACGCGCGATACATTTTAAAAACAATGAGCGCGCGCGCTCGCGTTCGCCGGCTGGCCCGCTCCGGACCGACGTACAACGGTAGCAGTCGCAGCAGCGGCAGCAGCAGTAGTAGTAGTAGTAGTAGCAGTAGTAGTAGCAGTAGTAGTAGTATTAGTGGCGCATGAATAATGCACCAGAAGAAATCTCAAAGCGGCTCTCGATAAAAATTCGAACGAGCCCCCCTCCCCTCCCTGCCCCTTACATAAATATTTTAATAGAGCTTTACAGGTTAATAATTATATATGATTTTTGTGTGCACGAGCGCGAGCCCCGCGGTCGCGCTCCATTCTTTTTCTATCACATAATTCGAACGCCATACGTGCGCGCGCGGGTTACGGGCGTATTCTCTTGGTTTTCGTTTAAGACGTTTGGAATAATTATCATGCAGCGCCGTTGCGGACGGCGAAACGCGAAACTCTTTCGCCCGCTGCGCGTACTGCCCCTTCCCCCCCGCCTTCTTTTCCTTTTTTGTCTCTCTCGCGCTCTCTCCGTCTCTCTCCAGCACTCGTGGGTCTGCCGTGCTCGCTTGCGTTCTGTTTTTGTTTTTTTTTTTTTTTTTTGCTCCCGCGGTATACTGCTCAGATTGCCGAGGGAACGAGAGGGAATGACTGAGCGAGAGATAAAGAGAGTCTGAGAGGGTGGGGGGGGAGGGTGCATTAGAAAACACGCCGGCGATTATCATAATTGTTATGTTCCTTGTTCTAGTAGAAGTAAAGGATAGCGCGTTATTGGCTGCGGCTTAGAGCAGCAGGTCTGGGCGTTTGCGCAAGCGTACCCCATTGTTACAACAGTTTAAAATTATGACAGCTTGTTAAAAACATTGTCGACTAATCTAATAGAATGTTATATACATATATATATATATATATATATATATATATATATATATATATATATATTTATATATATCTGCGTGCTTATATTATCTTATATAGATATCTACGTACGCTCGGCCGTTTGATAATAATAATAATCAGAATAATAATACTAATAAAAACCATAATAATAATAATAATAATAATGACAATAAAAATAATCGGTCACGGTATGCGCCAAGCAGCGTTATAGCCGTGCGCATGGAATTCCAAAAAGTAACACACTGATTACATATTCGCGCTTTTTAAAATTAAGTTATAATCTCTTGCGCGTTTCCAAACGGTCGCACGCGCCTGTCGAGACAAAAAAAAAAAAGAGAAGGAAAGAGCGACGGTGGGGAACGGGGAGGGAAGAAACGAATGCATAAGCCAGTTTAAAATACGGTCGGTATTATACGAGCTGAGACGATGGGGCTAAACGCCAAAGCCGCGTAAATTCAAAGATATCTGTAATCTATACGTATATACACATGCTATATATATATATATATATATATATATATATATATATATATATTTTAAAATACGCGCCATTGTTCTTTTTTTTCTTCAGGCCATCGTTCATTGCGCTGCGCAGCGGAGCTCATCCTCGATCGCTCTCTTTCTCTGTTTCTCTCTCTTTCTTCTACTCTCCGCGTGTCCTATGGGATATCAGCTGTTCTCTCTTTTTTTTTTTTATATTTGTACCTTCGCTCGGCTAAAGTAGTCCTGAGAGAAAAAGCTGTTCTATTCTTGAGAGCGTGCAAAAGTATATTATATCCTCCCGTAGCCTCATTTTATTATTAACATTTATATACGTGTACCTTTCCGCTTGCCTTTGGTGGAGAGAGATAGAGAGAGAGAGAGAGAGAGAGAGAGAGAGACAGAGAGAACACAGGCTGGCGGTCATTCGTCCGTTCGTTACTCAACAAAAAGCACCACTTAAAACATTCCTAATTCAATTAAAAACGTATTTTATGAATTCCTTATAGGTGTATATCGATTTTCTGTATACAAACAAAAAGCGAGGTATACGACAAAAAAGAAGGTGGAGGAGGAAGACGTGGCGGCTGGGAGGGGGAGGAGAGTAAAAAAACCGAGAACCAGGGAGAGAGAGAGAGAGAGAGAGGGAGGGAGTGAGACAAGAGAGCGGAATATCCTCGAGACATCCCGAGAACTGCAAATGTATATAGTTATCTGAAAGGTTTTCACCGAACATTATTACCCGGTCCGACTTCCTTATTTTATTTATTGTTATACTCCCCTCGGATGCCGGCGTACGCGCCTCCGCCGTATCTCTCGCCGTTCCTTTTGTTTCCCCCCTCCCCGTACCACCGCTCTTCGATCCTCCTCCTCTCCCTCTGCCCCCACCCTAGCTCCCTCCCTCCCTCCCTCCGACGCCGCGGCGGGCCGGTTCCTCTCCGCGCTCTCCCTCCCTCGACCCCTCCCATCTCGACCGTTCTTGCGCCGCGCCGGCTACGAGCCGTGGCCTCGCCTGATCCGCCATTGAACCGTCTTCTCACTCTCTCTCTCTCTCTCTCTCTCTCTCTCTCTCTCTCTACCTCTCTCGCTCGCTCGCTCGCTGTCTTTCTAGTCCCCTTTTCAGCCTCCCTCCTCTCATCCCCCCCCCGCTCAACCACTCACTCTACCTCTCGCACACGATCCCGACGAGAGAGCAGCTCCGCTCGCCGGCTCGATTCCTCGGCGCGCGCTTCCCAGTTCGAAATTGTCGCTCTCTCTACCCCGACCATCGGGGTCGTTAGTTCCGTAATTTACGGGGTTTAAGGGAGCGTGAGTGAGCGCTCCCTCTCTCTCTCTCTCTCTCTCTCTCTCTCTCTCTGTCTATCTCTCCCTAGCTCCTCCATGCTCTTTCGTATTATGTATATATATATAGAGGTATAGGATGAAATCTCTTTTGCGCGATGCGCGGCGCGGTATCGGGCGTCTCTCTTTCCCGAAGACCTTCGCCGTTGCGCCGTGCGCCGCATCGACCGACGAACGAGAGAGAGAGAGAGAGAGAGAGAGAGCTTATACTTTTATCTCGACTTTTTACTCCTGCTTTTTTCCCTACCCTGCCTCCCTACTACTCCCCGCGCCCTCTTAAACCTCCCTCACTTCTCTCCCTCTGTCTCTCCTCGCCGGCCTTTTACTCTCTTGTTCCTCGCTGTATAATGTATATATATATATATATATGTGTGTGTATAATATATATATATATATATATATATATATATATATATATATATATATATATACATATATATAACGAAGAACCCCTTTTCGCTTTAGCAACCTTATAATATTTCGATGTTGTTTAAGAGCCGCGCCGTATTACAAGTTATCTCTCCACAGCGAGGTCTGCTCTCTCGCGGATGAAATTGAAATAACGTAATAGGAAACGCTCTGTCCCCCCCCATTTACGCCGTGTTGGCCGGCGTGCGTAGACGATGTAACGTCGAAGAATTTTCGGGTAGCCTCGGTAGCGAGCTTCTCCATTGCTAGTTCTTTTGTTCCTATCCTCGCAACGCGACGACCTCGCAGCGAACGTACAATGCGACTTGTTTTTTTTTGGTTGTTTTTTTTTTTGTCGTTCTGTCAAAGGAAATGCCCGTGACGCGGGAAATTATCTGTCTCATTCGGCGATAGCGACTGTGATGCGACACGTATAAAATACGCGATATTAAGGATGGTTATAATAATAACACCAATAATAATCATCACAGTTGTGTCGTAAATTTTGATTTTACGCATAGATGTTCGAATCGCGTTTGCATTGCCTTCGAAGATCGTCGAATATTATAATGTGTGTGTATACATAAAAGCGAATAAAAGTGACGAGGTCAGTTTTAACTTTATCACCCAATACGTCTTGTCATCTACGTGACAAGTAATTTTTTTTTTTATTATAATAATAGAAATTTCGAAAATTCGTGAAAATTTATTTTTACCTACTGGTCAATAAATTTATACAGTAGCACCAAATTCTAAACAAACCTTATTGTGAAAATACGCGGATTCAAATACATAAATGTCGTTTGCACGTAAATATACATGTAAATATATATAGATCCACGTACACATTGTCAGCGCCGAAACGGGCGCACACTTTGATTTATTTCGGAATTACAGGAAAATTGATCGTCTTTGGCGCCGGTATAACATTAATTGTTATATCGGGCGGAGGATTCATAAATCTCGATAAATATAATTTTCCATAACACTAGCGAATCTCGTTCGTCTTGCGTGTCTGCCTTAGGTAAAACGCAAACAGGCATAAACAATAGCTATTTATACACATATATATATATATATATATATATATATATATCTATATGTATAGTTCTTGCATAAAGCAGAAGTACATTGCAAATAATGCTCCGACAGCCGGACGGGAATGTCATTTACCCGTCGGGACACTTTGCACGTGGTCGACGCTCGAGACCATATAGCTGCCCCCTTCCGCGCTCCTCCCACGAAGAATGCGACAATTGGCAAATGCGTCCCGTTGGAATTCGGCCCGATGAAGAAGCGTCGGATCAGTACATGATCCGTCGTCTTCCCAATTATTCTGTCTCTCTCTCTGTTGCAATTCTAAGTGTTCCTTTCTTTCTCTGAACAATAGACACAAATAATAACCGCTCGCTCAAAATTTGTTACAGACGGAGAGAGAGAGAAAGAGAACGGAATTATAAAAAAATACATGGGAGTCGCGCCCATTTCACACGTGAAAAAGGCAAAAGCAGATAGAGAGAAAATTATTTTATAAGTGTATGTAGATATATATATATATATATATATATATATATAATATACAGAAATACACACGCATACACACACACACAGCACACACACACACACACACAGCTATGAATAGCTCGAACTAATGCGGCTTTCATTAAATGACGTCAGTTAAGTGCGTGCTCAAAGTTATTCCAGGCAGTCGTAAAGTTACGCGGCTTCTGATAAATCCAGCCAGGCGGCTGCCACATATATATGTATATATGTACATATATATATATATATATATATATATATATATATATACACATATGTATATAAAATACCATCCACGCGGTGTGGCTCTTCTTCCTCTCCCTCTTCCCTCTACTCGTATATATATATATATATATATATATATATATATATATATATATATTTCATATAGAGGGGACGATCGGTCTGCCGAGCGTGCATGGGGCATCGGAAACTACACACGCATATATATTATATACGCAAAAAGGGAGGAAAACGAGACAGAGAGTGCCAGAGTGAGAGAGAGAGAGAGAGAGAGATGTAGGGTTGGCGCGGTGGCGGCAGCGATGCATCGCTCGCGCCTGACATGTTTATCGCGCCTTGATATTTGCTCGTAACCCTCCGCTCCCTCGCCCCCCCAACAACCATCCACGACCCTCCTTCCCCACCAGCGCGGCTCGCGCCGTACCGTATCGGCAGCCAGCAGCAGCAGCAGCAGCAGCAGCAGCAGCTCGACTGCAGGGAGAGCGAACGCGGCGTCGGAGTGGCAGGGGGAACGGCAGGGGGGTTGTGGGTGCGAAACGCGTGCGCGTGACGTGATTGCCCCATGAACTCGCGCTCGCGCTCTCTCGCTAATTGCGGCCGCGGATTATTTACGACGCGCGTCGCGCTCGGAGCCGCGCGACACCTATACGCGCGCACGCGGCGTGGAGCCCGGTATGGTTGGCGGGATGGGGGTAACGGACGATGGGGGAGGGGGTGGGGGTAGGGGTTCGATGGATGTCCGGTTCGATGCGCGGCGGGCAGCGCGATTGCGACGCGACGCTCGGTGGCGTGCGAGAGAGCGCGGAAAAAAAAATTTTTTCCAGCGCCCCCCCCCGACCGCTGGTGCGCGAACCCCCGAAAATTAGAGGAGAGCTGTATTGGGTGGAGTGGGTATGGGTGCGCGAGCGCGTTACGTGCGTAGAGTGTGCGCGCGCGTCTGTAGGGGCACACGAGCGCTCTTCTACAGTCACGGCCATATGGACGCCATTGCTGTTCCCACCCCCGCCCAGCTCCATTTTGGGGCGTTATGAACGGAGAGGGAGAGGAAGAGCGAGAACTGCCGCCGCGATCGATATGGTGGCTATTTTCTGGAGCCGAAACGCGCGCGTTATACGGGCGCAAAGCCCACGGCCTCGACGGGGAATTGATTATTAATTGGTTTTTTTTTGTGACGGGAATAACAAATATTGCCTCGATTCGATTGTTTCTTTTTTTTTTTAGTTTTTTTTTTTTTGGCGAATCAATGCACGTATAGGTATAGAAGGCTCGTATGGATTTATCTTTGATTTGTGGATCGACGAGCGAACTAATAAAAAGTTTTTATGAAAGAGGCATCGGATATTATTCGCTTTATCTTCAAGCGAACGAATATAAAACGAAAAACGTATTGCTCCTCAACAGCATGAGTGTAAAAGTAATACGGAGTGTGACAAAATCATTTGACTAATTCTCAAATCCTCGTATCAGACTGTAGTCGTATACAACTTTTCGTTGTGCTGCGATTACGAATAGGGCCTCCATTTTCGTGTATCATAGAAAATTTGTAAGATATTATAACCTAGAAATTTACAACAACGACTAAATAAAGAGATATAATTAATACGTTCGTTCGAAGATTCTTCGGTATTTTCTTCTTCCGCTGATACATCGAAGATTATCGTATTCGTTAAATTACTTCCGAATTTGCTCACACTTTATAATATAAAATACACTTTAAAAAACATCAACGACACTTCAAAATGCACACAATTATTTTTAAGCATGTGTTCACTTTCGATGTTACATATCTTCGAATGGAGGCAGGAAACGTATTTTTTTGCACTTTTGGATTAAAACGGGTGTGTGTGTGTGTGTGTGTGTGTGTGTATATATATATATACAATCTCGAAAACACGATGTGATAGACCAATTTTGAGGCAAAGTGTTGGTATTTATATGATCGCATCGAAAAAACTTCGAAAAAGTAATACACAGAGTCCGGTTTATGGGTGTAATATCCGTTGCCCCGCGATAATTAAAATTATATATTTATGTTAATTAAATAAACTATATATATATATATAACTGGTAATAATAATATATAATTAATACTAATTTGCGTTCGGCCAAAAGTATAACATCTTTACCGATGCGCGCGACCCTCGATCGCTAATTTACAACTAATTAAAAAATAAAATCAGCCCGCGTATCGGCCGGGAATTTATTTAATGCACAATATTATCTAAGTTTATGGGCCGCGTATATATGCGGGACACCGAATTCTATATATATATATATATATATATATATATATATATATATATATATATAAAGCAGAAAAGTTGTGTTCCGCGCACAATGGGAATATCTAAATTAAAGGCCCCATCTCGCCTCGATTAAAGCGCGAGCCCGCCGCCGCTCTCTCCTTGGGAGCCCCGGCGATGCCGACACGATCGTTTCTCCGTATCTTTCCCATCATTTATATCGGGTCCACCATCATAAAAATACATGTAAACTGTTCTTTAATTAAAATACCCCGCGACCGGCGAGTCGCGCGGGCGTATTTTTTACAAAGGCAATCCTATATATTACACGCACGTACACTAACGTTCGCGAAACACCGATGGCGAACACTGGAATATATAAGAACGCATCGCCTACTATCAAATAATTAAGTTCTTTAAATAATGAAATACCAGGCGCTTTTCGCGCGTTCTTCAAGAGCTGAGAAAGAACGCCCCGCCGTTCGGCCATTGCCTCAATCTTCCACTGAATGAGAAAAGAAATGCAATCAAAAAAAAAAAAAAAAATGAAAAAAAAAACAAAGAAGAAAAAAATACGAGCTGCCGAGAGCCGACGGTGGAACGAGCGACCGGCAGCGGTCTCTCGCCTGCTGCGGCGATGCTGTTCGGGTGAAAAAACGCGAGGAAGTTTCGCGCGCGCCGCGCGTTATCCACGCGAAGAATGGACAAGAAGTTCGACCGAGAGAAAAAAAAATGAAGAAACCGAGGGTAAAAAATCACGAAGAACAAAGAGATCTGAGGAGGCGAGAGAAAGGATTGAGAGGGGAAGGCTGAGAGTGAAAAAAAGAATCGGGCTGGAGGAGGAACCTCGCGAGGAGGCTCACGATGACTCGAATCTGGAAACGACGTCGGAGGAGCCTTTACCAGAGTATGTACATTGCACGCGATATATATATATATACACACATATAGACACACACACACACATATTTGAAAGTCGAAAAGGACGCGGCCACCTCTCTACTTGCTCATCGCATAATGCGGGTATATTTAATGTATATATAGATACGCATGTATATTACGTGTATGTATACATAGAATACGTATAAAGTCACGCTCCAGCGAGAAGGAAGCCGCGGTAATGGTGCGTGGTAAATGATAATAACTACTAATAACGGATAAGTGTTTGCACAATATCCTTCTGCTGTCCAAGAGTAAGAGCGAGAGAGAGAGAGAGAGAGAGGAGACGAGCATCGGCACCATACGCGATGGGTACGGTCGGGGTGAAGCCCGCGAGAGGAGGGCCCGGTGCAAAGTCGTTTCACAACGCGCATTAAAAGACCGTGGGGCTCGCCGAGCTTAATTACAGTAATCCACGCCTATATATATATATATACATGTATATATATATATATATATGCACATGCACATCACCACACACCCTCCTCCTCGCCCATTTCCCGGGGCTGTGGTCCGCCGTGGAAAAGTCCTACCGCGGATCATCCCGCCGACGGACGAGGCGCCGCGGTGGCCGCCGCCGCGTGGAAAAGAGAACGCGCGCGAAATTTTTCCCGGCGGCTCCCTCGTCCACAGCTATATATAAGCAGCGGATATAATGCCCGGGAGCTCGTGCCTCTATATATATATATATATATATATATATATATATATATATATTTGTGTATGTGTGTGTGTGTGTGGACATACTGCAGACGTCCGTTGCGAGAAGGTAGAGGGAAAAAGAAAGAATGAAGTTCCGGGAACATTAATGCGGGAGAGTCGTGGCGCTCGCCGGGCGCTTATAAATTCATGAAAGTTTCCCCCGGCAAGAAAAAGAGTAAAGAGTTTCGCGGAGCCGCTAGCAAGAGAAGGAGAAAGAGAGAGAAAGAGAGAGAGAAATAGTGTTAAGATGGTATATGTACGTATATAAAAGGAGGAAGCGCGGCTTGCGAGCTCGCTACGGCGTCCGTCTACATATCTCTCTCTCTCTCTCTCTCTCTCTCTTATATTTGTATATTTTCCGCGGGATAATTATCGTAACGGCAACGAAATTTGCAGGGGCTAGGTGGGAAAGTATGCTCGCGAGTTGTCCCTCGGGCGAGGCGCGGGACGAGAGCGCGGAGAGCGAGAGAGAGAGAGAGAGAGAGAGAGAGTAATGAGTAAAGACGCGATATAAATGCGAACGTTAAAGGAATATGAATACACGCGTACGCAAAACTTCAGAACGAAGTTTAGCTTTTATATCTGCACGATGATAATTCCGAGGAAAGGAATTTCTTTGCTTATTCTTTCTCTTCTTCCTCTTTCTTTCGAGCGAAACGCGTAAAGTAATTGTCTATTACTCAATTAACTGTAAAAACGTTGTCATCGTTACTAATAGCCCGTCCGTCCTGCGCATTTTTTCTCTCTCTTCTCTTTCAATTATTTACGACAGTAAACTATATACGCCAAGGTCGTTCTGTTGCACAGGCTTAAATAATTTCTAAAATTGTCATTGAATTGCGATACAGGGATAGAAGCTCGCGCTTCCGTACGGCTACGACCGTTCCCTGTAATATTATGGAAATTCCGATCGTCGGGGCTTTATCGAGGAATTTTTCGGTATATCGCGAACGAAACATCGTGTACGAACGACGAACGACGAAAATAATATTACAGCCAAAAAAAAAGGAAGAAAAAAATGATAAGATAATTCATCGTTGCCGATAGAATCGATCCCTGCCTCGTGGTACGAATCGACGAATCTTAAACGGAGTCTCAAACCGACCTGCCTGATCCATTTGATGTTCGTAGAGCCACGACAATGGGAGCGCGAGCATCGCCGTACGTTGGGCCGTGCGGATCGAAATAAAGAGCCGAACGACACGGCCGAATCGAGGGCTTGCCTCATTCGCAAGCCCTCCCAGCGGCCGAGATTCTCCAAATCGCAGGAGGCTCGGATTAGCCAGCGTACGCCTACAAACGTACGTATATGCGTGATAAATTGCTTGAGCAAGGGCAACGACAAAAAATGACGCTGGCAACGTTAATGACGACGCGATGACGTAGGTCGCGTGAGCGTGACTTGAGCTTCGAACGATCGAGGGTGTTGTGGAAGAGCCCACCCCCCCCCCCCCCGATGCACACGGGGCGACGCGTCGAGACGGCGCGGCTGCCGAGGACCGCGACAATTCCGCGACTCCGCGCGCGAATGTACTAATTCGTTCGGCGAACCGACGCCGCCAGCCCCGGCCCCCGGGACTTCCCCCCCCCCGCCCCCTTTCTCGCGCGCGCGCGCGCGTACGCGTTTTTAAATACGCGCTCGTACCCGCGCGTGCTCGAATTGGACGTGTGCGCGCGGTGGGCGGACGAGGTAACGGAGGCCGCGGTTCGCCGCGTCGCGGGCTCGAGCTCGATCGGGGGCGCGAGAAGCGAAGGCTCGAGGGAGCCGCTTCATTGCAACGGTCGTCCGGCGTGTACTGGGAGAGCGATGCTTAGAATCTCCTCGAGTGAACGTTCGAAGCTCCCTCCGCTCTCCCCTGCCACCTACCACTGGGCAATCGTCATATATATATATATTTCGATTGTGCGCGACATTAACATTCCATTTCTCTTTCCTCGAAGAACCAGACTAGAATGGGAAGCCTCGAAGGAGGGATATAAAGAGAGACAAGAATTGAGAGAGAGAGAGAGAGAGAGAGAGAGAGAGAGAGCGGCACACCAAGGCAGTCGGGGATGAATCATCTGCGTCTCCATATTCCTCGACCTTCGAACGTATTATACATATATGTATGTGCGCCGAATCCGGATTCGAGCTGCGATGCGCGCGAGTCTCTCTCTCTCTCTCTCTCTCTCTCTCTCCCTCGGTGGAATCGGCCGCTAGCTGTTGTGTATGTATTACACACGTGTGGGCTCGAGTTGTGCGCACGCACACGCACACTAAGCCGATTCACGGCTCTATATATATATAAATAGATATATATAAAGAGAAGGTGTGTAAGAGGAAAAGAGAGAGAGAGAGAGCGAGAGAGAGAGAGAAAGAAACGAATGGCAGCTGGCTTGTGTGCGCCGCCCTTCTCCGTGACAGCCATGGCGTCCAACAAGTAGCGACCTATAGCCTCTTTCTCTCTCTTTCTCTCTCTCTTTCCTTCCCATCGTAGATTTCTCTCTCTCTCTCTCTCTCACTTCTTCTCCTGCTGTATGGCGGTCGCGGGAACGCATTTTACACTGATCGCCCATCTCCAAATAAACATATCGCCCTCGTCGTATACTTATAGACGGATTTATCCTACTTATAGATATACATTGCCGTTCCTTTTAATAGGATGTATTTTCGCGCGCTGTCGAGTCTCTGGCAAGAGCGTCAACGGCGCGGAACCCACTGAGAACCGGAAACACGCGCAAAAGAAGAAAGAAACGAATAAACGAATAATTGCCCAAAACACGGGTCCGAGTCAATTTTAGCCGAATATTAATCTTAAATTTTGATTTTTCACTTGTACATGGTTGATAAAATCGTTTTCACGAACGGATTATTATCATTATCATTTTTTTACGTTTACATGATAAATGCAGTAAAGCTATTGCTTCACGCTTAGGGGTAAAATAATTTTAGTAATACGGCGCAGTCCGTGTCGTGCGTTAATTTGAAGAGAGCGAAAAACGAATTCAAAATTTCATTAGGAATTGAGCCAAGACAAAATGAATGAGTGAAACGTTCTACGTTTTAATGCAATTTGCGATTCTTGTCAAACAATTATTCAAGAATTTTTAATAATGTATAAGAAACGGATAAAACAATTTATGAGTTTTTATTAATTAATCATTAGAAGAAAAAAAAATTTTATCACTATTTATCAGAATATCCTAGAATTTTTTAGCTTATTCTATTTGTCATCAGCAAATTAAAATAAACTACTTAATATTTCAAATTAATGGCAATAGAAATTGTCAGTGCAGTGAAATCTTTCAATAATATATATATATATATATATATATATATATATATATATATATATATATATATATATATCAAAAGCAACAATTAAACAAGTCGGAAAATTCAATACGGAAAATGATTATCTCGGTTTGTTTCTTGTTGTTGTTGTTTTTCTTTTAATTAACCAAATTATAATACCAGTACTATAACAAAACTTCTATAATTTATTTAATCTTTTGTCTTAATTCTAAATACGAATGTGGATGCCTTGAGTTCTGCCCGCTCTCCCGTTTATATCGAAATCAATGTAGAAAAGATTGTCTTTCAAAGCCGTACCAAAATATCCCCAACGATTACTTTGCATTATTCGCTGGTGAAAAATATTTGATTTTCGCAATCGTAATAATAGTCACGATGAGATTCATGCTGTAATATTGAGAAAAAAAGAATATTTTCTCTCTCTCTCTCTCTCTCTCTATTCGCCCCGCTTCGCTCATTTCGCCCGTCCTCGTCCCGGCGCTGTCGTCCCCTCGCGGGGACAACGTAAATACGCGCGCGCGTCGCGTCGCCGAGCTGCCGCGCGGACTTCTTTATTGCATATTACCTGTCGCGCGCTGCTTCTATCGGCGCAAATATTCAGTTACTTTTGAGAGAGAGAGGAGAGAGAGAGAGAGAGAGGCGCGCAGTGCGCGAAAACAAAACGGGCTCGGGAAATAAGCGGGGGGGGGGTGGGGAGCCCGAGCGGAGGAGCACGAGGCGACCGATGTCCGGCCGAGGGTGGCGCGGGGACAACCGAGCGATTTAGTACTTCGCGCGCGCGCAGGGAAACGATGAGATATCGTCCTTACGCGCGCGCGTCCACCCCCGTATCCTTATCGGAAAACGCTGACAATCGCGCCGAAAGTAAATGATGCGACAATAGAGGAGGGCGCGAAAGGCCGCGCGGATGAGGTAGAGGCAGCGCGGCAGATGCGAGTCCGTCTCGCGCTCTTTGGCGCGTTCGATCGCCGGAGACAGTTGCGACGCATTCCCTCCACATTTTGTGTGTGTGTGTGTGCGTGTGTGCGTGTGTGCGCGCCGGTTCCCAGGTCTCTCCACGTATTATTCTTCCGTCCGAGTACCGTGTACACCGCGCGGCCGACAGCGTTTAATAAATACGCGCGTCTCTGTTCGCTGGAAGGGTACGAAAGTGGAGGAGGGCGAGGGAGAGGCGGAGATATATAGAGGGAGCCGAGATCCGTATGAAACGCCACGGCCAAGTCCGCGCCGGCGGCGGACCGAGCGCCTCGCGCTATATGAAAGTGCAAATTATGCAGGGCGCACCCCTATATATATATATATATATATATATATATATATATGTATATATATATATATTATCTTTTTTACGACCTTAATTTTCCCTCCGACGGCATTAAAGGCGCGCTCGCGAAGCGCGCGCTAGAGCTCCCGTCGCCGAGTATTATCCGCAGTTTTGGATTCTTCGGCGTTGCCCTGCGGTGGCTGGGTAGGATGTGGACCCCTTTGGACTCCGCTCATCTCTCTCCCTCTCACTCTCTCTCCTCTCTCTCTCTCTCTTTCTCTCTCTTTCTCTCCTATATATATATATATATATATATATCACACCCACTTTATTTACTCTCCGCGCGAGGAAGAAGAGTTTTGAAGCATCGCCGAGCTCAGTTCGCTTATATATATATATATATTTCTCGACGGGTATCGCGAGCTGGATTATATAGACGAGCGATGATCTTGCTTCACGGCCAAGTTTTTCTCGATAAAGTAAGAGAGAAAGAGACAGATAATATTATCCGTACTGTACACACCACACCTTAAAGGGTGGTGTATATAGTCCTTCAGGTGGAAAGATGCCTTTTTAGCGCGAGTCGGCAAAAACGCCCCTGTATTTTAATATACTTACACACATACAACACACACGTGCACTGCACACAATGACACACACACACACACACACACACACTAGCAGACAAAATACATTTTGAATTTAACACAGGAATATATTTTATAAATCTTCATTAGCTATTGTATTCTTGGCGCCCTGAAAATGCAGGGCCAAGAAGTAAAGTTGTACCAGCTGAATATGCAAAGACTTATTTGTATATTTTCTTTTATAAGCTTTCTGCATCAGCTAATGAAAATTTTTTTTTCGTTCAATCGACAATTTTGTTTTTCTATATTACAATACTGGAATGCATATAGGCAATTGCTACCGAAAAGAAAAATTGAATAAATTGTGTTTTTTCTTTTTCTGAAAAATATAATTGCTGCATTAAAGAAAAAATCATACCAAACAGACTAGAACCGTACGGATTTCAAGCAATGGCTTAAGGATAACCTCGGACGGACGACGACAGTCCGCAAATTTAACGGTGTAAAAAATTCATTGCGTTGATAAACTGAGGATAATTAATGAAGATATTAAATGTGGTAACTTTAATAGTTGACCAGAGATCACACAGTTGTTAAGTCGAATGGATCGTACACAAAAATATCATATGTATAAACGTTCAAATCGTATTTCGCTGCCCTCACGCTCTCACACTCTCTCTCTCTCTCTCTCTCTCTCTCTCTCTCTCTCTCTAATTCCCCAGAGCATAAGAAAGGCACACACGTCGCGGCGCGGACGGAGCGTTCCCGCGGGGCGCGAGATCGCCGGGGGTCGGCCACCGCGGTAATACGCGTACATGTGCGCGGGGTACATAGAGAGAGAGAGAGAGAGAGAGGGGGGGGCGAGAGAGTGAGGCGGGAAGCTCGGATTCCCGGGCAATCGTAAAACCGCGCAAAACACAACTTGCGGGCGGCGCGCGAGCGCAAAGAGAGCCCGTGAGCGCAAATAGTCGAGACCGCGGAGGCGGGGCCGAGGTACCCGCGAGCCGGGCCGAGAAGGGAAGGCTGGCGGTGGCGGTGGCGGCGGCGCGGAACCCGCGAGGTGCGGCGGTCGGGAGTTCTCCATAATGTTTCTTTATATCTTCGAAGTAAAATCGGGATTGAAAATATCTTTGGCCCCTCGCACGTGTACATATTTATACAAATATATATATATATATATATATATATATATATATATATATATATATATACACACATATAGTGCAGGACAGAAGGCAAGAGAGCCAGGCTCTTTCATGTTTAGCGCGTTCTCCGGGGCGGTCCGCGTGGAGCAGCGAGCGGCAGCCGCAACCCGCCCTCGTGGTAGCTCATTAAAAGGGCTTTGGTAATTGGCAAAAGTTTATACACCACGTTTCCGAGAGGAACATAATAGTATAACCTTGTACACCTATATATATATATATATATATATATATATATATATATATATATATATATCCTCTAACGAATATATGACATATAAATAGCTATAAAGTTTATATCTATCTCGAGATTTCAACACGACAGCTTTTCAGGAACCTTCCTATGATTATGCGCGTTAATTGCCGCTAATTGCCTCCTAAATAAAAATGCTCACCGCTCAGTGAGTTTCATCGAGCGAAGTTAGCGCCACAACGGCTGCGATACTATTGGAAAATAATTTTAAATAAATGCGATAAGGCTTTATAATCTGCCGTTAAGTATCCTACGGAGATATTCCGAGTGAAAAGTGAAGATAAGAAAATTTGTTTTTTTTGCATCTCTAGGGGTTGTTGAATTTTAACCCCTAACTTTTTTTTTTTTTTTTTCAAATACACGGCTTGCCAATCAGCTCTTAATTAACTGTCGAGAATCCCGCAAATGCACAATAACTCGCCGCGTAAACGCGATTAACGAGGGCTAAATTTTTTAAAAAAAAATTCTTTCCAATTTTCGCCAGAGCAAACTTTAAACAGATAATTAACGGCAAACTATGCGTCTAGCCGCGTTCGTGCAAAATTGCATTATAAAAGTTTTTCTGGGCACGGCTGGTGGCTTCTCTCGGAAATCGACGCCGCGATAAATTTTTTTATTTAACGAACAATCAACGGTAGTTAATGCGTATAATAATATAAAAAGGTTGGTGAAAGTTGTCGTGTTAAGTTCAGGGACGTTGTAATATATACAATCGTTCGGATATTTAGAATTGGAAGAATTTGGAAACGTTGGGCTCGTATAATTAATATTATGCTTCTTTCTCTCTTGCCTTCTCTGTCTCTCTCTCTCTATTTTTTTTCCTCTTTTTTTAATGCTTCGATAAAATCGATCGGGAACGAATTAAATCGAGCATCGAATGGTCCCGCCCGCGAATTTTATTGTCTACTACGAGATAAATGCCGCAATTAAGTATAATGTTTACAATTTTATTTCGATGCGAATTTTTATCGTTACACACACACACACACACACACATGTAGAAATTATAATATCGGCACAATATGATTCTTGGTTCATAGTTACGGTGAATGGTGGATCGTTTAATAAAGTCAAATAATAATTGTTCGCGTGCCAACTAATATTCTATACACGCATGTATGTATATTTTTTTATGTGCATGTGCGTATGTGTGTGTGTGTGTGTGTGTGTGTGTGTGTTTATATTACAATCTATGGAGCTATATAAACGAGACAACAAAAAAGACGTCGTCCATCATCTTTAAGACCGGGACACCTTTAACTCAGAGACAATCGGTACACCTGTCACGTATAATTGCCTCGATGTATAACTAATAAATAATACATGAAATTTCGCGGGGGCCCGATAAGAGCGCATGGAGAAGTAGAAAAGCAGTCGAGGGGCTAAATAAATTGCGCTTTTTACGGGGCCCCTGCTTTCGAATTCAGTCGTTGATTGCTGTATATATATATATATATATATATATATATATATATATATATATATATATATATAATACAGAGACACGCTTTGAATTATATATGTAATCATACGTTATAATCGTTACGCAATTATAAAACAGTCCGTTCGAACGGTCGGGAATTCAGGCAAATTTCTCACTCCGCAGGTCTCCGATCTTTATTTTAATTATAATTCGGCACATTTTTGTTTGTTTGTTTTTTTTTTTTAATTGGACGCGCCTCCTCAATTATCGCCCAAGTACCCGTTAATAATTTAATTTGGTACTTTTTATTACATTCGAATCACCGAAAATTACCGGACGATTGAAAATGGTGTAAATATTAATGCTCTATCGGTCGATTTTTCACCGATTCAAGACGATGAACAAGAAAATTGTCAACCATGCAATATAGTCACTGGTCTGCTATAAATAAGATTTCACTGATTCGAATTTCGATTGCAAATAAAACTAGTAATCGGCAATATTATGTACGAACTTTTGTAATTTGCGTTAGTGAAAAAAGAAAACAGTCACAAATTAAATTTTAAGAGAAGAAGAACGGTGTCACTTATTTGCCGCTCAAAAGTTCACTCCATTTTTAGCAGCACCTTCTCGATCTTAAACCGATCACACTTGAAGATTCATACATACGCGCGGGCGCTGACCGTGTGATACTTCCGCGTCACTCGCACGCCTATCGTCGCCTATCGTCACTATCACACACACACACACACACAAACGCATCAACACATCTCCAGCTATCCGTGTAAAATACGCCCTTACCGCGTCCTGTCGTGGCTGCCGCGATTCCCTCCAGCTCAGCCCGGTGGCTCGCTCTCGCCCCCTTCTCGTCGACGTTACCTGGACAAACCTCGATCGCCGAATGACGCGGGGGCGTCGACGCGCACGCGAGCCCGAAGGGCGGCTAAAAAACAAGAATAGACAGCTCTGGGCGCGCGGCTTACTTACACCGGCACGACCGCGCTGTCCCCTTATAAAGTACTGCCCGATTTTGCGTGAACCGGAGCTGTCCAAGGACTCGGAGGCGGCGACGGCGGCGGCGACGGCGGTGGCGGCGGCAAAACCCGGGATTCTAACCCCTTTGTACGGCGGTCGGTGCCAAGGTCGCTGTCATTCCGCCGTATCCCCGGCGACGCGTTAACGGAACAAATGGGAAGAATAACGAAATAAAATCATAAAAATGAACGAGGAAGCGAGGACTCGGGGGTGGGGGGGAGGCAGGGTGAAGCGTACCTGCTGCTCGCGAGCCGCCTGCCGAAGATTCAATCCCCGCCTGCCGAAGATTCAATCCCCGCCTGATTCTTTAGCGCGCGCGCACGCTCGCTCGCGGGAGGTCGACGCAGCGGTGAAGGGTGCAGGGGCGCCGCCGCGACCTTGGCCCCTCGTTCCCCAAGGGTGACAGACCCCTTTTCGTTCAAAAGGGTAGCCGCTGTTTATTATACCGTGAACGGCCTTCGATCGGCGGGTCGGCGTTTTTTTGCCCTCCTCCGTCGCCTCGCGGCCGTTCCCGGCGCGGGCCGGGCATTTTCTCAATACGACCCCGCGCGCGATTGCCCGCGGTTCTGACGAGGCGTCACGGACGGGGACCTTTTTTTTGTCCGAGCCGTCCGTCTCCCCTCCCCCTGCCGTCAGTTTGACCGCGCGCGGGAGCGGGCAGCGCCAAGGTCAAGGGCCGCGCGGCGATCGCAACCCTTCGGCCCTCGGGTTATTGCTGTACCTGACCGGAGCGAGGCGGCGGTCTCGGGATCTCCTTGCACGACCGAAGCCTTTTGTTTCGTTCGTAAGGCGAGTTATTTTTTTTTTTTTTTTTTTTATTTGGCATTTTCCAGAACGTGGCGCGGGGGGAATGGGGGGGGGCGAACGGGCTTCCCCCGTTTTTTATGACATGGCATATATACCAGATTGACGGAAGCGCGGTCGTTACTTCTTAATTTATATACCCGCTTTGGGGTACCGCTGTCCTTTTCTTTTTGTCGTCGGAAGAAGATTTGAGGAATTTCATCGGGAAGGAGGTTTTTGGAAAATTCTCTTTTTCTTTCGGGCGGCGAATCAGCCGAACGCTAATGTGAAAAATTATTTTATTGAACGGCAGAAAAAAAGGTTCGCCATAGTTATGTGCGAACGAACATTCGCGAACACGGATATTAAATATAGTATTATACCAGGAAAAAGGAAGAGAGAGAGAGAGAGAGAGAGAGAGAGAGAGAGAGAGAGAGAGATTCAGGCCTGTCCAGTTTTCTATTTATTTTAGCGTCTGTAAAAAGTTTTCTACCGCTGTCCCTCGCTCTCCTCCTCCTCTCTCTCTCTCTCTCTCTCCTCTCTCTCTCGCGCGCGCGCATCTTATCTATGCATAATTTACAGTTAAAACAAACCGCAAAGCACCCAAGAGGCGGAATTCTTACGAGCGCCATAAATCACTGGAACATTATAAATGAATTAGGGGAACCCTTCCCATATGTATATATATATATATATATATATATATATATATATATATATATATGATTTTCCGCCTCTGCCGCGCATATCGAAATATTCTCGGCCGCTTCGCGATCGCGCGCGGACTAAATAATTGTTAAAATAAAATCGCATCGGGATCTCAGAGACATGAAAATGCTCGTAAAGCTTCGGACGGCTCGCAGCCCCGTTATGCCTTATAATAAAGAGACACACACAGAAAGAGAGAGAGAGAGAGAGAGAGAGAGAGAGTCCGGAATTCGATCGCGACTTCTCGCCGATCCTCCCGCGCGCGAAAACTTTCGGCATGCACGACCGCGCAGCTCGCGCGTTCCGCGTGCGTTATCCCTGCCCCCTCCCCCTCCCGACTCCCCCTCGTGGCCGGGGATGATTTACGCCGAGTTGATGGTAGCGCGCGAGAGCGCGCGCTGCAGTCGCGCCAATTTTACGCGAGCGTTTTAAATGGGGAGATAAACGTAAAGGAGGCCTTTTACGGCGCCATCAAATAAACAACTTGACTCCTCCTTCGGCTTTGCCTGTTCGCCGCGACGCGGTGCTGCGTTACCGCGTCTATACGCGATGCCCTCGACTGTGTACTCTCTTTTTCTTCCCCTCTCTCTCTCTCTCTCTCTCTCTCCTTTTGGATTCTACTTCATATATATATGCATATTATACATACACCCTCTATATACACTTGTGCGCGGCTTTCTTTTCTTGCTCTTCCTCGTCACTTAGCACTTGATGTACGCCGGCTACACAGACACACACACACACACGTATGCAGAAGCGCCGACCTCGATGGATACCCTCAACCATCGCCGAATTCTGCGCGTGTGTAGAAATACTGTGTATAATATCTTTGCAAACGGGAACAAAAAAACGGGGGGGGGGGAAATTACTTATAAGCCGGCCACTCGGCCGCAACGAACGCGATGTCTGCGCGAGCGACCCGCAACGTCAATGCGCCGACGCCGCCTCGGGCACTCGTCCCCCTCCCCATATTAACGTGCGAACTCGTCGGTTACTGAGCGGCGATTCCGCGCCGCTAATGAATTTCCCATTAACCGTGCGTTTCTCGATCTTCGCTTAAGCTTCCATCGTATCCTGCGGTAGAGTCGAAGCTAATATACGACGTTTTCGTTCTGCTCGGCGTACATAATTTAATTAAGAAAGAAGAAAGTTTTACGACGCGTCGTGTATAGATTTAATGACTGGAAACTTTTTGATTTTGTTGTTGGTTTTTTTTTTTTATTTTCCTAGTTAAAGAGCAAGGTAGGAGATCGAGTAAATAAAGAAGAAGGACATTTGTATACGCGGGAAGTTTGCAAATATTCGGCCGTACGACAGATTTGGGTCCAGATTAGCTCTGTATTATTAGAACCGTAAAAGAAACTTGTGAGCCAGAAGGGTAACCAGTCTTCGTCTATATATATATATATATCATTGAATTTAGTTCTGGCGAAGCAATTGAGATTTAAGTGTCTCCGCGATTGACCGATAAAAGAGCGAGGAGGTCACGTCATCACCCCCAGAGCGTCCGAAGCTCGAGACGAAAACAAAAGTACGGACGGGGGCAAAAGCGGGGGCCTCCGCGAGCGCGAAGAAATACGGAACGCTACGCCTGCGTACAGTTTTTTTTTTTGTTTGTTTTTTTTTCTTTTTTCGTTTTTAATTGAGGGCGAGGATTCGTTCGCGGCTCGGTTTGCGGCGATTCCGCCAGAGCGACTCTCATATATATATATATATATATATATATATATATATATATATACTCGTATAGATTAACTTCCCACCCACATCTCGATGGCTGAAATAATCGAATTAGGAGGAACTATCGAGCACTGTGTGTGCACAGACGGACGAGACAGGAGTTCCGCGCACGATTTTCTTCGTATGGGAAGGCGAGCACTGAACATTTCTCGACATTTATTATTTTTTATTTTTATTTGGCCAAAACGTTCTGTGCTGTCTATGAAATAAACTCCGGCTGATTAATGTTTATTATGATTTATGATTTATAATACCTTCACCGTGCGAGTATCTCCGGCTGTAGGAACAGCTCCAGCCGATCGACCACACACACACATACACACACACACACGCACGCACACACACACACACACACACACACACACACACATATATATATATTTAAGATTTCGTACCTCAGTTATTTACTAGTGATGTTCGATCTACAGACATCCCCGTTTCATCAACTGGAACAATTGAAATCGTTGGAACAGCGCGAACATGAGAAATGTTCCAATCAGTTCGGTGAGCTCGAGCCTGTACTGCCATAACGGTTCGAACCATCACGTCAGTCCCCGCTTTAATGTAGAGCACGTGGGCTCCGTCCGTCCATGTACAACTTATACGCTCCATCCGACGTTCGCGGTCGAGAAGAAAACATCTATACGCATGCGCCAAAACGCTAAAACTCTCTCAGGGTTGCCGCGTTCGAGCGTTCTTCACTCTGTGCGGTCTGTGTATAATAGTATACCGTATATGTGGTAGAGCATATATATATATACATATATATATATTACACATTAACAGGGATAATTGCTAATAACTGGCATAGAGAGAGAGAGAGAGAGAGAGAGAGAGGAGAGAGAGAGAGAGAGGATATGTGCGTGGATGGAGGGACGCGAGAAGAAAGCCGGAAGAGGCCAATCTCCTCCGGGCCGATGCTAGGCTGTGGCGGATAATTATACATATGTACGATACATGTACACTTACCGGAATACAGTAGCAGGGTGGAACGGGAAAAGGAAGGGAGTATAGGCGACCATCGAGGTCACGAAAGCGACATAGGATTCGAAAGAGGGGGGCGGGGGATCGAGTAGTTGAAAACTCACTGTCTCGCTCTTCATTGGTTTCAGCAAGACCTTCGCACACGATTCTGACACTTGACGCATTTTTACGAACGGTCGCAGAGAGAGAGAGAGAGAGAGTCGCTCGGGGCCTGGGGATTCGTCTGCAACTCACGGAGTCTTCTCTGTTATAATCGAGTAGAACGCGTGCGCGGCAAATTCCTTCCACTGCCCTCGTGGACCAAAGATAATTTTGCATTGACCATTCGCGCGACTACGCGCTCCAATGAATAATTTCCAATTTTCTTCAAAATTCAACAGCGACTCGTGCAGGCCGGCGCGGTGCAGGCTAAAACAATTGTCTTGCTTAATTAAAGCGCGCGCAGAAGCACGGACGATCAAGTATGACAGTCGTTTGATTTCGTGCACTATTTGTGACTGTGTAAATCAAAAAAAAAAAAAAAAAAAAAAAATCCATAAAAATTTAGACGTACGCGGTGAAACGTAATATTATTCAATATTTCGAGATATTAATGTCAATTCAATGTCCTACTTACTCTAATTATTTTCATCTTTAGTGTCGATCGAGGACAGACCCATTCATTATGTTAATATCAGAACATAAAATTTCTTTCATATTTAGTTGATAACTTGGAACAAAGCGAACGAACATTTGCGATGAATTAAATGGATTCTTTGTTGTGATTCCTTTCGTCGTCCGGCAGATGCACATAATTTTACAATTAAGAATACCGCTGCCGCTGTCATTGTTACCTTTTCGCGATATGAGTTCGAAAAAGTGCGAAAGAAGAATCGTTCTCATCTTTTATTATATAAGCTATGGATGGGTGCTCTGTACAATCGGCATCGAATATGAAAATTAGTCACTTCTAATTTTTCCTGTATGAAGTAGCGAATACTGTTGTATGCATTTAAATGACTATTAGACGTTACTTTGCTGATATAAAATCCACACTACACCTGGTCCTAATCGAAATCTTGGTGTCGCGCGTCGATCTATTTTACGACCGCATTATCGCTTATCCTCATTCTGGATTATCGATACACAGAATGAAAATTAATATAGACCGAATACTGAACAATATTTTTATCGTTATGGTCAAATTAATAATTACTATGATTATTACTTCACTCTATAAATTCTAAAAATGATAACAGCAGAAACATTCTTATTGTATTAAATTATTACCATTTTGTATATGCTTTTCATATGCATGTATTTTTAATCCACAACACAATGTGCACAATACATATCCATTCGTCTACCTATCAATCTATTCTTCTATCTCTCTCTCTATCTCTCTTTCTCGCTTGGCCCCTCCCAACCCCTTCGATCGTTTGTCATAAAGCGCCCCGCGCACCCCGGCCGTAAAGAGAGAGAGAGAAGAGAGACACTTGCCAATCGTTCGATGAGCATTTGCGCGGTGTAGAATAAACCCGTGCTCTATACCTATGTACGAATCTAGAAGCGGGCTATTATTATTGAAGGAGACGAGGCATCTTCCAAGTGCGCGGCGCCGTCAAAAGTGAAGCAAGTCATACCTGCGGGATGGCGTGATACTTATTACACACACGCATACACACACACACACACACACACACACACACACACACACACACACACACACACACACAATATGCGTGCGGGCATTGAAAAATCGCTGCGCCATTCGGATACACAGATACACAGATAAGTGACGGAAAATGTCGAACGAGACGTGCGAACAGATGTTGGTTTAAATCGAAAGAAAAAGATTGATGATACTTTGAGGCTCGGGTATAAATGCTTACAGGTCCGATTCAAAATCGAATTAAGTTATTCGAATATCTATATGTATATGCATGAGTATGTAGATTTTACGAATTGTCGTGTTGGTGTATATATATATATATATATATATATATATATATATATATATATATATATATATACCTGAAATATAATGCGACGTAATTTTATTAGCGATAAAATTAAATTGACGCCCGGATTAACTGCGCAAAGTTATAAAAAAGCAGTTGTAAACAGATTATTTTATTGCTATATTGTTAAAATTAATCAATTGCATCAATGATAATAAATAATAATAATTATTGTCGCGATTACAGCAGTTTTATTTATATCGAGTTGTTAATCATTTCTCTGTCGAATTACAAATTTTAATGCTCCATTCTCTTGGCTATATTTAAGCTATTACTTCTTTTACGTTATATAATATATACGTATATGTATATACAATTAGCTTACAAACGTACAAATTATGTAACTGAACCAATATTATTAAAAAAAAAAACATAATAATAATTGCAATAATAATAACAATACAATAATAATAATGTGGTGAATTCATATTTTATCAAGTCAGCGTAACGTAATGGGATTCTTAAGAAGAAGACGAAAAAAACACGTCCGCGGATAATAAGACGTATAATAAAAAAGTATAAAAGCACCTCGTAATAGGTCTTCTTCAAATTCTCCCAGCGACATCAAAGTTCCCTCAATGTTTACTTCATATATAAAGCAGGTTACACGAAGCACGTATATACGCTGTATCTTATTATATATATATATATATATATATATATATATATAATATATAATACTCGACTCCCGCCCTCTTAGAAATCAGCCCCGTCCTCTTCGGCACCACCTTTTCCCTAATCTCCGTCGCCGAAGACGACACTCCCGACACTCCAAAAGCTCTATCTCACCCGTATGTATATATATATATATATATATATATATATATATATATATATATATATAGTAGCTACGGTATTTTTCGTGGCCTTCCCCCGCCCTGTATCACACTACGTCAGAGAGCAGAGGAATTTGATAAGCTCTTACTCACTAGGTTTTTCCGCGCTTGAGTATGGCCGCCAAGTGTATATACATTCACACACACACACACACACACACACACACACACACATATTCGTATGTATATAGAGGAGAGCTGGCTGCACGAGCGCAGCTAAGTGGCTCCGATCGGCTACCCCGTGATGCGCGCACGCGCGACCTTTATATGTGTATATACATGTGCGTATTTGTGAGTGCGTCTGCATATGTGTATGTGCGCGCACGTGCGATAAACCTACATTGGATGGAAAGAGAACGGGAGATATACGGAACAAGAAGGAGACAGAGAGAGAGAGAGAGAGAGATAGAAGGGAGGAGAGTGCGGCGCGGAACGGCAGCCATGCCGGGACGAATTCCGAAGTCGCGTCGCCGCCTCGGCGCAGCTGATGGTGAGCTGCTGTGCCGTGCGAGGCTTGGGTGTGTGCGTGTATATATATATATATATATATATATATATATATATATATATATATATATGTATACACATCATGCGGGGGCCCCAAGTATCGACCAGAAGAAGGAGGTGGAGAATGGAAGGCGGCGGGCTCGGAGTGGGAGGGTGAGGGGGGGCGACCGAGGAGAACCGGCGCGCTGCCGCTACCGCGCGACGTACCACGCCCAACCCCTACCCAACGACGTGTGTAAGTGCGTCCGGACGCGTATATAGCAGTATGCGCACGCATACACCCTGGAACGCGCCTACACGCGCGCGCGCGGGCAGAAACACACACACACACACACAAGGCCGGACGAGCGAACACGTACAGATTGTGAATGGCGGGGCGAGCGGCAGCGGGGCGGCCTCGGCCTCCTACATCTGGGGCTAGGCAGCGCGGCCGCCGTCCCTGCCGTCGCCGCCGCCACCCTCGAGGCATTATCATATATTATCTTGGCTCTCCTTCTCCTCCCAGGGCCCCCTCCCCGCCCCTACGAGCCTCCTACTTTTTCCGAATCGCGCGCTTGCACCCCTGGGCTCTTCGTCTCTCTTTCTCTCTCTCTCTCTCTCTCTCTCTCTCCCTCTCTCTCCCACGAGTGTCGCATCGTATACGCGCGCAGCGCTGCTCTTTCCACGAGCCTCTTCGTGTATGCGTTATGCGAAAAAAAAAAAAAAAACAAACAACAACGCGCGCGTCCCTGGTTTGCGAAATCGCGCGCGCGATTATTTATATTCGCGGCGCGGTGCAACGTTACAATGGGATCGATGGGATATTCTATCGGCAACGCAAGGGGCAGGAGATAATCTTTCTTGTCCTTTTACGGAATCCGCGGCCCGGGATCCGAAACTTGTTTGTTCGAGCTGTGTATGCGCTGCCTGCGGACGGCCAAGGACTCGATTGACGGTGAATAATTGCTATCCTGTATCAGATTATATTTATTCAAGAAAGAAACAAATAGCGTATTCGACGTGCCTTTAATTACTCGTGCGAAATTATACAATTATGAAGAAGGTTTAATTAAAGGAAAAGAGAGCGATAAATTTTCCACTCATTTCCAAGAATCCAATCATAATAATCTTATTGGCAGAATAATGAATTCTTATAATTATTGCTCGCATAAGCTATAATGTAAATGGATTTTCAAGAAATAAGAGTTTATGCGTGTATATATATATATATATATATATATATATATATATATATATATGTATATATATATGGTGCAATTCGCGTTAGCTCGAACAAATTGAAACCCGTATATGTATGCATATACATATAATTATATGTGAAAATGCCGGTCGATTTCTTCGATAATCGTTAAGATTTAGCTCCCTCGTGCAGTTTTCCAGTTTCTGTACGTATACGCATGCGGGCGATCACGGTATGAGAAAATTCCGTAGTTCAAAATTAATCCTAATCGGTTTTTCAACTTTTTGCCAAGTTCTTACTGGTATGCGATTAAATCCGTTGATACTGAGCCTGAAATACGTGTCACATATATTTAGAATTTTTACGATAATTAATTTTTGATAACAAATAACTTTGTTATTCCATAGCAAAATTCGCATAATGATAACTGATCGCGTGAAAGGTGGCAGGAAAAACAATGTGGCAATCAAATTCTGTCTTAACGTATAATACATCTGCCCAACAGTCCATTATAGATAATGCTCCTCGAACAAATACCAAAATTCTATCATTCTCCACACGCGCATACACAGGGCGCACAAAGGTACGTCTAGCTCCGTTAAAAAGTGCCTAAAACTCAAGACGGCCGCACTCATACACACACTCATACACACATATATATAATAGAGACATCTAATGCGCAATTCGTATCCACACTCAAAGAACGTCAATTTTCATCTACCGAACATACAGTATACGACATGTATTATGCATTATGCATATCGCTCCAATGCCCGAGAGAACGGGCGCCGCCGTACTTAGATATAAATATGGATTATGAATTATCTGACGGGTCGCGCGGGAAAATCCTTGTAATGTACGGCGTTTACAAGCGCGCGGCCATACGAAAAGTACAATTTACCATACGCTCGAGCTGCTATATCGTTGGGCTGGCGATTACTGCTCCCCTCCACTCCTCCCCCCCCCTTCCTCCGCGCTTCGTCCCAGTAAAAACTCGTGGGCAGAGGCCAATATGCCAGACGCTTCCTCCCCGTCCCCCTCCCCCGACTCGGCGTTTGTTGTACAGCGCGCGCGCGCGCGCAAGCAAAGCGCCCAATTTGCAAGGAGAACCCGCGGGCTCTCCTCTTCTGTATATTCATATACACACACACATATATATATACAAATACATACATACATACATACATATATATACACACGTATGTATAAAACTCGCTTTTTATTATATCGCAAATTCCACGGCTCGCGCGCCCGAACGAAAGTTATCGCTGAAATATCGTAGTAAAATTCGCGTAAAATGCGACATGCGTGTAATATTATGCGCCCCCATAGCGGGGGCCCCTCAAGTTTGATAATATTATTTCGTTTATATTAATAGACCGATTTTACGGGATAAATTATTATCACTGTTCGACTACCGTAGACTTTACTACTGTACACATATGTATAATATGCACACACACACACACAGACACACACATATATATATATTTCTTTTATGAACTTGTCAAAAGCGTTTCGTTTTCTTTCTTTATCTCATCCTTTTCTGCTGGATGTTTTTTCTGCATTTATTTCACGAAATCAAATATCCCGATCGTCACTGAGGCTCAATTAGACGAGAAGGTATACATGTATTTATATATAGCTATACCGTTTGACAAAATTTAACAATGTTGCTATCAGCACGATAATTCGAGCCTTAAAATTAACGCTCGTATTTCAATGAAACGTGTCACTCAATTGCCAATTGAAAAAAAGAAAAGGATCGTTCCCTCTCGTTTTATACTGTCATATATACACTATATACAGTTATTTTTCTTGCGTCAATATAATATTGAAGTTTGACGGCCTTTAATGGCTTATGCTTCAGAAAAAGAGACGACAAAAAAGTAGAGAGAAGCGTGCATATATCTGTACATATTGCAAAGAAACGAGACGAGGCGGCAAAGGAGCATCAAGAGCCGGAGATTGTATACTGTATATATGTACAGTAAAAGAGCTGATGTCCATCGGGGCTGCGTCGAGTCGGTAGTATAGGAATTTGAAGCGAAGTTTGCGCAGATATCAGAGGGGGCGCTGAACGAGAAACGCGCAAAAACGTCGAGGGGGAAAAAAATCCGAGTAACAAAATTTTCCTAATTTATTAATCTGTTCGTTTATTTCCGTTATTGACGATAAAATTTTGATATAGCGGCGTTATCTTGCAGCAAACAAAATTACACACATACACAGACACAAATAAAGAAGATTTTTTTAAAAGGTATTAAAAATATTTATCATAAAAATGATTGTGTTGTCGATTTATAATACAGCCGGCTTAGCGGATATGTGTGTGTGTATTTTTAAAACCAAAGAAATTTTTATATACCAATCGAGCAATAAAAAAAAAGCCAAACAGTGTTTCCTTATTATATATCCTACATTTATACGCTTCGTCGGAACAAGAAACGAGGCGCTGACCGGCGCATAAAAGAGACCGCGGGCGTTATATCGATTCGGACCATGTGCACTGTAACGCTCCGTACGCGTGTATAAAATATCCACTCGTAAAGATTAATATGTAGGTATATATATATATATATATATATATATATATATATATATATATATATATATATATATATAGTCATTATAAAGCTGAAGAAAAAAGAAGCAGAAGACGAGAGAAAAAAAAAGAAGAAAGAAATGCCTTCATTCCTCCTGCTTAAGCGTAAGCGACGAAATCAGAGTGTGCGAAATATATATACATATATATGTATATGCCACAGCTTCGTAACGCTTATTATACATACCACCCGTACAACGGGGGCCACTGTTTATACCCTTTAACATGTATATATATATATATATATATATATATATATATATATATACACGCAGTCGAACGTAAAGCGGGTCAATTCCCGCGCTATAAACTACTGTCGCGCGCGTATTTCGTCTGCCGATCAAAATAAGCCGGCCGACGGCGCGGGCGGCCGAGCAGCGATAAAAGGAACGAGCAAAAAAAGAAGAAGGAAAAGGAAGGCGCCACTCCCTGCATTATGTATGTACATACATATACATATACATATACATATACAGACGGACGCCTAGACTTCCGAGATTCCCACACCCCACCCCACGCCCACCCTGCCCTCTCGCGCGCAAACTTTTATTGATCGTTAAATTTCGTCTGGCAAAGTATATATATATATATATATATATATATATATATATATATATATATATATATATATATTTCACATACCGTAAAGGCCCGCGCGTTCATCGGTTGTTCAAGTTTCGTGCGCGCCCGCGTCACCGTCACACCGTGTCATCGGGCCGCCGCCACGTCCGACTCGCGTGGAGAGCGCCTATAAGGGTCGGGCGGAGGGGGTCGCTTTACGAGGCAAGGCCGCGAGCAGCATACAATGACACGCGCGCACGCACACAACACACACACACACACACACACACACACATAGGTACGTGTATTATATAGAGACACGTGTGTGATATATACATATACATATATATATATATATATATATGTATGTATGTAGGTACATACGTATATACGGGGAGCCGTGGCAATCGCGCGCCCGAGTACGATAATCATCCGAGCGAGTGACGTCGCGCGTCCGCGGGAAGAGGAAGGTTCCCAACCTCTCGGCGGGGCACCGGCATCGATCGAGGCGAAGAGATGCTCCCGCGGCGGCTGTTTCGCGCGTCGCCGGGGTAGGCGCGCGCACGCGCGCCCAGCGGACGACGCGTCACGGCGACAATGATCGCGCGCTCGTTGAGCTGCTTGCTCCGCGGTACCGGCCCTCTTTTGCCATCATTGCGCCGGCCCTACACGTGCGCGCGCGCGCGCGCGCCCTCTTTGCGCGCGTGTGTGTATATAGAACGCGGGTGGAGGGGGGTGGGAGTGGGAGAGGCGTTTCGTGGTTTTTCTTTACTTTAACGCTCGTTTCGTGTGTGTGTGTGTGTGTGTATATACGACGCGAGGTCAAGGAGAGATATTAATATCGGTGCTGGATTAAGGAATTCATCGGGCTCTCTCACGTGCACCCATTAAAGCCAAAATGTCGTTACATCTTGCGCCGTAAATAAAGATAATTCGCAGGCAAAAAAGAAAAGAGGGCGGTATCATTTCATATATCTTCACTGGTCGCGAGTTACGGATCACAATAGTGCAGATAATGTGATACTATATTTCGTAAAATTTCATTAGAAAATTGCATGGGGCGTGTGCCAGCACGGCTAGTTTAAAATATTATATTTCCCATTGTAATTTTTAATGGAAAAATTTCCGTCAGGGTAATAAATCACGGCCGAACTTGTTGAATTGCCGTTTTTTTTTTGTTTTTTTAAGCTAGAAAATTTCTACTCAACATTTTCCGAATATACTTGCGTATATATACATATTTATTAGTTCGTAAAATTTATCCGGTATTAATGACTACAATTTTTAACAATTTTTATCGTACTAACGAATATTTTTATCGACCTTATCGTCTTGTCGATAGATATATATTAATATGCAAAAAGTACCATTGTATACCCTACAGCACACATCTGTGCTAAAGAATTTATTCAATAATCTGTTTAATATAATAACTATATGCAATTTTCTCGAGAGATATTTTTTATAGACTCGAACGAATTACAAACTTGTCCAAATCAAACAGCGTAAAATATGTTGAAAAGTTTCACCATGTGACAAACGGCATATAAATAAATTATAATATTACCATAAAATGACTATTTACGAGAATTATTCGAATACAAAATTATCTATGCTAGATAATTTAAAACTGAATACGAAAAAAATAAAAACGTATTGTATCCAATCAGAGACCTACATGCAGGGCCCCGTGTCAAACCCTGTTCCGGTACTGATCGCACGCATTGTAGTAGAAAACTACAGCTAGAATAATGCATAATGGCCGGCGTCAGAGGGAGGAGCGTATTTGGGATTTTCCTATATCTCTGTTATAATTTATGCCGGCCTTGCCTGCTCTTAGGAATGAAGCGGAGAGGGGGGCGGAGGAGAGGTGGCCCCGTCGCTGTATCTTAATGGCGCTTGAATTTGGAAAATGCGTTGTTTCTATAGAAAGCGAACCAAGTGTATACGTATGTATGTATATATATATATATATATATATATATATATATATATATATATATATATATGAAACCGAAAATTTTTTCTCGTCTCTCCTTGATACGCGCGCATGAACACCATTATTATAAATTTAAATAATCACGTCGAACCGCCATCATTCTCTTTTTATCAAAATCCATTAAAGGTATATATATATATATATATATATATATATGTGTGTGTGTGTGTGTGTGTATACATACTATAAACGCCGCAGTCGATCTCATCGCGCGGGCGCGCTTAACTTTTATTCGAGCCGTAAATAAGAGCTTCGTTAATAAATAATCCCGCGACGACGAAGCGCGCGACGCTCGGCGGAGAGGTCGCTATAGTCGCGATGGATTTATACGATTATATGCACGCATATATATATATATATATATATATATATATATATATATATATATAATATATATAAACCATGCGTTCCAACAGCCTGGGCCATTAACAGAATTTCCACACGTTTCCACATTGGCTCTCGATGGAAAATCGAGTGGTGTATACTATACATATATATATATATATATATATATATATATATATATATATGCGTCGAGCGCGGAGTTCTGCATTCTAATCGCGACGGAGCCCTACGTCCCCAGCATGCGCGCGCGCAAGCTTATTTTTGCCGTGCGAGTAATTTCTCGTCGTTACGCGAGCGTTCATCGATTCTAATCGCGAGTCGAGGAGCCGCGTCACGGCGCTCCGTCGCTCCGCCGACGGAGAAAAGCGCGCGGCGACACGAGATCGCTCCGGCCGAATTCGCGACGACGCAAGTGGTCGCGGACCCGGCAGAGGGGCCGCGGGGCCGGGGTCGTACGCGCATAGAAGGCGCGAGCGTTTCCGGTTCCTTGACTGCTCTCTCATGAGGAAATGTATTTGTGTATCTATTAATTCTTCCTCCCCCCCTTTTTCGCTCGATTCCAAGCGTTTTGCTTCTTATTCCCCTATATATATATATATATATATATATATATATATATATATATATATATGTAGTTTTTTCCTTTCTATATCTACCCGATCGCGCAATTCACACACCGGAGACCGTACACTACGATTACTACTAATACTTACGATCCTTTGACGCGATTGGCTTCGATTTCGCGGCCGATTCATGCGCGTGTCTTTCTCTCTTGGATTTTTTGGGCGTATTATTAAGCGGGAACAACGGGCATTAAAGTTACGTGAGTTACGAGGCACGCGGAGAGAGTGAGAGAGAGAGAGAGAGAACACGATTTTTATATCCGAACTTTATTGCATTCAGTATGTATATAATCTTGCACTCGAACGGGATATGTGTATGTGTGTGTGTGTGTGTGCGTGTATATGGGGGTGGGACGGGGAAAAGGAACGCATTTACGCTCGATACATATATTTTATACACGCTATCTTCGTTTAAAGCTTGTTCGGAATATCGACATGATCCTTTTTTTACCTCTACCTCCGCCCTCCCTCGGGCGCTCTGTTATAATTTAATTTTAACCTTTTATCCCGGGCTGAATTGAATATGTTTCTTTCCTTCTTAGGCAAATGTATGGTCAAAATTATTACTTTTTGCTTTAATATTACTTTAATCATAAGAGTTTTTCTTGGGAGGGAAAACAGCGACTATATTTGTCATGGCTACATATTTTCGCTAGAATTCAACATTATTGAAAAATTATTTCAATTTGTTTCATTAAAAAGTTTCCTTACACGAAGGGCATTCAGTTTGAACATTCTTCAATAAATATGGAAGTAATGTGAGCCAATATATTCTATCGAATTAATTGTCATCTTAATTCTTCATGATTTATTTTGTACACGACCAATTGAAGAAGCGAACGCAAATATTTTTCGTTCGATCCAAAGTCATGTCTTTCAAATGGAAGTATTTTGCCAGAAAATTGTCTATCGCCATTTTATATAAATCTATATAAGCTTAAAACATTCTCCATCCACTATCATCGATAAAAAATATTTCAAAAATACACATCCCTCGGCCTAACTCACGCGTGCCAGCGACTTTATATAGCATAAACTCAAATTATATTCGACCGCTTCCCCCCGGGGCTCGGGCGAGGGAACAAAGAAGAAGAAAAAAAGAAGAAAAAAAACGACCGATCCGCGCAAGGCGGAAAAAATCGTGAAAAAATCGACACGACGTCCCGCGCTCTTCCAGGACAGAAATATAATAAGACAGAAAAGAGGGGAGGGAAAAAATGAAGAGAAAGAGGAGAAAAACAAAACGTCCGAGCGACGATAGTTGCGCACCGCGGCAGCCAGGGCCGCAGATCATCTCTCTCTCTCTCTCTCTCTCTCTCGCTCCCCCTCTCAAATGCATTACCGAGAGCTGCATTCTTCGAAGCCGGCGGCGGCGGCGGCGGTGTCGGCGGCAAGGATGCGCCATCAGAGACCGCGTAAATGGCCCGCGCCAAGGCCGCTCGGCGGCAACCCTTCCACGAGCGCGAGCGCGCGCGGGGCCTTTTTTTACCGCCTGTCACCCCGCCGTATAGCCAAGTCAGCTCCGCGCCCGCGCCGCGGTACCCGAGCGCAGGAAACACGAGCCAGCGAGGAGACGGGACGAGAGAGGAAATGGGGGGGGGGAGAGACAGAGAGAGAGAGAGAGAGAGAGAGAGAGAGAGAGAGCCTTGGAGGCTGCGCGGCAGAGTAGCGCGCGCGTCAAGGAAAAAGTCCCGTGGTAAAAGGTAAAGCGCGTATACAGGGTGTCTCAAATCCGATTGGGTCCGCAGTACAGGCGATCGATACGAAGTAAGGAAAGTTGTCAATAAAGATTGCCGCGGGTATTTTTTTTTTTTTTTTTGATCTTGCAAATGGCGTTTTTGCGCCAAAATGTTCCACTGCCGGTGGGCGAACGCTGTTCAAATTGTCAGTCGAGGCGCGTGGCGATTGCGAAGACTGCCCGATTATTGGACGATAATCGAAGGAAAAGCGTTAGGAAAACTGTGTAGTCGTTTGTTACGAGCTCGTGCGTCTAAATGTGCGACTAGTGCACGAACGCGAACGCACACCGTACATTTCTTCTGCTTGGGAAATTTCCATCGGGACAGGCGTTACGTCTATAGATTTTGTAAGCAACGAATGAAAATATCCGCGGCCCCATCCTCACGATTCCCGAGTCCCTTGGGCCGGTGCCGAATTAACGTTCGCTCACTGGCTGATCGGTGTGCGCAAAAGTGGCGCAAAAATTATCCGCTACCCCCTGCAAAAGGCGCGCGAGCTTCGTTTTGGACTCCCACGGCTACTTTGAGACACCCTGTATATATATATATAGATATATAGAATTCGAGGAAAAATCCTGAGAGGGGGGTAGAGCTGCGAGATCTCTGCACGGCGTCCTCCTCTGATTCCGTCATAAAGCAAGAAAAACCAAAAAAAAAAAAAAAAAAAACATCGCGGCTATTCGACGAGCCTCGTCGATTCGGCCAGTCTTTTTCTCGGTAGCAGAAATAATGCGAAGTGGATGGACGTGGGAGGGGGGAGGGCAGGGAATTATAGCGAGCTCTCGACAAATCTCCCGTCACGTGTACAAGTTTATTCTCTCAGCTTCGCGTTTTCACCGGGCCGCCTCTACGGCAATATTTCACAATCAAATGTATAGACGGTAATCGCGCATGCGCACTGTCTTCCGAATTCAAAAGTCAGGATATATATATATATATATATATATACACGTCTGTATTCAGCAATCTCGATTCCCATCGTACCCGCGCAACGGCGCCAAACGTGCACGCGCGAAATCGCTGGCAATCGATCGACTTTTACGACGGGACCGCTCTTTTACGAGCACCTAATACCCACCGCTGTATCCTTTACTTTACCCATATACGTGCGTATGCAGAGACAAAATGTCGGCTACGCTGACGTACCCGTGTTATGCGCGCGTAGCCGAAAGAAGCGCAGCGGAGCGGAATAAGAGGAAGAAGAAGAGGAGGAGGAGGAAGAAGCAGAACGACAACGAGAAGGAGACGATGGAAAAGGGCTGCCAGCGCGCCGTTGTCGCCGCCACGACCGCCGAGCGATTCGGCAAATAGGCGAAAATCAACGGAGGCGCCCGCGGCTGCGGACGGCGTCGGACGGCTCGACGCCGAGTGAGCAACAAAATGGCCGCATCAAGTACGTGAGAAGGCCCGTAAAGCTGCATATGGGGATAAGCGCGTATAAATACGTATATATGTACATTCGTGCGAGGCACGGCACGGAGGGGGTGCGAGGGGAGAGCGATATTTTTTAAGTACACAGCGGCTCTCTTCCACGTACGCTTTTTCCCCCGATGCAGAGGGCGGCAGCTCTTCGCTGGTTCCCGCGCGAGAGTACATACATATATATATATATATATATATATATATATATATATATATATATATATACATCTTATAATAGCCCCATGCAAAATAACTTAACCGCGCGGATAATGGACGATAATCATCCCCGCGTATATGCGCGCAGAACCGATAATTTTCGCCGGGGCCCGCGCGTCGGTTGCATTGGTTTATGTCCCTTATCCCTCCTCCCTGTACACCGCTGACCCTCCTCTCGCCCCTCACCCCCTACCCGCCCTGCCCTACCGCGTACTGGCTCTCTGAAGAGCGGCAGCACCGTGAAAAGTGCCGGTGTGATAAAGAAGGCACACAGGGCGAGAGTGAGGGAGGGGGGGGGAAGGAAGGAAAGAACAGCAGCGGCAGCCCCGCCTTTAAATCCCATGGATCGCGCAGGGCTACACGCCGGTATGCGTAAAGTGGATTTACCGTGCGCGCATATATGCATATATACATATATACACATACGTATACTTATGCATACACAGGTTGCCTAGAGCCAAACACATATTTTCCCGATGTTATGAACGCCCGTACGAGCGCTCCCGCCTTATATCTCTACAAACACTGTGGCCACGGCTAAAGCAAGGGATCAGCGAGACCGCGAAGTTTGCCTCGCAAGTTTTGTTCGATATACATACATACATACATACATACATACATACATACATACATACATACATATATATATATATATATATATATATATATATATATATATGCATATAGTAAACCATATAGATATCAGTATATATACACATAAATACATAGATATACGGAACAATCTTCAATATACTTATTCCAAATGCAAGACGGCGGTTTCTCTACCTCGATCCGCGAAACTTTCTCTCTCTCTCTCTCTCTCTCTCCTCTCCCTCTCTATCTCAGCTCTGGAAATCCTCGTTTTATTTTGTACTTTTGCGGGAACTTTTCTAACGCTCTCATTATACGTTGCACCAGATAGAATATATATATATATATATGTATATATATCTTTGGAGTCTGGATTTCTTCTCAGCTGATATATATATATATATATATATATATATATATATATATATATATATATATACAGATGAAAAGAAAAGGCTTTGCAAAGAATATACGCTTTCCCGGTCTTGCGCCCCGCGCACGCGCGTCTGCAATTATTTATTTTCAATTATGAAAATTATCCGCTCGTTAATTGAAACCGAGCAATGGCCAAACATAACGGCCAGTTATTTTCGCATTTCTGCGCATGCACGATAATAATTATTTACGGTTCTTTTTTTCCCAGTCCTTGCAACAACTTTGTGCCGTATATATATATATATATATATATATATATATATATATATATATATATATATATAAGCGCGAACGCGAAAACGTGTCAGCGGAATTTATTTAAATATATATTTGTAGTTTAAAGTCGGAAGAATAATTTTCTGTTGGCGAAAAAAGGGAGGGGAAAAATAATAATCTCCGTAAAAGAATGGAAAAGACGGCTGAAACATGCTAATAAAGGTTTTAGCCCGAAAGAATTGAATTATCTTTCGTCGGCGAATAAATATTCCTTAAGTAGGAAATTTGTTTTAACAGTTATAAAAGAAATTTTTCTCCTGTGTTTACAGCACTATATATATATATATACCTACATACCTACATAGCAACTTCAGAAAATGAATCACGCAAGCGTTTTATGATGTATTTTCGTTGAGAAAGACCCGTTTAAAGAGACTGAAATTGCCTTACATCACGACAGTCATTGTACTTTAAAGTAAAAATAAAAATAGAAATAAAAATAAAAATACAAAAAGAAACGAATAATTTAACTTAGACGCTTATGCTATACGGCTAATTATTGAACGCAGTGTGCCTCGCTTTGCTTACTTCGATAAATAAATAATTTCTGGAAGAAAAAAAAGAAATCGGGTGAGGTGGTTGTGGGGGGGGGGTAGCGATAATAAGGATATATTTCACGTTGCAGTATACTTATTTCTGTACTTATAAAATGCGATATAAATGAAATTCCCTGTATTAACTTTAACTCCGCTCCATTTCAATTAAGTATAAAAAAAAAGAAATGGTTCTGGTTCATTTTGCACTATAATAGGGGCGGTGCCGTGTACTGATGTAATTTCAATAAGAGTAGTATTTTTGTCGTTGTTTTGTTTTCTTTTTTTTTGTTTTGTTCATTAATCCAAGGGCCAAAGTTAAAAGCTTATAATTGCGCCTGCGGCGATATCTGATTTAATTGCATTAACGAAAACTATCCGTTGCTTTGCTCAGTTTTATTCTGCATCCACGGCGGAAATTAATATTTTATTCGAGAGAAATTATAACTTCAGTTAAAACGTGCGTTTTGTATAAAAAAGAAAAAAAAAACCACAAAAAAAAAAGAAAGAAAAATCGCTGCCGCGGCTATATTATCATTAACGGAATATGCGCATATTATTAAAATGGCCTTTATTATTAATTACCATAAAATGAATAATTTATAGTAATTAGCGCGGCTAATTACAAGCGGTGAATTATACTCTTATCCGAAGTTCGGAGCTTCAGATATCGGTTATCGCGTTCAATTAACAATATATAAATATGCCTTTTAAACGAACGAGTTAGTTCGACGTCGAAGGCAAATATTGTGCCCAAATCTCTTGCGCTTGTTTATTTAGAACGGACTGTAATATAAACATATATACACACACACACACACACACACACACACATATATATATATATATATATATATGTGTGTGTGTGTATGAGTGTGCGCGCGTTCATAAGTATGTGAAAAGAGAAAATTAGTGAAAATTTACAGTTTGCGTTTAAGAAGCTATTGGCGGAGAAAACGTTTCGGCAAAAATGTTAATATTATACATTTTCTGGGAAGTAGGAGATAGAAAGAGAGACGCAGAAGCGCGAAAATGAATTCATAAAACGTTTCGTCACTTTTTTGTCGTTGAACGTGGCTACATTTCAGTTTCGTAAGAGGAATATATATATATATATATATATATATATATATATATATATATATATATAGTTATTTTCTTCGCATACACACTCTTCGCACGGGCATATGGCAATTATCGCTAAAACATTTTCACCGCGCCCGCGCGGCTCGAGCGAAAACGCGGGCGCGTTTTTCTCCATCGCCTCGATCGAGCGTAAATTGCCGAGCGCTCGTCGAATGCGTAATTAACACTCGAGATTAATACTCGACGATAGTGGAAGAAAAGTGTAACACTCGGTTTTGCCCGCCATCGATCGCGCGGGACAGAAAGGCAAGCGCCGTACTTTTCTTGCACTAGCGCGCCGCTGCCAATGGACGTAGCTGCTCATGCCTCAGACCGAGAATTGGCCAATTTCAATGCACGACTGTTCGAAATTTGGTTGTTGTACCGGGATCGATTTTCTATCCGAATGAAGTACGTTCTTGCTTCCTTAATTCGATCGAGTATAAATCCCAGATTACTGGGCATTCATTGGCCATTGATAACGATTAGTAGGATGCCCGACCAATTGTCGAACGATTCCACTTCAGTTTTTGGCCAAACATTGGATGAATTCGAGATTAAAATTTTTGATCATTTCCATTCCTAGGGCATTATAGCTGAGCGTCAAAATTTACCACTGCATTTTTTTCTCAAGCTTTAATCGGCTATACGCAGGGCCGTATTGGGCCATTTTCACGCGAATCTATCTTTGAGCACTAAAACCGGTCAACGGACTTGGTCGTCAGAGATTTAAAAATTGTTGAGATTACCACCAGTAATAAACCTTGCCGAAAATTTTTTTTTACCTCTCTCGTTGTTGCATCGCTAAATGTTTGCTACTTCGTTCTCTGTATAACAATAAAAAAACAATTATGAGTCAATTTTTCGGCCCTAAATTGATATTTATAGGTAGAGGGCAAAACAAATATAAAACTTGACTTTATTCAACAATGTTTGTGTAAACCACAATCAGGCCTCGAGTTTCTTGCTCTAACTGAGCGTGTTAATTTTCCGTTCTTTTGTTTCATTCCAAAATTCTCCATTATCCACTGCCCGTGTATACCCGTGAAATTGAATGGAAACGCCCTACAAAGCCCCGTCGAGGCGCCAACAGCTATATAACATTATCGGCAATTTTCGCCTAAAACAGAAATCGATGCGCGCCGGCCCCTCTCCTGCCTCCGCCCCCCTTGTTTTTCCTCTCATTTCACGGATTTTCCGCGGCGACGGGCCACGACCGCACGGTCAACGTGCATCGCCCTAGCGTGACTCTCAGGAACTATAGGCACCTCCGACGGTATATCGGATCCCCCCGGGCTGCGCTCGCAGAGCACAAGGGAAGCAGGCCGGGCCTGCCGGGCGCGCCGCAGGACTCTCGCGCGAGCGTACGCAGGGATCCAGCCCTGGAAGGTCGGAGGGGGGGGGGAAAGGCGGCACGCACTCAGGCAAGCAGGCGAGGCGAGCGTGCGCGCGCGACGCTAGGGGTCGGACGGGCGACGCGGGGGGCGCGTCGGCGTTCGGTCGGTGCTGCAGGAGGGTTTCGGCGTGCGCGCGCGCGCGCGCGCTCGTACGCTTTTCCCCCGGCGGGCGGGAACTTTTCGGGAGGGGGTCAGGTTCGCCTACCCCGCGGCAGATGACGCCACCGTGACCTGTCGCGCCGGAGATTTTCCCGCAAGGGCGAGGGGTGCGCGACAGAGCCCGCAGCGACCCCGACTCCGGGCGTCAGCGCGCGAGCGAGCGCCTTTTATCCGAGCGTAGCATTTTTCGTGGGGCACGAGCCGGCGTCGGATTTTTCTAATTCAATTTTTACCTTTTTCCACATTGTACGCGTTCGCCATTCGCTGGGCTATATATATATATATATATATATATATATATATATATATATATATATAGGGGTTAGGTAGATATGCAGGAGCTTCGAGAATATACGATTGAAAGCTTTTACGCGATTCCTCTCACCTGTCGCCCAGGGTAGAGAGCGACGTCCTATTTTGATGAATAATTTTACGAACACATATGTACGCATCGTAGGATTGAGTCAGGGCTCGGAGAGGGTAAAGAATACTTTTAAAAAAATTGATGCCGCTGACGCATACAGTGGCTGTTTTTTTTCAAGCGAATGCTTCCAACGAGCATTAGACCGTGTGTATACTATTCTACATATATATATATATATATATATATATATATATATATATATATGTAGATATATATGTATGTATATGTATGTATGTATACGTATGTATAATACGGTAGAAAGTAGCCGGGTTTGCAGGGATTATTGATTTTAGAAGAAAAACTCGGTTTGCTCGGCTTCGCAAACCCGCCCTCCTCCCCCTCCCAATCCCCTATACAGCACTCTCCTAACTTCCAGCCAGCGATAGACTGGGAACGTCGAGCACTGATATTTCGTTAAAGCCGCGAGGAAAAGTAAATTTTACAAAAAAAATTGTAACAAGCAATTATAATAAGCACCGTAACTGATTAAGTGTTTTTTTTACGAAAGGTTAATTTTATGAAAGACAATATTTTATATGCTTAAATTACAGATCAATAATTTATTCTTTCTTTATTTTATAGCATATATAAAGAGCAGACGCTTTAAAACAATTTCCTCGAAAATAACGAGAAAATTATAGATCGAAAAGTATACTTTGTGCAATTATTTCTAGTAATTATTAAAAAAAAAATTTTTTTGTTTCACAACTTATTTTCATCCTTTTAAGTTTAATCAATAACAGTTTTGCCTTCGTTTAATTTTAATAATCAATTTCGTCCAATTTTACAGTAGGATATACATTCAATTTTTTCATATATGTATAAGTATGAAAATAGCATGCAGCATTATTAAATATTAATATACGTTTTAGAAATTATCGAATATCGTTAAATAATTGTATAGCGTTATTCTTGATAATTTAATGCCAAAGCTGCCAATGCAATAACTTTGGAAAATGAAGGTAATATGAAATTATACGTCTTAGCGTTTTAGTATTTCATATTTGACGGAAATGTTGTAATAACGTTCTCTAGACGATGATTTAAGAAATAGACATTTCACTTACGTCGACTGTGGCAATGTAAACTCATAAATCCTTTTTGCATCTTACAATCTTCTTGATCAATTAATCTAATTATAATGATTATCTATGTGAGTCTATCCCCTTTTACCATCACCGTAGCGTGTGCAATAATAAATATTACATATTGCACAACGTTGGATGAAGCAGATTTACCTAGATCCGACCAAATTCGTTGATGGGGGGCTGGCGCATTATCCTGTGTCAGCAATGGTATATTTATGATTTTTCTGCAATACTGATAAAAATGCTTGTTAGGATAATTGGGATTTTAAGTTTTTTATTTACATAGACAGATTTTTACTTAATTTTATTTAAATGTTTACTGTAATTTAAATATGTTACTGTAACAACAGATTTGACAGTATGAAATACAGATAAATTCTTGATACGAGGTATAGCAAGCGCAAATTGTTTTTTTCTTTCGACGCCAGGTAACGGACAGCACTAATTTTTTTCGAAATCTGTGCTAGTTATACGGCGGGGCAACTTACTTGATTCGCCGATGTTTATCGCTTATACGTACATCCGTGACATCGAATTTTCTAAACGTCAGTCGCCGTCCGTGATGAACCAGAGTCCTTTCTTACTGGCTGAATGCACAAGTGAAGCCTTAACCCGTGAAAATTCTCGATCGCTATTATATATATATATATATATATATATATATATATATATATATATATATCCTTTCGGCTGCGATAAACATCGCCAGCCCGTAAAATAAATTGATTTGCAAGAAAAATATGCAAACAGGCATCCATCGAATACCGTGCACGTCGAAACATTTCATACACGTTCTGTGTTTAATACGACCGGAACGATTTTCGTAAGCTTATTATAAGTCAAGAACAATGGGACTTGTATTGTTAAAGGTGCACAGGATGATATTACGTTATCGGTGTCGAATATTTTACAAATCGAAGATTCTCGTACAATTTGAGCATTGCCGAATCGGCACGAAACTCGTCCGATTATCATTGGATTTATGCGACGAAAATACGCAGCGATAAATAAATTTCGAATGACGAAATAACGTAGCGCGTAAAACGTCAAATCAATCGTAGAAAATTTAACATTCAACGGACGTTGATAGTGGACGAGTCACTCGTCGATATAAGAAGCCTTCTTGTACAGCAGAGAGTCGAGCGATTTAAACAGGCTGAGAGGTCGTTTCGAAAAATTTGCAAGAGGATTAATATCTCGTATAATGACGTATCTACGAATGATCATTAATGCAGGCACAGCGCGAAAGATTGACCGCGCGGGCGCTGCGTCGAAGACCATCGCGATTTTCCATCGAGGATCGCGTCCGAGCCCGAGGTCCAGATTCTTTCTGTCCCCCCAGCTCCCCACTCCCGAAAGGCCGACCGGCGGAATCGTTAAATCCGACGCTCTTTAACGCGGATATCGATTTCGAGGCGACTCGCCCGGTCTCGTGCCGTTCGCGCCCCGCGATGAACTTTATCGGGCATCGGCGGCCCCTCGTTCGGCTGGAAAATCATCGACGAATCGAGTCACACGGGCGTGACTGTTTTTTTTTTGTTTTTTTTTTTTTTTTTTTTCGGAGCAAGACGCACGAGGTTGGGATGATTTTTACGACGGTCGCGCGTACGCGGCTGTCGTTACATTATTACTGGACGGACCGCGTTAAAGTTCGACCGCGTTAAAGCGTTCGGATGATTTGGATGATAATCCTGGAAGGACTATTACGGAATACGAAGTGAATCTAAACGAACGGACGATCGAGAGTAAATAATGCGCGTGTACATATATTTATTTACTGAACTGTGCAGAAACAAGTTGTAAACTGTAAATAAATAAATATATATATATATATATATATATATATATATATATATATATAGATTTATGTGTGTAAGCATTAAATTTATACTTTTCGTGCGATATTACACACGTGCGCAACCCCTTTCTAAAATCATTCGTATCGGGACACGAAACGCGCCGCGGTTTTCTCGATAATTTCATCGCGCGCGCGCATAATATATACTACACATATATGCGCGTTGAGCTATTTAATAATAAATCCGCCACCCGCGGCGCTAGCCAATATATTCCGACGTGCGATTTCTTCGCTTTTACGGCGCCGTGTCCGTGTGTCCCGAACCCCCCCCCCCCGCCCACCCGCTCGCCCCGCTGCATTCTACATATGACGGCGCATATATACAGAAGATATTGTCCCGCTGGCGCGTATCATCGTTATTGCGGCGTATGTATACCACGAGAGAATCTCGCCCTCTCTCTCTCTCTCTCTCTCTCTCTCTCTGTCTCTGTCTCTCGCTCTATCTGGAGTTTTGTTGCTTTCTTCGCTTATTGTTGGGGGAGGTGGTGCTTCTGAAAAATCTAGATTTCGCTGTCTGTACGACAGAGTATTATTATTATTAGTATTATTAGTATTAGTGAGATCTGACACTGTCATTGTTGAAAATTTATGCGCGCGGCACACATTGCAAGGTAAAAAATATTAAAAATGTATATAATGTGTTAATTAAAGAGTTATATTAAAGTAATATATATAAAGTTATATTAAAGTTGTTATAATTGAATTAATAATAATAATAATAACAAAAATAATAAAAATATATAAAATATTTGTATTTCCATTCGCTTAAGCATATATTTACAGCGTCCAGAATGAATCGCATAAGAATAATAATAATGAAAGCCGTCCTTTCGCATACAAAAATCAACCGAATTACCAATGAATAAGACCGATGATTTTATCCATTATTTAGGAATCTCCATTAACGATCGGCCAATTGACAGTGAAAGAGATTTATAACCCGAGCCATTACATATACTCGACGATTTCTCTATGCTTAGCAACAAATAAACAAAAAAAAAACGAAAAAATACGTGTCTTCACACTGTTTACAGATAGACAGACAGCAGCCGTATATATATATATATATATATATATATATATATATATATATATATGAATATCTATCTATGTAGATAGATGTCGTTCCTCGTATAATTTACGCACCATTCGGACATCATCGCCTTCATATACACCGAGGACGTAATGGCGCGTCAGCGCGATCCAGATAGGAGAGATTTATTCAACCCAATTCTCGCCCGTGTACTACATACCCTAAACCCCTCTCCCCTCCGCCACCCTCAAGAACATCCCTCGTCGCCCCCGTCGTCCTTCATAAAATAAAAAATATACTACACACGTGTAATACATCGAAAGTGCCGCCAGATTAGCCCTCGTATAATATACGTATACAGAAGCATATACATATATACATTTATATATGTATATAAATATATATATATATATATATATATATATATATATATATATATAATATAGTTTATCGCACCGGCGCACTTTCGATAGCGCGAATTATCATTCGCCGCGTGGCATCGAGCCGCCGCGAACGGGGGATGGCTCTCGAAAAGATGAGTGGAGGGAGGGCGGCGGGAGGATAGGAGGAGGGTTGCGAGAGGCCGTGCGCCGACGCGTCGCGTCGCATATACGCTAGGATGGGGGAGGGCGGGGGGGGGGTAAGCGGCGTCCGCGTCAGGGCTCGCTCGCGGCGCGACGGGCGCGTCGGCGAAGTTTTACGCTTCGACGGGGCCGGGCGCAACGCAATAAAGCCGGCGCTGCGGTACAATAAAACGCATCGAGAGAGTCGCGCGAGTCTCGGGCTCTCAGCTGATGTCGCTGAGTGGCCCGCGATCGAATGTAATCCCCCCTACCCCCGCCCCACCCCGTGCTCCGCGCGTCGGTGGACGCCTCGTCGTCACGTGGCTCCGTCGTCGTCCTTGCGCGGTGGTCGGCGGGGCGGGGGGAGGGGGGGGGCTCAGGCTCGCAATGAAGCCGCGCCACCCTCGTCGACTTTTAGCAAATCTGCGCTCGTCGTTGCGTCTATTGACACGAGCCGCTTTCGCATCCATTGCTGGATTTTGAATTAAGTCACCCTGTATGTATATAGTACAGATGCACCCACATGCTTGCCGTAGTTAGACAGTATAGTAGTCGTTAGTAGTACGTAGTACGTGTACGTCCTTTCATTCGCTTTTCATTTTATTTCGTTAATTTTTTGCGAACTCACTCTGCAGATGGAAAATCTGCCTGGACCCGTGATTTTTATTGCCGATTGATATACGTCGGATATTACGATGTGCGGAAAAATCAATGAAACTCATGATGGCATTGATGCATTCGCACTCGGTGTGACAATTGTTATTATAAAAAAAACAACCTTTGGTTTTTTATCTCACTTTTTTTATTTTACATATAAAATTATTTATTTACTTTTTTAACAATCATTTTGTTTAACTTTATTATTTCGATATTACTTTATGATTTCATTTGGTTTTCTATTTTTATTTTATCCTTTCTAGCTTAAAGATATCACTATATGTATAAAGATCCAAATCCCGAACGAGAGACATGGACTGAGTGCGCTGGAAGAAGAGAGCTCAGCCGAAATAGGGGGTGGACTCGAACAAGGTATAAAATTTAAATTTTTCCCCTATAATATATATATATATATATATATATATATATATATATATATATATACAGATATCCGAAAGATCCCACCTATGTACGCATATTTTTTTGCACGAGCTCGCTACGGGGGTGCGACACATTCCGAAACGCCATGGCCCACCCCGTCCAAGTGAGCCGAGCCATCGTCGAGCGAGCGTGCGCGGCTCGGGCAATTCACGGAACATTTTTACCACGCTCGAGGCCCGCATGGTTGCCGAGCCCGCGCACCTCCTCGACTCTTTCATTCTCCTGCTTGCATTTCTCCCTCCCTCGCATGCGCATGACTTTTTTGCACCGGCTGTGCGTGTATGCGTGTATGTGTGCCTGTGTGTGTGTGTGTGTGCTAGCGCGCTTGTGCACGTATAAATATGTATATATGTGTACGGGTGTATGCGCGGAAGGGCAGTCGCAAAATTCCGACGTAAAAGTGTCAGGGAAGCCTTTATGTTTATGAAGGGAGAGTGTGTGTTCATGTGTGAGTGGGTGGGGGGGAGGCGGGTGGACGTAGACGCAGCCTAGCCACGACGGGCTCCATGCCCGCTTGGCTCGGACAAAATTTTCTGGCCAGGTATTTTTTACAGATCACTTTGGAGCACGCGCGCGGCGCGAGCTGGTCCAGATGGAACTCCGGCGCGGCGCTATAAAGCTCTATCGGTAAGGCAGATCGAGTGGTTACAGCCCGATCGGGTCAGACGCAGCCCCCGGTCATCCTGACCGAAATCTCGCCGCAAGGAGCTCTTTCCCTTTATTTCCCGCTTACTTTGGGAATGCGAAAGAGCCCGACATCAAGGTAGGTCTAGCTTAAGGCTTTTATCGAAACGAGCGATAACGAACGAGAACCAAAGAAAACAAAAGGGAAGAAAAAAAAATTTTATCGCCGAACTCTCCCTTATCGGGAGCTATAGGACGCGGGGGGGTGGGGGACTTAGAGGACTTCGGCGCACGCCCAGTAGTAGTAACAGAAAATGCAAGTATATAATAAAGGCTGCGCGGGGATCGAGACGGAAAATCGGGGGGAAAAAGCGTCTCGGGTAAAAGTAGCGTATATAATGCCGTTGAATTCTAAGCGACACGGCGAGGCAACTGAGAAAAGAGCCACAATGCGACAGAGATAGAGAGAGAGAGAGTGAGAGAGCGAGAGAAGGAGAGAGACGGCGAGCGAGAAAAGGAGAGACGGAGAAAGGGGGATCGCGCGAGGGAGGCGGAAAGAGACTGTGCGGCAATCCTCTCGTAGATGGCGCGTCAGGTGTCTTTCGGATCGCAAGGACGCCTTTTCCCAGGATTCTACTCATAGCCGAACTATCTCAGGACCACCGCCCATTTCTCTCCCGCCCTATACTTTTTTCCATCCTGCCCTCGTTGCCGTGGCTCTTGACTCTCATGTCGTCTCTCGCTCTTTCTCTCTGTCTTTCTCTCTCTCTCTCTCTCTCTCTCTCTCTCTCTCTCTCTCTCTCTCTCGCCATCTATATCCCCCTTTCTTTCCGGCGAGTTACACGCATACACGTATACTCGCTCGAGGGAGAACTCTATACAGAGTGCCGCGTCAGGCAGATTCGGAAGACTCCCCCGGAAAATGCGAGTTTCCCTGCTCGTTCTTTCTCTCCCTCTCTCTCTCTCTCTCTGTCCCACTCTCATCCTTCCGTTTTCCTCCCTTTTTTATATATTATATATATATATATATATATATATATATATATATATATATCCGTATAGCCGTAGCACTCCGCCGTATCTCTCTTCCTCTCTCCGCCGAAACTCCTGCATTTATTTGCCCGCTGGGCAAGGGTTTACACGTATTCGTGTGCGTATTCACTCGTGTATTAGTGCGCGCGTGTACGTGCTCGCTTTGCCGGGATAGTCACAATTCACACTCTGTTGGGTACTGGCGCAGCACGCACGAACTCGCGCGCGCTACCTGTACATGCACAATATGTACGCGCCAATACTCAAAGGATGCGTACGAGTGTGCGTAACTGTGTATCGAGGCTGTATATCAAGAGCGTGTGTGCGTGCGTGCGTGCGTCCGCGCGCGCGAACGTAAGGAGGCCTTTACCGATCGGAAGCCCCGCAAAGAGGTGCACGCACACACACACACACGGGCGCGCGGGGGCGCGCGCGCAAGGGCCGGTATTATCGACTGCCACCTCCGCCGAGTATAATCCTGAAAATAATGATTAGACCGAGCTCTTACGCCCCCCCCCGCGCCCTCCCCATGGCATCCAACGGCCTTTTAATTCTTTCGTATACGCTGATTTTTTGCATCCGTTGCCCCTTCTGCTCTTCATCGACGCTCGAACCTTCTCGGCACGTTGAATTTGCCATTCACGGATAGATGTCCATACTGGATGGATAGTCGGATTCGGCTCGTATGCGCGCAAACGATGATTGTTAGGAGAAACGAGCGATGACTTTTCGCATTATTGCGACATTGCAGAATTGCGCTCGGGTCATCGATTAGTGAAATAGTGAAAGAGCTGAATAATTGATCGATAATAGGCAAAGTCCTAGTAGCGATGAATAAACTCGATTGACAAGTATACGAAGACGACCGTTGAATCTCATTCTTGTATTTAATACTATTTATCCTTCATAGACGCATGAATTTTTTTTCTTTTTATCTTTCGCTGTGGGCATTAAAAAATCTTTAGTAGATAATAGATTTGGCTAAAAATGGTTTTAATTGACAAATAGATTTTATTCGGGGGAAATGAAGTAATTCCTTTAAGACGACAGTGCATAAGTATATTTTATCATAGAAGCTTTATTATTGTCCATTTTCACGGATTATCAAATTATCCGAAATTCTGCAAGATTCGAAAATTTGTTCAATTTAAGAGTCTATGATTGAAATAAAATTATTTCGAATGAATCGAATTTTTTTCGTAGTTACTCTTAACTAAATGCTACATTTTTATCGCGCAATCGACGTTAAAAAAATTACTTACCGTCAGAATTAAAAATATTTAATTCTGTGACAATCCTATCCAAAAAGGCGGGAGGAAGATCCGAGATAGAAGAGCGAAATTGATCGAAATATGCGAATACATGTCCCATCGAATTCCTGGCTCTTTGCCTAAACAAACACGAGTGTCTTATATTTGAAATAAATTCGCGCTCACGCTCTCAATTTCATTCTCATCGCGAATGAATACGCCATCGACGACTGCTCCGTCGGATCTCGGTAATAAATTCGCAGAAACGTTCTCGGGCAAATTTTACAAGCACAATCAATGGACCGATCTAAATCTAGCGGTGTTTATATATTTAAAGAGAAAATTTCAAAAATGGCTAAAGCGAGAGAAAAAAAAATTTGTTTCATCGATTTACGTATTAGTAGTCGTTATTTGTCAGGTTTCCGTATACGAGCTCGACCTGTACGCTATTTTTTCTACGCGTGTGACGATAAATACGATAAAGAGCTATTACCCTCCCTCCTTGAAATTATTGATTGCCTTGCAAAAAGCATGGTAAAGTTATAAAATAAAATTTTTACGACGAAATATAAAGATATACGCTCGCGATTATTATTCATTATTTATATTATTATTAGTCGTTCGTTATATTAACGGATTAATAAAAGCTTTGTAGTTCGACTTACATTCTAAATCTAAAATTTATCTATGCGTATATTTACACGAAAGAAGTCATTACATGCTTACTTTACCGTAATTATATTTTTAAATAAAGTTTGCTTTAATAAAAGTTACTCGAACAAATTATAAGGCCTTAAGTGGGTTTATTTCAGAGAATTCAATCTAAATAGCAGGAAGTATATACTTTCTTTCCCACAAGCTGATATATATATATATATATATATATATATATATATATATATATATATAATATTGAGTGGAGAAATCAGAAGCACATTACTAAATTGCAATGTGTAAAAAGTCTCAATTGTACATTACAGAATACATTACAGAATAAAAGCTGCATAAAGCAAATGCATAATGATAACTATATGTCGAGTTTCCGACTACAGCGCTAATTCGCTAATTCAGCGTCGATAATTTAAAAAGTAATAGTACAATAAAAAGCGCATTCTACAGTCGATTCATCGAAGCGACAGAATTCAGCGAAGATCGATGGGGGGGGGGGTACAAAAAAAAATTTGCACCGCCGCAATTCTTTGCTTTATACCTCCTTCTCTCTCTCTCTCTCTCTCTCTCTCTCTCTCTCAGTTTCTATCGCTGCAGTTCTCGCTCTAATACGTGAGCCACCTGCTGACTGAGCGACTATCCCCGACTGTGTGCGATACGTGTATATTATTGTGTATATAATATATATATATCAAAAGCGCGTATATACTGCATCTGAAAACGAAAGGTGCGCGCGCGTGTGTGTTCGTGTGCGCGAGTGCATGTATAACGCTCCCGAGGCTGATGTACGTGCGGTGAATTTGGCGCGAGCGCAGGCGCCCCCTGCCCCTCCCCTGCCCCGTTCCCCGTTCCGCGATCTATCGACCCGAAGGCGAATAATTGTCGGTCACGTATGGGCTCCCCCTCCCTGTCCGCCCCTCGCCGTATCACGTCCCCACCTCCCCCCCCCCTCCCGCGGCCGCGTGCGTTTGTTCAGCGATCGACGCGGGCGCACACGGGTGGCGCCTGCTCTTAGCGCCCCGACGCTCCGCTCGATTGTGAAAGCGCTCTTCTTGACGCGACGCGGTCGAGTTATTAATATAAGTATATATATATATATATATATATATATATATATATATATATATATATATATATATACCTGGTCATCGGAATTTTATCTCGGGCTCGGTGAAATTTTTCTCTCGGACACAGCTCGAGACCGTATACCTCCGCTGTCGAACGAGCGTTCGCCTCGTTTCGTTATCGCTTCCGAGTCTTTTAATTTTCCACGAGCGAATATTGCGCGGTTTTGAGGAATGCTGAAATGGACGATTCTAGTTTTTTTTTTTTTTTTGGTCTTAATACGACGCACCTGTCGATAATGATATGCTAGGTGTTTTCGATGTGAAGGACTCTCGGCTTCCATCTTCTCAAGTCACACGAAAAGTAATTAATACATAAACAGTTTTACTGCAATTATAGTTATAAATTATGGCTTTAGAAAATACAAAGGTATATCCGAAAAGCGTAGTTCTGAAAATAAGTTTTCTTTTCTCACAAAACGATGTTAATTAAAACTTTATTGTATCGTTTTATGAATTTTATCTTGAAAATCTAATAATAGCAAAACTAATAGAAATGACGAAGAAAATTAATTTAACTCTTCAATATACGAAATTTCTCTAAAAATTTTCGAACATTGTATAACGAAGTTATCAGGGTACAATGTCAATATAATTGATCCTGTGAATTTCGATATTTGAAGTATAAATGGTAATGGATAGATATAATGTAGTACAACTAAATTTGATCAATTATGTTTAATACAGATTTCAGTAATTTCATCGAGTTATAAGTAGTGCAAATAGTATAAGCAGCAGTAAATATGTATACTTTTTAGATGTTTTACAAACAAATTGTTGAATTCTGAATTTTGTCAAATTGTAAAGAAAATGTTTTGATCAGTTACTTTTTAGTTAGTAACGTATATCAATAAAATACTATCATACAATCATCGTTAAACGTTTTATTCTAAAGCTTTAATCAAGTTTAATATATATTCAAGAACATTGCTATATTTAATTATATAGTTCTTGTGCATGTAAGCGCACAATAAACATCTCAGATTGCATACAATAATTATGGATTAAAAAATATTGAAATATATTTAGAAACAAACGAAATTAAAAATTGATACAAATGTTATGGATAAATCATAATTTTTTATTCATAACAAAGATAAATATATTTATAAATTTGTGTCATTTTATTAATATATTGCTTAATAATAAAATTCAGAATAATGCGTTAGATTCAAAATTCGAATATATTGAAATAAAAATACATGGAATATGATAAATAAAAAAAAAAACTATAACGACACATTTATCGCTGAAATTAAATATAGCAGGTTATGAACAGTGTATTTATTGTCTTCATGTAATGACCACTCTGTTGAACAATGATTACGCTTGAATCTTAAAAACTGTTAATCGTATAAAGGTAATGCACACGTTCAACATATTGTTTTAAGAAAACCCAATTAATATCTTTATCGATCACATTGCCGTCCTAACAAATTCATACGATATAACTATAGCGGCATCCGGATCGTCCTAGTTTACCCTTTAATCCGTAGAATCCGAAAGTTAAAACATAAAGTGTGGAAGTCAACGTGAATTTTTGTTGATAGGGAACAATCTGACCGGTCCCTTCGCCAAAAATAGCCCCACCCGCGTCTACGTCGTCCGATGTTTCGAGCAGTTCCTGCCGAGCGGCCGAATCGACCTGTCGTCGCGAAATTATGCCAATCGCATTATATTTCAGTTGGTGGCAATTACCCTCACGGCCGATATAAAAAATATCGGCGATTCTTTTAGTTGCATCGGTCAACGCGTAAGCGGAATTATCAATATTGCCTCCCCTGGTAGAAATCTAATAATTTTTAATAGGCTGGAAAGTAGTTGCTAGGTAGTAAAAATAGAATCAATCATTGTGGCTAGAAACGAGGTAAATCTTAGAATGCAAAATGTGAACGTTGTCAATAAAATTGAGAAAAAGTTAGAAACTAGGTTTAAAAACTAGTTAAAAACTAGGTAGATACTAGGTAGAAACTGGGTTGTTTTTAACCTTGGTTCTGGTTAGTAAATGCGCAATTTATTTTATTAATATTTATATAATATTATAACATGATGTTGTTGATTTAATAGAAGAAAAATCATAAGATATGGAAACTAATAATTTAAAAAAATTACAAAGTAATAATAAAGTCTGCTTGCCGTTCGATTTTGTCATCTTAAAAATTATACGTAATAAATTAGTTTTCGAAATATTTTCCTTTTATTATTTAATATCTAAAATTTCGCATGAAACAATTAATTAAAAAATTCTATTCTTTGATGTCTTATACCGGCTTCAATTATTGGTTGTTAGTTAGTAATTCTATCCAATTTATTTATAAAATAAATATCATTTGAAATTTTTGAAATTTTATAAAATAAAATTAATTTTTTAAATTAAAAATCATGCTGAGTTCATAACTATAATTCGTAATTTGAATTTATGGAGAGTGTTCATACGGCATATCTGATGATTTGCGATACCCGCAAGTAGGTAAAACATAATCTTGTATATATATGTATATAAGCCGGATTATAACTTCACATAAGTATAACATATATTGTACATGAATGTGTAAGCTATTGTCAATGCGTTTTATATGTATGCAGATGTATAAGGTATATAGAACCAACGCACTACTTCAAAATTTTCGAAATGAACTTGATAAACATTTATAATTAATTAATTAAAATAATGATTATAGTCAATGAATTTATATAAGAAAGCAGAATAACGATATCAATTTCTTAGCTAGGTTATATGTTTTACCTCGCTTAACCTTGTTTTAAGATAAAGTTTAGTCATAACCACACATACACGCACACACACACGCGCGCGCGCGATATTCCCTAACCAAAATATTAATTGCCCATTAACTAGGGAATAACTAGATGAAAAAGAATGAAGAGAACCTATTTTCTATTTAAAAAAATAATTTCAGTTTCAATAGGTAAAACATACCTAGTTTCAAGGTAACTTTATTGGAAACGTAAAATATATTTACTCCAAACTAACTATTATGGCTATTAAATACCTAAAAAATAGCTTAAAAAATGTAACTATAAATCGGCCGGAATGGCCGTAAAAAACGTAACATATTTTCCTATTTACCACCGAACAAATACACCTTGTTACTAGGTATCTTCGTTTGAAAATACCTTGTTTATACGTTAAAAATAGAATGCATTTCTACCAGGGTCTGGGAATAATTAATTAATACGCGTCTTATTCCATTCGTTAACGGAGCAACGACGAAGGGAGTCGTAGTTGAAATTGAGGTAAATATAGCCGTAAAACGCGCGCCTTACGCATTTTTCCAGTGAATATCAACGCGCTTTCAAAATCCACCCTTTCCAACTCGAATTCTGCGAATGACAACGATGGACATTTCTCTGTCTCTCTATCCTCATTTTGTTTAAGATCCGCATACCCTCGTATTTACCGATCTCAAAATTTTATCTATATTCAAATGATTTCAATATATATATATATATATATATATATATATATATATATATATAATGGCTGATATCGAAAACATTATAGAAATATTATCTTGTCAAAAGCAAATAGTGATCTTCGAAATATATAGAAGATGGGGCGGGAGATAGAATGTGGATCGGCCCAAGGGATTTTATTCAGCATAAGCGAATGTCGTACATTCGACGACTATCGACCGTTTGGAACGGGGAATCAGCCTTTCGGTGGCTCTCGTCAATTGGCTAAAAACTTGCTCGCGCCACGACGGACGCGCTGTTTTACACAATTGCCGAGAACTTTTGCAATAATGTGCTCGGATTGGAATTGAAAAAATTGAAAAAACCAGTGCAAAACTCACATGCACTCGCGTCCCTCGTAGACTTACGAGACTCGACTGACATATTTAAATTGGCAAATCAAAGCATAAACTCGCAATAGTTAGAGATTTTAAGATCGAGGACAGGTGAATTATTTACCACTGTACTTCGAATCCAAAGTATTTCGCACTTTGCCATTTATCGATAATACACGAGCTTTACTTCTATAATTGTTCTGTATTTAATGTAGTATTATGGTTACGACCAAGTCTTACTATAATCATAAAGATAACGATTTACTGGCGACAATCAGCATGGGCATTAGAATTTTGAAATAAATAAATTTCAAATCATTATTTCATAATATTTATTCGACAATTTGTGTATTATGCAGTAGAGATAATGTTCATTAATATATTAATTTGGAAATACTAATGGACAGCGTAGCCAGTTATATCGTCATCGTTAATATTTTAAATTTAGTTATTTGTTATATAATTTTCTTTGTTCTTCTCCATTTAATTATTGCTTTTTGTTACTTTTCAGATTAGTTTTATGCAAAAATAAGACAGTAAGGAGGAACGTTAATGTGAATTGTCTTAAAAATTGTGCGTTCTTTGCGTTAAATATTAAAAACTTGCTATTGTCATGACCTTGGATCCTATTATAGCTGGATATTAAAAATATTCTAAAATCATTCCCTCTCTCTCTCTCTCTCTCTCTCTCTCTCTCTCATTCTTTCTTTCGAGAACACGCACAGTCTATTCTATTTTATCAAGATACTCGAGCGGACCAGCGGGAAAATTTCTTTCTTGCCTATATATATATATACATATATACTTGCCAGCTGGGACCTATACAGACGCATAGCGGTTCCCTGGTAGCCGACGCGCCGACGCGGCCGTGGCGAAGAAGAGGGCGGACGCTCGCCTCCCCGTTGTTATTATTTTTTACCTTTCCCCGTAATTCCGCGTGGCCTTGTATTATTGACGCGCATTACCCGAGATAGGGCGGCGGGAGGAGAGGCAGGCGCGCGCGGGGAGAGGGCGCGGGAGCGCGCCGAGTCGAGGCGCGGCGCACAAAAGCGACGCGCGGCGACCCTCGCACGCGGGCCGAACGGCGCGCGCATGGGCGCGGTCGCGGGGAAACGGGAGATCGCGCGCGCACGGCCGCGGGGCTGGTCGGCTCGGCGACGGTGGGGCCTCCCGGAGGAGGAGGAGGAGGAGGAGGAGGTGAGAGAGAGAGAGAGAGAGAGAGAGAGAGAGAGAGATAAAGTCGAGCGGCAAAAGAGGACTTTGGGGGTGAGAGACGCATCCGTCTTGGAGTGCTGCCACGAGGTCTCCCTCTTTCTCGCTCCCTCCCACCGTCTCTTTTCACAATAAGTCCCTATCAAGGGATGACGAGAGAACATAGCCGATCGACCACATATGTTATGTTACGTCGGCTACAAAGCCCGGGTGGCTAGAGCCGTGGCAAAAGCTCCTACCTAATGTACACATACGAAAACACACGCACACACACACACGCACACACACGCACACATGTATAAATGCCTGGAGAAAACGGACGAAGGCCACGCCTAAGTCTGGCGACGCTCTTACCTTTCTTTCTTTACCACGCTAAGCCCGAAGCGATCGTTTCTCATTTATTCCAATTCTTCCCCCATGTCAACCCCTCCCCCACCGCCCCATCGTGCGTGGTAACGTGGTAAGCGCGACGTCACGCACCTATGTATAATATGTCGTGTACAGGGCCGCGAAGTACACTGACGGTGCCACCCTCCCCCACCCCCTCCTCAACCTTCCGCCGCCAGAACGTCGTGCTTTCCCTCATACGCGCCACTGGAGGATCCTGGTGCATAAGATGGCGACCCATGCGTCCTTGTAAATGTAACGAGGACGTCTATTTCAATTGCCATTATCGTCGCATGGATTGTGTCACTGCTCGATTCGAGTCGACCGTGTGACACTCGCGTGGACTCGTTTAAACAAATAAGTGAAACGGTCATGAGGTGGGGGGGGGCAAATCGTTTGGGGAAGGAGCTTTTAAAAAATTGGATGCGATGCAATATGCGATGCGCACACGACGTTGCAATTTGGTCGAAAACGACCGTGCACGCGTCGTCTACGTAACGGCTGGCCTGTACTTCGTTGCCAAAACTTTATATACATTTTCGAAATTTATCAGTAACGATTAAACGGCGAACGATTGAAATTATTGCGCTGTATAAGGCATTAGTTGGCCATACTGAGTTTATAAAACGAGATTATTAAATTCCCATACACGCGCGATAATTCACAAAAGCGACGTATTTACGTAGACACGAAGAGCGGACGAGTGAGCCGAATTCCAGAGGGAGGAAACGTAGGAAATTAATTATTCTCGGATTATTTGACGTTACTACCATTTTTGTTTTAATTTTATCCTGCTTAACGAATAAATTCTCCCCCGCCCCCCCATATAATAATTGCAAGAGTTCTGTAATTTGGCTTTAACAACCATTGACGATCTATAAAATATCACTGCTTTTCTGAATTATCCGAACTGTTGGGTAGAAATAAAAAAGCAACGACAGTCTTCTGATACAAAATATATTATAGAAAATAATGGCTTGGTTATCGTATTTGTTTCAGGATCGCACGCAAGTTGGTGAGTACCGCTCGCTATCATTAAAGGAATCAAAATATTTATAAAGAAGCTATGAATGCTAGATGCAAAATTGAAATTCGGTGAGTATATTATATACCTATGTACTTAGTTAAAAAAAAAAAAAAGAATAAAGAAAACAAAAAAATATCAACAACAAAAAACCAGAAAATCATTTACAAAATTATCGATTCTTAAATAGCATTACCATATAGATCTATGAATGTATCAAGGATGAAAGCAACGATCGCGCCATTCGTTAATTCATTAAGTAATTCGTAGCGTAAGAAGAATCATTTTGCCAGCCCGCAAAACTCATTTCCATTGTTACACTACGTACACCTACGGGAGGAGGCGGCGGTCGGCGAAGGGTGGGAGGGGGCTGACACAGCAGAGGTCAGACAGCAAATAAGACTAAGCAAAATAACAGGGACGTGGGGGGGGTGGAGCGGGGAACGAGAAGGCCCCGAGAGTTCATTAAGCGCAACGTTAATAATGCGATAAATCATTACGCGCGGTGTAAATTGCGGATTCACTCGAACGTAAACAAAAGAAACGTTCGGCTAGCTGCTAGCGGGGGGTGGGGGTGGGGGGGGGGTCGACGATAAAGGGGAAAGAAGCATGACGGAGCGCGGGCGCGCGCGTAGAGCCGGAGAGAAACATTTTCATTCCGCAATTGACACTATCTCCCGTCAACCGTAAAGCAACTTTTAGAGAAGCAATATAATGGACGAGCTCGCTCGCTCGCTCGCTCGCGCGGGGCGGGGGCGGGAGGTGGGACGGAGACGTCGACGCGGCAGCGCGGTCTGTGCACGCGTATACGAAAAACAAAAATAAAAAAAAAAAAAAAAAAGAGAAAAAAGAAGGAGAGCAGAGAAAAGAAAGAAAAACGCTCCGATGTTCCGGCGAGCTCCGAAGCGACGGCCGAAGCAACTCTCCTTCAAGCGTTTCCTAGCGCTATTTTTCCAGCCCGTTGTCGTATTGCCCCCCCCTCACCTCCCCCGTCGTCGTTCGCCTCTTGCCCTCCCATCCCTTTTCGCAAAGAAGCCGAATGCGCCGTCGACAGCGAAAGCGACGAGACCGGGTGCCCCGGGTGCATTTCGACTCCGCTCTCGTTACTCGAAGCCGCGCCGCCACGGTCGTGGAGGAGTGAAGGATTGAGAGAGAGAGAGAGAGAGAGAGGAGAGAGAGAGAGAGGCAGGAGTGGAGTAGGTAAGCGAAGATAAGGACTGGCTGAGATAGATCAAGAGAAACAGAGAGAGAGAGAGGAGAGAGAGAGGAATAGCGAGGCAGTAATAATCAAGGGGCGGGAGGAGGAGGGTAAGAGTAAGGTGCGCGCAGCCCGAAGACCGACGGAGGGAACAAAAGGGAAAGAGCGAGAAAGAAGGAGCACTTGACTTGGACTAGTCGGGAGCCGGGGAAACGAGACGGAAAAGGTCGGGTTCAACAGCTAGAAAGCGATATAGAGCGGGGGAGGCCGGGCAGATACAGTGGGCTATACCGTATACACATAGAGGGAAAACAGAGATACAGATAGAGATAGAGAGAGAGAATGAGATAGAAAAGACGGAGGCGATCGTATATACAGACGACAACGACAACGACAACGACAACGGCGGCGGCGGCAGCGGCGGCGACGACGACAACTGAGAGATGCCGCGCGCGCGAGATGAGAAGGCCGATGACGCTCGGGAAGAGCGAGCGAGCGAGCGAGCGAGCGCGCGCGCGCGTGCACAGTTCCGAGGCAACGTGGCGAGCGCGCAGTACACTTTGACAGGCGCATCGCGCTGGAGGCTCGCCTGCCTTCTTCTCTCACTCACTCGCGCCCGTCCCGCTCCCGGCGCGCCGGGACCGCGTGTGCGAAACGGAGACGAAGAACGCGCGTGTATATACGCGTACGGCGCGAACTTGCCGCTGTGCATCCGTGTGTTTGGACGTACACACGGGCGGGCGTATCACACGTACGGATACCGCGGGAGTCAAGCGGCGTACACGGACGTATATGTATATAAAGGCGCGACGCGGCGCGAGCGAGCGAGCGAGCGAGCGACCGAGGGTGAAGTAAGACCGAGCGAACGGGGCCCGCGTTCGAGCGACGCGGAGAGGCGATAAGCGAGCGCCGCGGCGGGAAAGAGAGGAGTGCGAGCGAGCGAGCCGACGATACGGGGCCACGTGCGAGGGAGCGAGAGCGAGAGGGCACTCGTCGGGAGCGCACTCACACAGCCACGGATTCCCATTCATCTTGGCGCGCCTAGTCCACAGCGGATTGGCCCGTAGTGGGTAAGGCCTGGCGCCGATTGGCCGGCTCTGTTTACCAGCTGGCGCGGCCGAGGGGGGAAAACGCCGCGCCGAGCCGCGCGCCAGGCAAGGCAACTTGCTCGTCGTCGTCGTCGTAGCCGCCGCCGCCGCTGCCGCTGACGCCGCCGTCGCCGCCGCCGCCACCGCGGAGAGGGGGTGGCGAGGCAGAGAGAGAGAGAGAGAGAGAGAGAGAGAGAGAGTGAGCGAGCGAGCGAGCGAGCGCTCGCGCCCGATCGCGTATAGCAGCCAGCCGCTATCGCACACTAGTGTATGCTTACACGCTCGCCGCGCGTACGAGCGAGAGAAGGAGGGAGACGGCGAGATATACACACGGGGAGATAAAAGCGAGATAGAGCCAACGCTCGAGAGAGGCACGAGGAGAGCTCGCTCGGCGCCATTATTGTAAGGGGTTACACACTCGCTCCTCGCCCCTCGTCCGTGTGCGTGCGTGCGTGCCCCTTCTGTTCGTGTGCGCGTCGCGCCCGCGCGACCCATCGCCAACGTGTGCGTGCGCGTCCCGTGCGTGAGCGCGCGCCCGTGCATGTGTGCGAGAGAGTGCCGCCGCTCTGCTGGCTCGGGTAGTACGCCGCGTTCGGGATAGGGGGCTATAGTACCTTCATGCATGGCCCATAAAGGATTCGTCGACTATCCGAGAAGTACGCAAGAAAACGGCTTCTAACACCTGACACGACGCGCGCGCGACAGAGCGAGAAAGAGAGACGGAGGGAGAGAGAAAGAGCGAGCGAGGGAGCGAGAGAGTGGGATAGAGACACGGAGCGAGAAAGAGAGAGGGGCCCTCGCGCGCGCGTGAGAGATCGCTCTCGCCAACCACGCGCGCTCGTGCCCGGCCGCGGAACCTCGACGTGGACGAGGTAGTAACGGAGCCCTCCTCCGTCGTCGCCGTCCTCCTCCTCTGTGCATCGCCGTCCACATTGCTCCGGTGTCCCGCGGAATTTGTTTTCTGTGCGTTTGCGCGCGCGCGCGCGCGCCACCTTCTGAAACAGCCACAGCACGCGCGCACGAACGCAAATCAGCTGCGCGATCCGCGGAGTGCGCGGATAATAACACAGGCAGGATCGCGCAGGACATCGCGCAGCCGTCAGTGCCGCTTACGTACGGGATGCGGGATTAGTGCGCGAGTTGCCGTACGTCCGCGTATTTCTATAAATACACGAGTAAACAACGAGAGTGCGAAAACGAGAGGAAGAGAGAGAGAGAGAGAGAGAGAGAGACACGCATGGATCGCGGAGGCCCAAGGAGGCCGAGAAGCCCGGCCGCAGCAGCCCAGCCGGAGCAGCGACAACGGCACCACGATGCCCGACCTCGGCTACAGCAGCACTAGGACCAGGAGCAGCAGCAGAAGTGCGCGCCCCCAGTTCCTCGCGACCGACGACGAGCCGATCGCCGTGCTCGTGCTAACGCGCGTTCTCCCCCTCCCGCAAGAGGAGCGCAGTGGGTGCGAGTGGACCCGGTTTGCAACGACGACGACGACGACGACTAGCAAGTAATCCTCCTCCTCCTCCTCGCCCCCCGGTCGACGACGCCAACCGAGAGAGCGGCCGGACGGGAACGACGGAGTCCGCCGCCCCCGGAAGGTGAGAGCGAGGGCCCTTCCGGCGCGCTATGAGTTCGAAATTCATAATCGATAGCATGCTCCCGAAGTACCACCAGCACCAGTCGCCGTATCAGCAGTTGTTCTCGACAGCTAATCCGAGCTCGGTCCAGGCCGCCGTAGCCGCCGCCGCCACCACCGCCATCAACTCCTCGTCGCCCTCCTCGTCCTCCTCGTCCTCGTCGCTCTCGTCGTCACCGGCCTCCGGCCTACCGGGCAGCAGCCCCCTCAGCGCCTCGGCAGCCGCGGCCGCCGTCGCAGCAGCAGCAGCAGCAGCAGCAGCAGCGGCCTCCTCCAACCACCTCCACCACCTGCCCCATCACCATCTCTCCCATCACCGGCACCAGCTCCAGCAGCAGCAGCAGCAGCAGCAGCATCAGCAGCACCTCCACCAGCAGCAGACGCCGCTCCACCATCACCATCATCACCAGCAGCTCGTCGAGTCGAGCCTCCAGAGCGCGGTCGCTGCGGCCGCCGCGGCGGCCAGCTACGCCCACCAGCGGGGCGGCGGCAGCAGCGGCTCATCGCCGCCCAGCCCCGCGGGCTCGAGCCCCCACAACTCCCTCGGCGGCGGCGGCGGAGGCGGAGGCGGAGGCGGAGGCGGCGGCAAGCGGCAGCAGCAGCAGCAGCAGCTCCTCCGCGTCCTCGACCTCGTCGCCCGCGGCGCGGGCCACCCCCTCTCGGGCAGCGGCCTCGCGATAACGAGCGGCCAGCAGGCCGGCGGCAGCAGCGCGAGCGCCAGCAACCCAGCGGCATGTATCCCTACGTCTCGGCGGCTGCGGCCCACCACCACCACCAGCAGCAGCAGGCCGTCGCCGCGGCGGCCTTCGGCGCGACGCCGAGCATGGTCCCGGGCTTCGGCGGCCCGTCCGCGGCGTCGAGCGCGGCGATGGCCGCCGCGGCGGCGGTCGACGCGGCCACGGCCGCGGGCGACAAGTCCTGCAGGTACACGGCGAGCCTCGCGGGCAACGTGGCGCCTACGAGCGCGGACCCGATGGTGAACTACACCCTCGGCCATCATCATCAGAACGGCGCGACGCCGGGCAGCCTCGTCAGTTCGCCGTCGGCGAGCTCGGTGTCAGCGGCCTCGATGACCTCGATGGCCGCGGCCGCGCAGTTCTATCATCAGGCCGCGGCGGCGAGCGTCGTCGACACCCTCGGCTCGTGCCAGCAGCCGACGGCCGGACAGCCGGGCATACCGGAGATACCGCGCTATCCCTGGATGTCGCTCACGGGTGAGTCCCAAGTCTATTTGTAGCCGATCCCCCTCCCCCCCACCCCCGCCCCGTGATTATGGCTTTTTTCTTTTTTTTTTTCTTTGCACGTGCATCACGCGCGCGCGTGCGGCATCTGTTGCGGACGATTTTCTTGGGGATTCTGCCCTTTTTTTTTTCTCACTTCGTTCATCGCTGTACGCGCATGTATGAAGAATAGCGGGAGATGCGACGGGAAGACCGAGCAGGCCGGAATTTTGATAATTTTTTTTAACCGCTACACTTTCTGCCCTACTCTGTCGACGACGTAAATGTTGTGGTTTGTGCATCGTGCCCCGGGGAATGTTTCTTTTCATTGTAAGAACAGAATCTATTGCTGTAGTTTCTGTTGTTGTTGTCGTTGTTGCTGTTGTAGTTGTTGTTGTGTTGTTGTTGTTGTTGTTGTTGTTGCACGAGATCGTTACAGCTCCAACGGACGGAATGATCGCGTCGACGTGCAGGAGTTCGCTCGTACTTGCCGTACCGTGCGAAAATCGCGCGGGATGTACAACGAGCGCGGATAATGCGGGATTGGGAATTGGGGATTTTTATCTTAAACGCTTTATTCGCCGTACGGAAAATCGCTCGGCAGCTGGCCCGAGAGGTTGCGCAAAGGCAAGCGCCGCGCGCGATCTCCACCTCGCGGCTTCTGATAATCGCGTGAAAATCGCGGGCCTCCATTGTCCGGAAGTAAGCGAGGTCGTCGTCGCAACTGACGAATTAACGGTGCAAATTATGATAGAGCTCGCAATCTTCTGTCGCGCGGCGACGACCGGCGCGTCGTCGCGGCCGCGATTCTTTCTTATTCTTTCTTTCCCCCGTCGCTACAGCCGACGGCCGTCGCTGCACGCTGGAAAAAGTCCTCCTCGCTCCGGGGCTCGGTTGCATCGCGCGCGGCGAATGAAACCGCTGGCGGGGGGGTGGGAGCGAGGGGAGGGGGCGGAGGGTATACGTACGTCGAGAGTCGGAGAAACGCGCTGCCTGGATTAAAAAAAAAAAAAAAAAAAAAAAAAAAGGAAACAAAGGAAAAAACTTGCGTAAAGCTCTTTAATTTCTTCCCACCGCGCGTACGAGACGTGGCTCGTTAAATAATTTATTCGTGATGCCTTACATCGTTTTACCGGGCGGAGTGGAGATATTACGGAGAAAGAAT
>JACCIC010000370.1:0-50000 GCA_018907035.1 Sycobia sp. Sy_11
TTCTTTCTCCTGATAAAATTGCCGCAGGTTCGTTATCGTTGAACCGGTGATTTTATAATTCTCGCTTAAGACATGGCATATTTCAATGTCGTAGTCTTGGATTGCCAGCAACGTGTAGCACAAGGAATAGATTAACAAAAAAATTTTATACACATTTATGATCCATTTGAAGTATTATTTTGGATCCTAGTACGTGTGAATTAGATTTTAAAATACCGTCAATATCGTTAACAGTTCTTATTCCGTAGTATAATGTTGGATGTCAGTTTCATTTCAGTTTTGGTTGACGAATATTATAATTCGTCTTTCTCTATCCCCGTCCTCTTGTGAGCGAAAATTGCAGAGGGCTTTGGTGCTTGCGTCGGTCGTCAAGACCGGATTTTCATCGGATGGGGTAGGTAAGGATTATTGCTTCTATCAACAAATTTTTTATGCTATTAGCAGTGATTTCTTCGAAGTCTCCTATTTCCACCAAACTCAGATAGGTAATTATGTAGGCTTGATGCTTTTCAATAATTTTTTTGTTTCATTTTATCAAAAGTTCACCAATCCTAAAAATCTTTTAATCGTCTCCTATTCCAATACATAGGGATTATGAAATCACTTGAACCATTTCTAGATTAATTCTAATCCACGTAGTTTAAGGTGTGATCGAAAAATTTGATATCGTCGCAAAATAACTTGACATTCTCGAAGTTTGAGGTAACGGCTTCATCTGACATTCTTAATCAAGGATTTCTAACTGATCAAAGCGAAAGGTTCAGGTTAGACCTTTTAAGACTTCTTCTAACGCGCTGCTGAAATCGACGATAATAATTTTTAAACAGAAAGAAACTACTTTCTGCTGGTAGGTTGTGCAACCTCCACTAAATCTCATTATAATTTAGTAACATAAATAAAACAAATAACTAAAATAAAAATAAACAAGTAGCAGATATTAATGAAAGTGTATGTGAATATTATGAGAGCGGTCAACTTATATGCAATAGATATTTATTTAAAATTAATAAATATTTTTTCATTGGTCTTACAGTCCAATAAAACCAATCGAAAACAATACGTAACAATATCAATACATATCTACATTAACATTAATACATGAATACACAAAAATAATAAACATAAAAATTAAATTAAAAATTATAATGACAGTCAGACTGTCCTTGTATATAGTCACCACCGTAGACTAATCTGAAAATAAAATATTAGATGAAAAATTTTGGTTAGTAAAGTGCAGTCTGACTGTCCCCAACACCCTTACCTAATTGAAGATCCAGTCCAACGTTTCGGGGACTAAACTAAACCTTATATTATAATCTATATATACGTTATGCCCACTACCAAATTTAGTAAATTAAATCTAAATTCCCCCTCTACATAAATTGTTCAAAACCAATCAATTTAATAAGGAATGATAAACACTGTCCAATTTACTAAACTCTAACATTAAATTCACATCATTCCAATTCCTGGAAATGTGAATACTTTCAAGACTCTCCCTTTTATGCTTATTATTAATACCATGTTCCAAAATATCTACATTCACAAAATCAAAAGAATGTAAAAACTTTAAACAATGCTCCTTTAAACCGGAAGTAATATGTGAGCTACGTAAACTATATTTATGTTCATAAATTCTCTTTTTTAAATATCTACCTGTTTGTCCAATCTAGTATTTATTACAATCCATACAATTAATTTTGTAAACAACTCCTGATTTTAAACATAAAGCATCCTTATTTTTGCAATTATTAAACAATCTACTCAAATTATTGCTATTTTTAAAGAAAATTTGAATGTTATATTTCCGAAAATTTCTTTTTATTCTTTCAGATAATCCTCTAACAAATGTAAGACAATAATTTTGCCTCTGTTAACATTAACTCGTGTATTATGTCTATTTTCGGTATTATAAATGTCAAACAATCTCTCAGAAATTAATCTATTAATAAATTCAATTGGATATCCATTATTAATGAAAGTTTCTGTTACTTTTTGTAAATTATTTTGTCTAAAATCTTTATGTGATAATTTTATTGCTCTGTCCATGATACCTTTTAATGCTCCAGTTTTGTTTTTAAATTAGTGGTGTGAATTAAAATCTAAAAACCTACCTGACTACGTAGGCTTTCTGTACCAATTAAGTTTCACCTTATTATTACTAGATTTAATGACATTAATGCCCAGAAAACGCATTGTTACGTATTGTTTTCGATTGATTTGATTGAACTGTAAAACCACGAAAAAAATATTTATTAATTTGTATATAAGCAGTCGACAAAAGTACAATTAAAGATATTTAGTTCTTTAATAAACCAATTTTTTATTCTATTTATCATAGCGAATACGTATGACTATTATATTATTACAAATTTTTAGAATCTTTTTTGTTGATTACATAAATTGAAAAATTATAGAAGACTTTACATAGATGGCCATATAGTTTATACGTGTGTTAGTAAAAATAAAATTTTAGATTTATATTAAGTTAAATCGAATGTTAATATAAAATGTAATAATAATAAAAGCAAACATTTGATATTATTTAATTTAAATTATATTTTTAAATATAAATTATGTATTATATTATATATTCATACATAGAAAATGTGTATTTTATATATGTGGAAAATCAAGGCATAAGTGTTCTATTTTAAAAGAGGTTCACTTCTCGGAAAAGCATGGGAGAAGGGCTGAGTACAAGCGAACTCTTGTACAGCTGAGGTGAACCCACGTCAATTAGTATCATCCGCTTACCGTTTATGGCGATGAATGTCTATCGGTATAGAAAACATGTGCCTCCTATACTGTATAATAAAACCTCGATATTTTTCTTTGCCAGTCCCCACCTTTCCCTTCCCCCCCCCCCCCCCCCCCCCCCCCCCCCCCCCCCCCCCCCACCCCCCCCCCCCCCCCCCCCCCCCCCCCCCCCCCCCCCCCCCCCCCCCCCCCCCCCCCCCCCCCCCCCCCCCCCCCCCCCCCCCCCCCCCCCCCCCCCCCCCCCCTCTTCGGTCAAGTATATAAGATCGTTGCGTATGGAAAAGGGAGTGACTATGGAAAATGGGCATAATGACGTTCTATTTTCAAAAAGTAAAAACGAGTTGCATTAGAGGCGAATACATGTGCCTCTTGATATACTGACGGAGGTTGACTCATCAATTAGTATAATTCGCTTAACTTTGACGTCATAGGTGTGAGTGGGGAAAAGGAAAGGAGGGAAAATAGAGTTCCTTCACTAATGAGGAAAAGTTTCTTGAGTCCAAAAAAAAAAATAGAAAGGATGGGTAAAGCCGCACTTTCTAAACGAAATTTAGAATCTGTAGGCGGTAATCTTTTTAATTTTTTTGACCAATAGAAAAGTTTTTTAGTGCATGGTAGTGGAAACATTAGCAATAAAAACCGATATAAAAGGCGAACTACAGTGAGTTTATGCATCACAGTCTACTTTCAGATTTCAAATTTGTAAATTTTTAAATTAAAATATGAAAGTAGCACTGAGCGCCAACGCGAACAGCAACGGCAACGGCAACGGCAACGGCAACGGCAAGCGCTTGCCTGCAGTTGCAAAAGCTCCACGAAATCGTCCCGGCAAATACTATAAGTCGATGGACTTGTTCGGAGAGGAGGAAGAGGAGGAGGAGAAGTACGAGGACTTGTCGAAGTCGAATAGGTCTACGACCCTTATTCCCATCGCCACAGCCTCTCTCTTAAAAATACTTTAAAACATCTCTCGTAAAATTGAGATGGTCGTAAAACGTTACACACCTCCTTCCTTCGTAAGATCTTACGATTATGATTGGATGTTCAAGGAGAAAGGAGATGATCTATATGAATGTACTAAAAGGTTGATATTTGATTATCTCTAGTCAGATAATACATATTTTCTTCTCATTCTAACACGTTATTGAACGTTTTCTATATGACTGAAATTCTCCTTTCACTTCTACTTCCCCTTCTCCTTATTTTCATTTCCTTTATAAGCGACACCATATCCTGGAAGAACACCGTTTCTATACATCAGTCAAATAAGTTTAGTTTCATTTTTCTTATTTTTTTTCTGCTGTGATCAATACGAGTGTGTTGTATTATATCATTGTGTTTTATTTTGGTGTCTTACTTTTATCAGTCAGTAAATAAGCATTAATAAATGAAGTTTGAAAATATTTTATTAGTCAAAGTAAGGCCTTTTCTTTCGTCTATTGAATTTCAAGTGAAAAAACTTGGCGATATTTATGAGCGTGTCAGTGAATTAAGCATACACGAACTCGAGAATTATTTATCAATAACTGAATAAGATATAATAAAGATGAGGAAATTTGGCAAAAAACAACGTCTCTCTCGAGCAGAAAATCAAAAATTTTTGACATGTCTGATTCAACTTTCACGTTTACAAGCAAGATTCCGTTATCATCTTGATAGTGCAGTGCCAGTTAGAGGTAGCCTAATCTCTAACGAGTCAGCTAAAGCAAAATGGCGAGATATACCATCTGCTTTTAAAAATCGAATAAGAATCGGCGTTATTGTTAATTTAGAAAATCTGGGCATTCTATGTTTCTTGGTCAACGCACAGAAGCTTTTTGAGGATAAAGTTAGAGCTTGCTTACAAGAATATACAGCAATAAAACTAAATTCTGATTTTATATCAGTTTTCCATGCAAAAAAATGGAGAAGAAACAACAGACATTAAAGATTTCACAACTGTGACTGCTACAGTATAATGTCTACCGATTTAGAAAAATGGTATGAGCAACAAATTAAGGCAGTATTCTACTTTACAACTGTGACTGCTACAGTATAAATGTCTACCGATTTAGAAAAATGGTATGAGCAACAAATTAAGGCAGTATTCTACTTTACAACTTTGACAAAAAAGTTTTATATTTTTTACATTTTTCAAAAGTAAATATATTCAAGGATGTTAGCTCAAAATTTTAGAAAGATTTAGGTAGTCTAACTATACTTTTTCACCTTTCGAACGCACTTACCTGAGCGCGATATTCCGATCCGCCCAGTGCGCGCGCTGTATAAACCATCTACCTGGCCTTGTTCGCCGCAGTAGCTGTTCCCCTATTGTAAATCATTACAACTATATATATTCTCATCAAAATATATACCTTTGCTTCTCAATATTACCTTCCCTTTATAATTTTGCTTCTGTATTTCAGTTCTGAATTTCAGTAGTGGAGAAAGTTGTTAAGAAACCAAAAGTCATGATTAAAAAAGTGAAGACTGCTGACCTAAGTATCAAATTAATGAAGGAGTTATCTAAAAACTACAGTCTTGCAATTGAAAGAAATTCAAATTCAGTAGAAGGCATGCGAAACGAGATCTGGGCCGGCTATTACCATAAAATCTCAACAGATTCCAAACCACAGCATACGTACTGTTCAGACAGCTGGCGCAAGTATAAGAAGGCCGACGCAAACAACGCTTTAAAAAATTATAAGCATCGTCTTGATCTTGCCAGTGATATACAAGAGGTGCTGAAACCGATCTACGAAGATCGAACAAAAACGGAATTGCTGGAGAGATGTTTCGGCAGAAACAGTCAAAATAACAAGGAGTGTTTCAATTCAACAGTTTGGGCTATCGCACCGAAGCATGTCTATAATGGAAAAAAATCGTTAAAATTGCATGCCTCACTGCTGTCTGCATTTTTAATGAAGGATTCAGCCCTACGGTGCGCGCGTGCGCCCGCGCGCGACCCGCCGCCCGCCGGTTCTTCGCCGCCCCCCGTTTTAGTGCATTCATGGACACGGACCTCGGTCGCGCACCTTTTCTCGCGTGTCCATTCTCACGGTATAGAGATATACATATACATATATATCTATATATACACACAGTTCGGCAAAGAAAAAATTTTTCCCCGATTCTTCGTCGTGTCTCCGCCGATATATAAAACGTTCGTCCGGTGTGCCTTAAAACAACTCTTTAAGACAGGGACACGCAGCAGTGGCGGCAACGAATTCATTCGTACATTAATAATATAATACACGCGAATTTCGTAAATAAGACACGGGATCGTTTTTTATAAATTGTTGATTATGTCGCTGGACGAGGTAAGTTGCAGAGTCAATTTTTGTACAAATATAATAAGATAATAGGGAGCTCGTTATTTCCGTACTGTGTTGCGATCTTATCAGCGTTCAAACATGAGAAAGTTTGTACAGCTTAAGCTAATATTAGATTTCCAAGTTAGATGTAGTTTTTCGTTCAGTTATAATTCCTATTATAAATAACGGGTAGGCGTGCATTTAGCTCGTCGTGTATACGTCCGGGAAAAACACTGATGTGGCCGTCGCACACAGGTCGTTAACTCGGTAGATAAAGTCGTGCACTACTTTACTGACTGCTTCAAAATCATTTATATAATTTCAATCATATATTTTTATGTATTTTCATGAAAACATTTTAATTTTCATATTAGAATATGCTTTAAACTTATAATACGAGAACAATAAATATTTAATAAATATTGTTTTTAGAAATTCAACAAAGCTGCAGAGGAGGTAAAGAAACTGGCATCCGAACCCGAGGATACTGATTTGCTTGAATTATACGCTCTATATAAACAGGCATTGATAGGAGATTGCAATACAAGTTAGTTATTTGAAATCCAATATTAAACCAATTATCTATTATTGAACATTATGAATTGATTGTTGCTCTTTACTCGCAGCGAGGCCTGGCCTTTTGGAGTTCAGGGCCAAGGCCAAGTGGGACGCTTGGAATGGCAAAAAAGGCATGAGTCAAGACGAGGCAAAGAAACTGTACGTGGAAAAAGTTGAATCACTGATTGAATCTATTGGATTGTCATGAAAAATTTCTAATGGAGCAATTATAAGTAACTAATTAAAGTAATTCTTATCAAAGTGCATTTAAATGTGTCATATCACACGAACAAAATGTATAAATTTGTATACCTGTACAGGAATTGCAAAATAATGGACAAAAAAAATTTCTTACCAGCAATGTGTATCACTATAATGTAACAGATATGATTTTTCTTTTAGGTTAATTACATTCTGGACTTTTATTATTTTTTATAGAAGAGTATATTTAGTAAGGAATTGTTGTACATGCAAAATAAAATTTCTTTAAAAAAAAAATTAAATTTTTTTTTACTTTTCTCTGGAAGCAGTAAATAGGTAATTGAAAGACAATATTTTTAGTGAATGATAATAATATATTTTTAAGCTTAACACTGTTCCTTATCTTTATATACACATACGCAATTATTTACTTAAGGGAGATGGGGTAGAATAAGATACAACTTAAATAATGAGGGAAATAGTTCAGGAAAAATACGTGTACAATTGCTCGCTTGTCTACAACATTATTTTAAATTATGTTCTCTAAATTTCTCCTTTAAATTGTGCAATGTGCTTCAAAACTCGAAAAGAGAAAAAAAATTATATTCATTCCACTGATTGCCTAACACATATACACGTTATGAAGATTTCTGTTCTACTACAACGATCTTAAACCATTATAAATAATTACATCGATGCAAAATATTCGTGACCTAGAGGTGACAATGTTTTTTCTTACAACGTCGGATTCACTTGAACAGTATATCTTGCGATCAATAAAATCATGAATAAAAAAGGTAATAAGCTATATTTTGTACCAGTCTACATGTTTAACTTAAATTCAAATGGTCAGTTCTGAAGCTGGCCAGCTACAATCGACCCAATCGTACAGTGGATCATAAACTTCGCCCCCTATAAGATGCGCATCTATGGATATAATCATAAGAAGCTCACGTACTTATAACACGAGCATACGGTTGTACAGATATATCAGTTTTCCGAAGTTACATTAAACTTGGAACTAAAATTTGCCCTCATTTCAACATCTGCTCCGCGAACTTATATTGTCATCCTTATTAAATTTTCATCCTCCCACCTCGGCATTTCTCGATTTGCCACTGGAATTTGGTCGTTCTCGCTCACCTCGCTCGTTCGCTCTCGCCCTTTTTCTCCCTCGGTATGCTTTGTCTAGTTCACTTACTCTCGCTTTCTTTCACTCAAATGTTTTGTTTATCATCGGTATGAATAGTAATGTGTAACATGACCGCGTGTGTTTAAATATTAAACGAGGACTAAACATCGTCCTTTAGACCACTCGTCGTTCACCAGAAATTTAATTCTTCCCGTAGACGACGGATTATCGAATCACCGATAAATACAATGTTTTACATGAAATTAACTCTCACCCACTGCTTCTTATCGTCAAGGGACAGCGATAGTTAATTCGATGAGGATTTCGTTATTATAAAAGTTTTAATGAAGCTAAAGAAAAGAAAAAGAAAAATATAATAGCTCGCCTGAAATAACAAAAAAAAAAACATAGATTTCTGAAATGATTGTTTTTTAATCAACTTTATCGTTATGTAAAGTATAAAACATAAGATCTAATCGTACAGCTTTTGAAAGCTTATGCATTCTTTTCACTTGAAGAATTCTCTCAATAAGCTTTAAAATTATTAAAATATCGTATAGGAATAGTATCAGTTCAGTTTTAGTTGTTATGATTTTAAATAAATTAGCTCTAATAATCCAGTTATTATTAAATACATAAGTTACAACCAAAAATTTTTATCGTCACTATGAAATTCCATTACATTCAATGATGGTTTCCGCTCAATTAACTTTTCTGCTCGCGCGTACGTACTTGTTTTTATACGTTATATCATCCGCTGAAGTCGAAAAAATTCTGATTATCAACTGCACATTAAACCGAAATAGAGCTTGTTTCGTTAAAAAAAAAAAATATATATATATATTCGATCAACGTTATAAACATTTTCTCGGCTCTGGAATTCAAAACGGTGAAAATAATCTCAGGAGTCACAACGGCGCTTCACCTCGCATCATAAATCTTAGTCCATTGTCCTGGAATTAGCTAAAGAACCTCATTATTCTTGCGCCTTCGGTTGACATTGGTTGAGACCGACACGTGAAGTTCATCCTCAATCATTTAACGGCATGTGCAGCGAACGAACAGACTCACGCGCGCTCTCACCGGCTTTACTTCCTCTTACTCTTATCGTGCTTCAGACTTGAATGCGGATGGTGATGGTGGTGGTGGGTCTTTAATCTGCTACCTTTGGATACTCGCTATTCATCGATTTCATGCCATGGCTACCCGCTGAATGAATATCGGCCGCTTTATCGCTTACGGGACGACTCGTGGGACGCTTCGTTCAACCTGGCAAAATAACAGAAACGTTTTGACGCCGCAATTAGAAACGGTTATTTATCGGTTAGACCTGCTGTACGCCGAAAAAATTTGCAGTTTTTAAAATCAGCAAGTGGAGCTGGGCAAAATGAGTTAACAATAAGCTTCAAATTAACAGTTATTTTTGAGCGTATTAAATAAAGTTATTATTATTATTAATAATATTATTATTATTCAATTTAAGTCGCATATTAATGAAACAGCAACCCAGCACTGATTCTTTGTTTAGTAAAAGAAAAACACAAAGATTGTTAAATTTCTTGCGGTTAGTAAATTTTCGAATCTCAAGATAATTCACAGTTTCGGATTTATAACATAGACGCCCTATTCACAGCCTTCCGATGTATAATTATATACCAGGATTATCTTTTAAACACAGAATTCGCAATTAATCATTACAGGCTCTAAATACGAAAAGCAGCTACGATTGCATCAGTCTGTTGCAGTTTTACGTTCACCAGCGGCATAGAGCTGTCGTGCTGAAAATACGCTACTGCATTTATCTCTTATGTATACATTTAGATGTATATTTATATATTTTTTGTATTTTATCATATTTTTCATTTTGTTAAGATTTATGTCTAAAACTGATGCATTATGTTGTAATGTTACTATGATTATAGATATTATTATTCTGTTAATTTTAATATTGGTTCAATGTAGAGTTGTAGTTGTCGATTGGCTTAGATGTTTTACTTAGATATCGGAATTGAGAAACACGAAGATTAGTTCATTATCCTAAGTTGGACAAGTTCGTAACGAGCAACTAATTAATAAATTTAACTGTACGTTATTGATTGAGGCACTCCGTTTACTGTCTTGGATTTAAGAACGTCGTTCTCGAAGGACATAATCGTTTCTCTTCCATTCTCGAAAAACTCTGAAACAAAACAATCATTTTTCAATTAATAATTATCTTCAATAAAATATAAATGAAATAAAATACTTATAAATTGTTTTGTAACTTTATTTGGGAGTTATTCCTTTCGGTACGATTTTATTTAACCAATTTTTTAGAATGTAAATAGGAAAGACAACAAAACACACGAATATAAATTAAAATACGATATTTTGCTATTAACGTAAAACCGAATGTACAAAGGTTTTAGTATTCTAAAACTCAATTATTATTAAATAATAATGTAAAGTGTCTACATCGTATCAAGTGTAGTGTCTCTGGCTGAATCAAGTATTGGCCAGGCACTTTTGAAAATTTACTTTAAAACAAAGCTACAAATATTTCTTCTTACAGTCTTGATCGAAAAATATGATATTTAGAATGTCGGTCACAGACTGTCCACGTTTACAATCATCCGCGTATAACTGAAATATAAAAATTGCCAACAGAAAGTGTAATAAGAAAAGTAGAAAATTTTTTATTTTAAAATATAGTAAATTTTTTAACATTGATTCGTTTAATCACTGAATGCTATATTAAAACGCGCTGAATTAAAGCGTCAAATCCTATCCTTGACAAGCTTTAAATTTATTCTCAACAATTTTATTGGCATTAGAATAGTTATTGATAAATAAGCTTTTAATTCCCAAAAGTATGCCGAAACCTCAGATCGCCCTTAAGCGATAAGCTGCTCGACCAATTCTCTTTTATTTTCATATATAAACTAACATTAATTATACCGACAGTAAGTTCCAAAAGCAAAGACACAGCCCCCAACCTTCCCCCCCCCCAAAAAAAAAACTCGAACGAAGCGACAGCACTCGTCCATTACTCACTTTTTGGTCGTAATTTTTTTGCCGTTGATAAACCTTGTGGACGTGCTCGTCCGCTTCATTTCGGCGTTGCCGCTGGGACCGCCAATGTTAGACATACTGAACGAGGTGCAGTTCGCCATGGTGTTACTGTTGCCGAAAAAGTTGTCGAGCGGCGAGCCGCCGAAGAAGCCCAATGGGCTTAGGAACGAATTGGTGAAGGTGTTGTTGAGCGGATGGCCGTGGCCGTTGTAGGATCCCGAGTTGCCGCGCACATCTGCCATTAAAAGAAGAAGAAAATGTTTTCTCAACCGTTCGTCGGATTGTGCAGTGGCTCGATTGAAAAGAAAAAAAAAAAAAAAAAAAAAAAAAAAAAAAAAAAAAAAAAGAAAGAATGAAAAAAGACTCCATTCGATTGCCAATCGAAGGGGCAGAAATTCGATTCCTTGGTTATAGTTGCGTAAGCGGATATAAATAGACGTATGTTCAAGGCGAAATCCTTTCGTATTTTTCATAACTTAAGACACACTTTCGGAATTAGAGGATGGTTTTTTGAAATGTAACTTTAATTTAAAAAATAATGCATAAAGTTAATTTCTTGGTATATATAGATTCTCTAATTTTACGACTAAAGCAATGGAAGCTAATTGTTTAGTTGCAACTGTCAATGTCTCATTTCTATCTATATTAAATTATTCATTACTTAATAGTAGTTAGCCATTAGTTTTACAAATGAGCAAACGATAAAATTGAAACAATGAGAATTGTGATTATTCCATGGCAGTGGGGTGACTATTTAATCGTTTCATTTCTACTAAACTCGAACATTTTTTAATACACGCGTATTCACTCACTGTAGAATAGGTCTTCAAAAGAAAAGCCGCCATCGCCGAAAAATTCTCTGAAAACTTCCTCGGGATCTCTGAATACGAAGGTGGTCTCGAAGTTGAAGTCATGATCGTCATGGCGTCTCTTGCCACCTGGCATTTGTAGACCCTCCTTGCCGTATTGATCGTAAACCCTTCGTTTTCGCTCTGAAAAAAAATAATAATCGCCAAACAAAACAATCAGTTCTTCTGCAAATTTCGACGAAAGGCGGCGGCTTTTAAAAGGCATTAAACGTAAACAGTTGTGAATTAAGACGGATGCAAATGGAAAATATTAAGGGCGAATGGTGGAAGAGTAACAAAATGAGAGCATATTAATAAAAGTTCAAGCGCGTTGTTTTGTGCGGGCGATTTGTGTCGCAAGAGGAGGGAGATGCGCCGATCGAGAAACGATAACAGTAAGTGGGAAGGATTGCGAGTACATAAAAGGCCAGATATTAGATTGAACGAATCGAGTTCAAATGGTTAGTGACGGCGTAAAATTTAATGTTAATAGTGAAACAAGATTTATTATCGTGCAATTGGAGACAGAAAGAGAGAGAGAGAGAGAGAGAGAGAGAGAGAGAGAGAGAGAGAGAGAGAGAGAGAGAGAGAGAGAGAGAGAGAGAGCGTGAGAGAAAGATAGAAAAAGAGGGAGAGAAAACAAGCGAATTCTTATTCGAATATTCGATATCGGAAGGAATCATTGCTTTCATGTACAGTGAAAGATTGAAGAGAAAAAAAAATGGCAAAACAATAAAGCATCTTTCATAAAGTGGCGACGATATTATTCTTATCGTGTGGCGATTTTTAATTTACGGTGTTACGAGGCAAGGGCAAATTTGTCCCCAGTACGACGACGAACGTGGTCGAAATAACATGGATGCAATATTTAATACAGAGCCAATGCGCGAACGTTCGTCAGTTGGCGAGCCCGGCTATATTGATATAATTTTATCGTCGGCTCGTGTAGCTTAATACCCGCGAATCGATAAATAATAATAATGATCATAATTTTTAACTCGACGCCTCTTTATCGACCGGTATTCTCGCAATACTTCCAACACGTCGTATACACATAAGAGTCATTGAAATAAAATTAATGGAATCCCTCAATGAAATACAAATGGCAAGTTTACAAAATCTTTCGTTTTAACGTAGATAATCGGACGTTTCTTGAATGACAATGATTTATTTTTCGGGTTTTTAATTGTTATTAAGCAGATGATAACCGTGAGCAAAAGGTATTATTCATAGGGTTTTTTTTTTTTAATTTTCGTTTAATCCAAGAAATTGCTTATGTCTGTTTTAAACGCACATTAATGTATCGAGTATATAGGAGGAGGTATTATTAAAGTTTTTAATGGGTCTTCGAAGCGCAAACGAAAAACTGTAAACCAACTCTGCGAGCGTTATTGTTATAATCTATATAGAAAGTAATGCGTGAAGCAGCACAGCTTTTATTTAGGCTTTTATTTTCTTATGTTTTATTATTGCTTTTTTTGTTTTGCTTATATTAATATGGAGCCACGGTTATACCGAAAAATCGTTGAAAGGGAGAATCAAAGTAATCCCGGTAGGTGAATCCTGCGCAGCGCGCTGGCCTCGACGGTGCTCTCTGATACGCCCACTGGTCGTAGCGTCGTCTCTTCGCATCTGTACACAGCCCACCCCATCCAAAACAAATACACACGCTCTTTTATTTTTTTTTTTTTTTATTTTTTTTATTTTTATTTTTTGCGCATCTATCGCAGACAGGCACGCAAACGCGCGCGCGCGCGCGTACACACACACACACACATACAGTCGCGCGCGCACGCACATCCTGCACACGCGTTCCGTATAATATACCGTTCGCGTACGGACGAGAGCTAATCGACCGCGGCCTTGGCCCTCGTACGCGCTGCGCGCACATCCGAACCTGGTATATATATACGATATATATATAATGTGAGAGTATGAGAGAATGCATTTGCATGATGCGAGGAATATATATATATATATACAATGTGAGACGCGCGAATACGTATGGAAGGATGTATAAATACATATATATGCGCGAGAACAAAGACTGTTGGAAAGAGAACGTGTGCTGAATTATTGTTTATCTATTTGTGCGTGTGTAATTTGTGCGCTTGCGCTCGTGTGTTGTGTGGGTGCGTGCGTGTTTGCGTGTGTTCAAAAGATCACAAGGCGGGCGAAAGTGAAATTCAATGATATGTATAATATGGTGCACACGCATTCTTTAAAGGTGATGTTATATACATACGTGCCTGTATTCAAAGTAAGCTCTGTTAACCCTTTGTTAGACGATCGACTTTTTATTCTGTGAACTTTTTGTTCTGGTCGCAGCTGTTTCAAATTAAGTTAATGCGCGATTGTCTTTATCGCCGTCGTTTAATCAAACATAAAGTCGATTTGAGCGGCTCGTAGATCAATCGAATTGTTAAAAAATATCACGAAACTCGACTTGGACGTTTTTTTGAGAGACCAAAATTCACAGGATAAGACGCCAGTTGATTTACGGAGGAAAAGAATTTTGAAAATAGATCTTTTACATACGGTGAATACATTTATAAGAATAACATTTCCTAGTCTTTTTTATAAATGATGAAGAATTTGTTTTTCTGTATTAAATGACGATTCAAAATAAAATCAATACTAAAAGTACACATTTTGAGCTTTCGATTGATATTTTCAGTGCTGTCATCCTGGTCATAATTTTCATATCTCGAGTTTACAGGTGACAGTTGTAAAGAATAAAAATAGTATCAAATAAGACTTAAAGAAAAATCCATTTAAAAAATTACTTTAAAAATCTATATATGAAATTTACATACTATTTAAGTATATATTACAGAAAAATATATGATCATTAAATTTCTTTGACTCGGGAGTCGTGCTTAAGTCACTTTAAGTATGGAATTATATATTGTAAAAAAGTATTCGACGGTACTCGACAGTACTCGACAGTACTCGACCTTTTGAAATTATTCCTGTAACTCTTAAATTTAAACATATTCATTTGACTATCACTGTTAAGTGTAAATCGTTTAAAGCGTAATTTGATATAATTGCTGTTAATTGCGAGATTAGGAGTACAAACGCTAGCAAATTAGCATTTCATTAAATTTTTTTTCTTTTCTTCTTTTTTTTTTTAATTAAAGAATTAAAAATACCACTAGCCAGTTTTAACAAAGTAACGGTATATTCCGTAGTAAAAAACCGAAACCATTTTTAGAACAAGAATTGGCAAGTTTTTAGAAAATGCTAAAATACCCAAATAATGGCTTTGTTATTAGACAATAAATGTTAAATATATATGCTTAAGTTAGAACGTTCGACGGCTACTACGGTCAAAGGCTCGCGATGCAAACTGTCCTGATCGTTCAATTGGCCGTAAGTAAGTGCCCCCCCCCCTCCACCAGCTCGCAACGCCCAAACCCCAACGGCTAAAACACATTCGTTTAACGAGGCCGATGATTTCGGATATTAAATATTAACTCCCCCCCCCGCTCCCGCCACCGCGCCTTCTCAACTCCGACAACGGCCTTTTTTCCCGTCTTACGAAGGGTTAACGATTCGGCTGGATCGATTATTTTGACTCATCGCCCGGTCTGCACAGTGCTGCACTGCCCGGACGATAAGTAGGCGAAAGAAAAAGAAATAGAAGAGAGAGAGAGAAAAAAAGAACCAGTGCATAGAACCAAGTAGAGCGCGTGTCTCGCGCTTAAAGAGTGCAGGCTACGCATTCGCAAGGACACTGAAAGCCTTTACAAAAAAAAAAAAAAAAAAAAGAAGTGCAGTGCCACAGTCGTTCTCGGGATGATGTGAGAAGAGAGATGGATCGATAGATAGATTGATTGATATAGAGAGAGAGAGAGAGAGAGAGAGAGAGAGAGAGAGAGAGAGAGAGAGAGAGAAGCACGAGCGTAGAGAAAAATGGAGATGTGTATATAAAGTGGTATCGAGAGACGGCGGGACGGTGGCGAAGCTCACCGTCGATGAGAACTTCGTAAGCCTCGGAGATCTCCTTGAAACGTTTGTTAGCCTCGTCGAGATTTTCTGGATTCTTGTCCGGGTGCCATTTCAGTGCAAGCTTTCTGTATCTGGAATCAACAAATGGACAAATAGTGCATTAGTTACATACACAACCTATAACAGATATATATAATTCAACCTATAACATACACACAAATAAATAAAGATATTATAAATGAGTTGTGGCGCATAGAACATATACATGCTTTGCAAATTAATCATCGATTACTGGAGCTATAATGGAAAAAAAAAAAAAAAACGGAAAAAAATGCGAGTTACGTTAGAAGAAGAAAAAGAGAGTTGCAAATTGCTCGTGATAAACTAAACGATTTTGAAATACTTCGTTGTAAAAAATAATTTTTTTTTCCTTTGATGTTTTTTAACGCTTGAAATGGTCGTTCATCGGTCAATATCGTTAATAATTATCGTGGATAAACGTCACGAGGCCAATAGCTTTTATCTATATAAAGTAACTATATAATTCTACGCGTCGTTTACGACTTACTTGTTCGGAGTAGAAAAAAAAATTATTTGCAAAATGAAACAAACAAACAATTCGATCGGCCTTACTAAGATAAAAGAATTGATAATAAAAAAAATCGATTTACTATTGTTAGCAAAGGATGATCCGACCTTCGACACCATCATTTTCTTTATTTTATTATTTTATTATTTTTTAGCAGTAATATTTTTTTTTAATTTTCGATTCTACAGGGGTGACCATAAACAAGGACAATACGATTGTCGTTGTGCTAATATAGCAGATCATTGTATAAAGACTGTAAGACCGTTCAAAATATTTGTTAGTTAATTTTTGCAACAATAAGTATTGGCAAGTACGAATTACGGGTCAATTAATGAAAAAGTTCATAAAATACCAATGATTTGATGATTATTTATACGTTCTATAAATATTTTAGCAATATAGATTTAACGTCTATTTTAAAAATGTTTATTTACTAAAGAAAAATTAAATTAAAATCTATTTTTAGATGGTCTTAGAATTTTTAAACACTAATATATTATACTAATACAATGAAAGTCAGACCGTCCTTGTTCATTAACAACTCCCGCAGAATCTGAAATGGAAATTACTGCTAAAGTCAATAATTAAAAGAATGATAAAAAATAAAAAATAAATAAAGTTAAGTCATAATAATAAATACTGTAAAATGTTTGTATTATTTAGCGCCGGTAATCAACGCGCGCCGCGCGCACTCATCCGATTAAGGACAATGACTCCGAAAGTGTCTTAATCAATCTAAACAAGCTTTTGCTCCCTTGCGGCTTTCCCCGCGAGAAATCAGATAATTACGGGGGATGAGCTCCACTTGACTTTAATCTCGACTTCATTACGTCCCAGAATCGACGCTCGTGTCTGAGACATTGTTGCAGAACGACGTTTGCAAGCGATGAGAACGGCCACTGCGTATAATATACATAAATACATACGCGCGCGGGCATACATACATATATGTATTATTAGTAGTGCAATTTCATTCGTCTGACAGGGCGAAATATGTACGTATATGCGTTAAAAGGATACACGTGATATTTATCAACTACATCTTAAAGGAAGGCTTTGCTATATACGAATACCGTAACGAATAGAAGCCACGCACACACATATGCGCGCATACACAAATACTTTTAATATCTTTTCGAGTAAATTATATGTACATAGTACAGACACTTGTAGTGCAATAGTATGCGTGTGTTTGAGAGAGTGAGAGAGAGAGAGGGAGGGAGGGAGGGACGGAGGGAGAAACTTTGTTGCAGCACACGCGGTGTATTATTATGTAAATAGAGAAAGCTCAGTTGCAGCGAAACGATTATGTAAATCGAAAATCTGCTTAGCGATACCCTGGTTTTCGTGTATCGCTCCCTCGCTTAATATCACACGCGTACCTCAGCAACGATGATTTCTCGGAACTTTATTCGTGCGATAAATAATTTTCATCTATCGATGTATTTTTTTTTTTTTTTTTTTTTTTGGGTCTTTTTAACTTCTAAAACTGCACAGACGCAATTATATGGACGGTACGTCGATTGCGCGCGAGGCGAGATTTTCAACGGAATGGTCGCGCGAGAAACTTTTCCGCGTAAAACTTGACAGGACCATTAATTAATAGTCGCTGTACTCCTCGCGCCCGCGTAGAATTGGAAATACGCTCGCGCTTCCGCTGTCCTTCCTCTCCCGAAGCGGGCAGGGGATGGGGGGGGACTCCGTAGCCGCGTAACGGGCACCTTCTCGCTCTCCCATCGGCCGAGCCGGCTGAAGAGGACGAGCCGTACGATGAGGTGACGACGCCGGCTGCCGCTGTACTTCGTTCGGCCGATGCCTACGGAAAGCGAGCTACTCGGCGAACAGTCTCTGCGTAACGATTCGCGCCTGCCCACGGCTTTCCAACGACATCCATTGGAAAACTTTTTCATTGGACTAAAATTCGTACGCATTGCTCTTGGCGTCGTACGTAATTGCGCTAATTCGTCGATCGCAATTCGCGCGCTCGAATGTTGATTTGCTACAATGGCACATCGTACAGTTGCATTGAATGTTTCGTAGCGCATTTAAGTCGCACCGACGCTGTACATTTGCCAATTCGCCACCTTTAGAACGTGTATGGATTGGCCTAAAAATAGCCAATGATTCGACGCAAGAGGAGCACACACACACACACACACGTGTATGTATATATATAGATAGGATTGAACTCTTCCGGGGCCGTCGGAAGCGCGTATAATGGTCCAACGACTTCACGCGCGATCACGAGTCGCGGGCGCGCGACTCGCGCGCTTTCTATTGCTTCTCGATGGAGGGGGGCGGGGGGAGAAGAAAAGCTTTTACTTCGGATTCGCCGCCCGCGCGCAACCGCGAGACACGGAACACGCGTCCGACAAGACCAAGCTTATACGTGTGTGTGTGTGTGTGTGTGTGTGTGTGTGTGTGTGTGTGTGTGTGTGTGTGTGTGTGTGTGTGTGTCGTGCTTCTTTCTCGAGAAAGGGTGAGAGAGGCGGGGGGGGGAGAGCGTGAAAGAGCGACCGAGCGAACGAGCGAGCGAGCGAGCCGGGGAGAATGCAGCGAGACACGCGACGCCGTGGCCGTGAAATGGGTCAAAGACCCTTGCCTCCAGAGCATGCCTGCAACGACGGCGACGGCAGCGGCGACAACGGCAGCGGCATCACCGCGAGCGTGTAGAGGATCTGAAAATGTGCACCGAGAAAAGGGAGAGCGAGAGCGAGAGGGAGGGCGGGCCAGGGGAGAGAAAGAGAGAGAGAGAGAGAGAGAGAGAGAAAGAGGGAGAGAAATACGAGATATGAGAGAAAAGGGGGAGCAGCGCCGTCCCGACTCCCTCTCTCTCTCTCTCTCTCTCTCTCACCCCCCTTCTTCTCGCTCTCTTTCTCTATCTTCGAAATGAATAATGCCGACTTGTGCGCGCATTAAATGCGTTTCCGAGGATGAGCCCACAGGAGGAGTAGGAGGAGGATCGGCGAAACACGCTGCCATCCCCTTTGTATCTCTGTGTCGCTTTCGTTCATCTCGCGCGTGCGCAAGATTATTCGCAGAAATCGCTCGACGCTGCTCTTTCTCCTGTCTTCGGCTCGTCCGATGTATTGGGAGTACATCTTCTCCCGGTGGTCCGTCCGTTTACCTTATATATATACACACACACACGCTATCTAGCACAGCGATCAATAATACGATGAGGCCCGGAGAGATGTAGCAAGGAGACAAAGGTGATATGAAAGAAGAAGAAAGAATCCGGGTTTACACATGAGACGGATGTCTTTACCATCCGCGGAACTCTCTTGTCTCTTGCTGTACTCAGAAATCATTCAAATCAGTAGAATTTTGAAAATTCAAACCAATCTTGAAGTCTCAAGATTATTAGATTAGATTCCAAAAGATCGAATAAGTTCTCGGTAATCCAATAAGGCCTTAACAAATTCGATTGGGTGCTGAGGAATCGCGTGAATTTTCAAAATCCAAATGAGTTCTCAAGGAGTTCGAATAAGTCCCCAGAATTTCGTTGTGTATTAAAATAGTTCAAGCGAGTTCTCAAATATTCACGTGGATTCCGAAAATCCAAATGATTTCTCGAAGAGTTCGAATGAATTATCCAAATTCGAATGAAGTCGCGAAACAACAGTTCACAAGTTTGAACGAATAGTAGAAATTTCGCTGAGTTCCGAGAAATTTTAAAAATTAAAACAAGTCGACAAAGAATTCGCAGAGTTTCAAGTGAACAAACTCTTCTGTGTACAAACACTTTTGAACTCTTTGACAAAACTAATGGGAATTTCGTTAACATGTAGGAATTCCTTACAACTATTTGCCTATAATCCTGTAATAATGGAACTCATTAGAAGTCTTCAAAGTGCCGGTGCAGCATAGCGATGACGTCGGCGAAATTTATATATATAATTAGAATAAGCTTGCAGATTCGCGGCACCGGATTATGAAGTTGTTTTTGCGATTCGCAAAGAAGTGGAAAAGCGAGGCAACGCTGTTTTCATTAAAAAACAAACATAACGATCGCTTTGCGCATCCGCATTGTTTATTATAATCTCTTCCGACAGTACGAAGCACCACTTTTCCCCGAAAAACGGTTACAACTTTCCATGGTTTCGCGAAGTAAGCCAGTATATTATATATATATATATATATATATATATATATATATATATATATATATATATATAGTCGATAAAACAAGCCGCATATCTGCCCGAATGATTAATAAAACACTCCCGCTCGTATACCGTTTGAGTGATGCATCCAGGCGGCGGCGGCGGCAGTCTGGCATCGGCGGAGGGCTCGAGACAGATAAAACAATCTCCCGTTCTTGTGTATATAAATGTGTCCGTTTGCCCGTGTATACTTAGTACATGCATATATATATATATATATATATATATATATATATATATATATATATACAGAGACGATCGTGCACGACCGCGGGGATCGTACACAAGAACGCGGACTTTCATTGTCTCGGAGCGAAGGTATCCCCCCCTCCGCCCCCCCGCCACCCTCCTCTTCCTCGCCTGTCTTCTCCCCCTCGACGAAACGCGGCAGCACTCCTACGCGTTCAGCAGAAGCATTAATTAATGCGTTTCCGTGGAAATCCGACGCGCGGGGCGCGCAGGGTCACTTCGCGCGTGTAACGCGAGCGCGCGTTGTCTGCGCCGGGGAAAGGAGGATAATATACTGAGTACCGTAAGTGCAAATTTTTTTTTTTTTTTGTTACAGCTCACTCACCCTCTCTCTCTCTCTCTCTCTCTCTCTCTCTCTCTCTCTCTCTCCATCTCTCTATCTCAGTCGCTCTCCCGCTACATATACTTTAAACATTCGAGGAATTTTAACAATTTTAACGGGATAATGAGCGCGCCGTGTATCGCCATGCATAACGTTATAATTCCAAGGATTGGATGAGTAGGTCGCGGCCGCGGAAAAAATACGCGCTATGCGTTGATCCCAAAGGTTTCGTTATCGGGCTAATATTGAAAATTGACTGTTCCAAGGCAGGCAGTACACGAGCATTGTTCCGGCGGCAATAACACGTTCTATTAGATTGATTGGAAGAGAGCTGTATCGTACGGGTGCGCGTGTGTGCGCGCGCGCGCGCACGTGCTCGTTCTTTTATACCGCACTTGAGTTTATTTCCCCTCCCGAGAGTATTCTCTTAATGGGGAACTCTTTCGGAGCTCGAGAGCCGACTATACAATGTGGTTGAGAACGGCGTTTTTTTCTTTTCTTTTTTATAACGGAAAACTGTATGTATACAATGACATGTGTTACATATTATTACATAATCGTATGCCGTGATACTTGACTAATAATTCATGTAAAAACTGATAACGACTAGACGTATTTATTTAATGATGCCGTATGCCATGTGTGCAGAGGGTATTTAGGCAGAATATTCACATATTACCAGGAATATTCCAGACACGTAATCTCGCGCCTCATTCGCGACGCTTCGACAGCAGAAAAGAGATTTTTGCGGCGAGAGAGGTGAGCGCAAAAATTCAAGCGAACAAGTTGGAAAGATATAAATTGTCGGAGACCATACAGGCACATACAAACACGCGCGCGCGCGCGCAACCAAGCAAGCACAACAAGCGATTCCTATTGGATAACAAAGCGCTTGCCCGTATACACCAAGAACAGTAAACTTTGTATAAGTTTATATATTATAGATATAAACATGCATGTATATATCTATTACCAGTTTAACGAAAATTCTCGTTAATACGCGATTTTCGAACTTTTCGAGAGAGAAAAAATTCACCGAGACGACCGCAGAATTCGTTCCCGGCCGAATGTAATAATACGAAGAGAAAAAAAACTTAAAAAATTTCCAACTTTTTTTCCCGTTCGTTTCGCCTCGTTCGTGCGTGGTGCGCGCGTGTGTCACGATGGCCACCAACGCAAAATAATATTGCCCGGGACCACCGGTGAAGATCTGATTTTTTCTCTTTTGTCATTCTTTTTTTTTTGTCACTTACACACACACACACACACACACACAAGCGCGCGCGCTGGTATAACAAAATGAGTATAAATAATGGTGGGAGGGAGGAGCCTCGGTACGCGCACGGCTGGGAAAAATTTTCCGTGACAACGATACATTATTATGCGTACGTGTGATGTATACGCGTATGTATACGATGGCCATTGTAGTAATCTTGCGAGCGAGAAATTTTATCTCAATCAAAGTCGAGTACGTTATTTTGTATATACGTAAATGCGAAAGTGGATCGCTTCAGTCGGAACGAGAGAGAGATGATTAATCCATTTTCGAAATTCTAATATATATATATATATATATATATATATATATGCATAACGATATGGAGCAAAAAAAACATAACCTCGCACGTATTTCTCATCGCCTGCGAATATTGAATTGTGAATACTTTATTACACGATTCAATAATTGTCTTTAGCCACTCTTGATAAACTTTATAGGTACAAATTCGTTGACCTATCGATTTTCCATTAAAAATTGAAGAACTAAAGTGAAAAGAAACTCATCGAACTTGAGTAACACAATAACATGTAATTATAAATTATAGTACTTACGCTTTTTTTATTTCCGCGCTGTTGGCGGTCCGTGTGACCTCTAGGGTCTTGTAATAGTCCACCATCCTGGCTTACTCCTCTTCGCAATTATCTAAGGATTCGCCTGACTTCCTCTCACCCTCTCGCTCTCTCTCTCTCTCTCTCTCTCTCTCTCGCTGTCGCTCTCCTCTCCTCTCCTTGCGATCACGGGAGAGCCGCTACTGTCGCACCCTTAGGCGATCACCTGCAAAAATACAAATCAGCGGCCAATTAATTATTTGCATCGGTATGACTTGTGGATATAAAAATCAAAGAAACAATGTTATCTTCCTTATTATAGAATAGCATGTTTTATATTTAAAAAGCACCTCCACGACACGCTCGAAATGATCGATAAACTTAGAATATTGTATAATGACGACGATGACGATGACAATAGGTGAATTGTAATAGTAATAATACTATTTACGGGCCTACAGCTGATCGTTCCCTTGCGCGAAGAAATTTCATCCTCACACGGTGCTCTGACGTCGACAATGCGTTTTTTTTTTTTTTAATGGTTAGTATTATAGAGGTTATCGAGACACGGAGAGAGGGCGAGAGAACGGCGGAACTATATAATCACGAAACAGAAGAGAATCAACCGCGAAATTTGACCGGAAGAGAGAGAGAGAGAGAGAGAGAGAGAGAGAGAGAGAGAGAGAAAGAGAGAGAAACAGATAGAGTAGAGAGATAAACAGAGAGGGGGGAGGAGATCCCGCGAATTTGGAGATCTACGTATGTGAATGTATATGCGGGGTGGTAAAAAAGATTGTCGTGTGCAAGGGGGAGAAGGAGGGGGAGAAGGAGAGCAAAGGGAGAATCGAAAAAGATCCGCGGGCCAACGAAAACGCTAAACTTAGCCACTCTTCGTATCCAGAATAGATCGAAATGCGGAGGTGGAGGTCGCTTGGTTGTGTAGTTTTAGCTATATGAGCCCGCCTCTTTCTCTCTCTCTCTCTCTCTCTCTCTCTCTCTCCTTCACTCTTTCTATGTGCATGCGAATACGATTGGTGCGTGTATGCGCTAAACGACTTATAAGAGATCACCGTGAGAAAAAAAGGGGGGAGCAAGAGAGAAATGAAAGTTTCATTCTGATATATGTATGCGCGGTGGACGACACCGGGATCTCTACCTAACCCCCCTCCCCACCCGCCATTTTTCAATTCTATGAAGCAGAAAATTCCGCGTCGACTTGTGCAAAACGGAGCAGGGAATGTTCGCTTTAAAATTCAAAATGATCCGTACGGTGGGTGCAGTGCATGCGGGTCCGATAGTAAAAATCTACAATGGTTATGTGTATCTTGCATACAAACGCGCGCGCGTGTATGTATGCGTGCATGCCTTTTTATTTGTGTGTAAAAGTAGACAACAAAGAGGACAACCTTGTCGTCGGAAATTTGAGTAATGTCTGTCGAGCGCGAATATACGCGCTGAGAAGACAATGGGCAAATAAAGCGCCCGTGTCATCGGGCTCCCGCCCCCTCGCGAAAGGGACAGTTTCGCGCTGCCTATATATATATATATATATATATATATATATATATATATATATATATATATGCATAATACTGAGACAACGCGATAAATTAGAAAACGAGCGTCGATGCCTAGTGACAGCCGGAGATGCGTGCACGTTAGTAGAAAATTCGACGGAAAATTTGTAACGGATTAATTTGAAATATATATTCGGATACACCATCGTTTTATGATATATGCTCTCTCTCTCTCTCTCTCTCTCTCTCTCTCTCGATATATATGTATATATTGCAAGAGGCCGCCGGCCGCTGGTTTGAGAAAATTATAAATTTAGAACTATCGGTATATCTAAAGGTCCATTATTAATAACCGAGCAAATACGTATAGAAATGCTGAGATGCTACTCATTGCACAGTATAAATTTCTCTCTGTCTGTCTATCTGTCGTTTCTGTGCGAGCGCATCTGTGTGCATATGTGTGTCTGTGTGCGTGTGCGCGCGCACGTAGTTAGTCTCTTCTTTACATGTATACACTTAATCGGAAATAATTATATTAGACTCCCCCTTCTAATACTCCAAGCGCAACATCTATTTAAAGTCTTATAAACAAGATTTACGATATTTGCTCGGGCGCGCGGGCTGCTGATGAATTTGCTCAGTCGCTCGTTAAGAGCGCGACTTAAGCCAATGTCGTCAAACTTTGTTTAGCCTCCCCTCATCCCTCCACCTCCAACAAACTTTATATATATATATATATATATATATATATATATATAATGCATATATATAATATATTACTACCGGCTTCAACGGTTATTCGACCCAATATTCGATATATTATTAATTTTTCCCGAGATCCCCCCCTCACCCCCTCTCGCCGCGCACGCACCACACACACACACACACACACACACACACCAGGATGGGCGCTAATATATTTTCATTCGCCTCTACGCGCGCGCGAAAATACACGTATATACACTCGAGCGCACACATCGGAGGCCTCGCCGCGGACGCGTGGGAGGCGCTGCCGCCGCCGCCTGCATCTCGGGACACAGGCGTTGACGCGAGCTTCGCCTTTCGAGCGGTAGCTCCTTCTCGCTAGCTCTCTCTCTCTCTCTCTCTCTCTCTCTCTCTCTCTCTCTCGCACCGCCTCACTCTCGGCACGCAGCATCGCCAGGGAATTGAATTAGAACGATGTGATCCAACGAGTCATCGCGAGCGCGAACACACAGACGCGCGCACGCACACACGCATGCGCGCTCGCGCGCGCGCGAATAGACAATTTTTCAAATACGCCGTGACGAGCGAACGCGCATTCGCTTACCTCGTATCGAAATGAAAATTTTCGTAAACCTCGCCATAAATCGGAAGAACGCCGCACACCGAGACGGGAGGAGACTGATAAATAAGAGTTGAAAAACGCGTACACCCGTCGATGTATATATACGGCGCCTCTGCGCGTATACGCGAAATCGTCGGGGCTTTCCCCCCCGCAGCCCCGTCTCCCTGACGCTGCAGTTGGACGAGAATCAAGGATTTACGGTAAGGGCGGGCGGGGGCGCAGAAAAGGTGGCGGCAGCGCGCTTTGACGCGCGCGCAAAACCGCGACGTTGACGATGCCGACGCGATGACGACGAAATTTCAAGAGCGCGCGCACGCATACACGGCATCTCGCTGACGATGGGCACATATACGGCCGACGGTAAGTACCGTAAATGAGCGCGCGCGACTCTCCCTATGTAACTATTGACGTGCTGATGCGCAGCTGGTCACTGACTGTGATCAATTAATCTTTATATATATATATATATATATATATATATATATATATATATATATATATATATATATATATATACACACACATATATATGTATATATATGCACACATGTAAAATTAAAATAGGACCTCGTCTCGCGATTAAGTAACAAACGATATATATACACATACGAATCTTATAGGGCCGCGAGAAGAGTAGGAGGGGGAACGATGGCCGGTGTAGTTTCGTTCCTCGCGATGATTCACGTGATATAAATTGTCGGCGCGAATTCTCTATATCATACCTATAACCGCGTTATTTTAAATATAACGCGCATTATTTCGACATCGAGGCGTATAAATGCACATATAATAGAAATTTTATTCGTTCGGAAATCTAGAAAGTTATATATATACATGGTAGCGCGAGCACGATTCTCGAATTAAGTTACACTAATACACCATGTATGTATGTATGCATTTATGTATGTATGTATATATATATCGTAGAAACGTGACGTAATTATGTATTTTATTTTTCTCTCGTACGCCGGATGACTTAATTTTCTCTATAATAAAAAACAACAACAACAAAAACAACAAAAATTCGTTAAAATTTTTCAAACTTGTTGATGCTCGTATTCTGTTTCGACTCTCTTCTTGCTTACTGTATTATTATGTTCCTTTTGCCTTCTTCTCTCTCTCTCTCTCTCTCTCTCTCTCTCTCTCTCTCTCTCTCTCTCCTCTCTATACGTTTCTAATTTTACCCCGGCGAAATCTTTAAATAAGTCGAAATATTACATATTTAGAAAACTTCAATTTCAAGGGACTGGGATTATTTATTATTTTTTTGGCCCCGTCGACTCTTGTAACGCTCGAAAAGCACGAAAGCAACAACTTTATTTGCATAAAACTACATTGACAATTCCAACTGTTCTTCTTTTGTTCTTTTCTTCATTGATTCCCTTCCCCCGTCCCGTTCGAAGGCAAAACCGTGTAATTGGAAATGTTTACGCGTAATACATAAAATTTTTGTCGTCGATATTGAAGCGCTCCCAAAACGCGCGCAACATCTCGAAGCTTCATTGGAAGCGCCATTATCTCGCCGAGTCGTAATAAAATACACGTGTGCGTATGTCATTGGGACATTTGCATAAGTGCCGCGCGCGACAGGCATAAGCGTCTACACGTACGTGTAGATAATTCGGCTACAAATACAGCCGCTTAGGGGGAGGGGGGACGATACGCCTCGCCGGCGGAGGTATCGATTATTTTTTTATGCATATATAATAATACGAGCCGCGCGACCGAAGCGCCCTCTCTCTCTCTCTCTCTCTCTCTCTCTCTCTCTCTCCTCTCTCTCCTCTCTCTCTCTCTCTCTCTCTCTCTCTCTCTCTCTCTCTCTGCCTACCGTCGTTACGCGCGCGGAATTGTATAGGCGGTTAGAAAAAAAAAAACAAAAGGAAGAAAAAAATTATGTAACCGAAAAAGCTCTATGCGAGCGCATTTTCTCGCGCGTAACGGCGCTCGATTGAAGGAGAAATCACGATAAAGAAGAACCCCGCTGCACCTCGTGCCTATTCGTTTGTGTAAATCGTATGTGCGCCTGTGTGTGTGTGTGTGTGTGTGTGTCTGACATATGTAACATATAAAAGCGCGTGGTAAGGAGACGTCGGTTCATCAGCGACGGATTGCGAGACGTAAAAAAAAAAACAATGAGGGGCGGGGAGAATGTGAGATCGAGCAACGGCGTGGCGGGGGGGGGGGTCGGAGTTACGAGAGGATTATGTGATCGACCAAATGAACCGCGATGACAGCGCTCAAAAATAGATCAATTATTGTTATTATCGTCATTATTATGATTATTGCATCAAAAGCCAAAGATTTGCCCGGCCGACTGGACGTTATCGGCACTGCTAGATCTCGGCCCTGGCGATGGGCCCGGCACCGACAGAGCGCATTAAACATATGCGTATATATACGCGCCCGCGGCCTATTTCTCACCGAATCCGGCCAATTCGCATCGATCGCCGTTACTTATTCACGTACGCTGTCGTTATCGTTATTTTCTCTTATGAAAGTCATCATCGTCGTTTTATTATCAGCGGAACAATTATATCATCGCTGTGACAAAGTTCGCGGTGGCGTAAAGCGGGAAGAACCCAGCGTGGGCGAAAAGCGAGCCCGCGAAGTTTGGCCAATCTATATATATATATATATATACACATATACATACAGACGTATGTGGGTCGCGCGTGGGTCGCGAGGCAGTAAGTTCGTCAAATGATTCGCGTGCGCCCGGGCGTCGAAAGGGACAAATTAGAACTAATAATATTTACAAAACATAAATCTGCGCGCGGGCGAAAGAGCGAGGATATACCGCGCTCGCGCGCGCGTGTTATGCCGCGTGTCCGTGTATACGTACGGCCACAATATTAGATATACGCATGTATATCTAAATATATATATATATATATATATATATATATATATATATTATAGTCGCGGGGCGAAAAAAAAACATCGGTCGCACTGCGGGACAGAGCAAATTTGCATGATGGGGCCTCGTACGTACACACGTACACACGCAGACACACGCAAACAAAACTTCGCCCATCATATAATGAGGCGAGGCTTTTAACATTGACACTGCGCCGCGAGAGAGCAAGTAAGCGCGCTATTAGTATTAGTTGACGAGTCTAATTTTAGCAACAAAACAGAGGAATTACTTAAAAGATGCGCTCTCTCTCACTCTGTCACGCAGGCATCCGCATACCCAGGCGGAGGCGGTTATAATCTCGGCTTGGAGAGAGAGAGAGAGAGAGAGAGAGAGAAGGAAAAAATCACGCGCCGGAGGACGTAATAGTATACTAACGCATGCTTTTTTATATATGAATCTTTTTCGGCTCGTCGCGCTTCTTTCTAGCTGTCTCTCTCTCTCTCTCTCTCTCTCGTTCCGCGACTTATATACCGATGCTTTCCGGACCGATGAATGTATAGCGGAGCGGCCGGCGGCACTCCTTTTTCGTGGATTTTTCCAGATTACAAAATATACGATGTCAATATTTGACTGGATATTTTTTGCCTTGTCCATAATTATCAATAATTCCTTTTTAAGAAGACTCTTACAGCAGATAAAGTCCTGTATATAAGAGTAGTTCTGCGAGGACTGCTGATCAATTTTTATTTAAATTTCAGACTATTTTGGGTAACATTCATCGAAAGGATCTACTTTTTTCTAATTTATCTTCGTTGTGAAGAATTTCCAATTTATTTGAGTATTTCCATTGATGGAATTCACAAAATTAATTATGGTCGTACATGCAGTGCCTGTTACTACTTGCGCCGATTTCCTGTTCTGCGTTGAGTTTTTTTCTAAACTCCACCGATGTTTAATATTTAATTTTATTGTAATTCGAACCTTTAACATTGGACTGTATTAATAATTTACGTTAATTACTTTACGTCTTTTTATAATATAAAAGTACATAAAAAGCCGGTATTAGGTTGATAATGAATTTAGATATCAATAGCTACCCCGTTATTATCAATGACAATGTTGGTAAGGTTGTCAACAAAAAAAACTATGTTACACTTAGGGTCTTCGAACATAAAATTAAAATCACAACTAAAAGCTTCAAATTAGACATCTAAAATAAAAATTTATAGCATTATTAACGTTTTAAAAGACAGCAAGTCTATTTAAATTTTCATCGTTTTAAATTGCATCCGGAAACCAAGAGACTTCATAATACTTATTACTAGCTTTGTATAAAAGATACCTGAATCTATTGCAGTAAACGAATCATCGGAGCATATAATTAGTATATGTATAATATTATCCGCCTCATTTATTGGCATTTCGTAGCAAAAAAAAAAAAAAAAAAATTAATTCGAAACAATGAACAAAATAATTATGGACAAGTCAAAATAATACCCGGTAAAATAAGGAATGACCAATTTCGAAATACCGCTTTAAAGCCCTATAACTATTGGTTAAAAATATAAATTTTTTTAATTTATTTTTTAATTAGATTTTCCTAACGTATAAAAAATGTATATGTAGAAAGAATTTCATTCGGAAAATTGAATGTTCCTTTTTTTTATGCACATGTTTCGACGCCCGAAGATTCTCTGTCCTATTGAACACTAACTTCATTGAATTTAGTATCTAACAATTTCCAAATCGAAATAGAATTAAGGTTATGTATTCTTACATTTCGCACGATATCGTTAAAGAAATTAGAAATTATTAATGATATCATTAACAATAAGAAAATAATAACAACAACAACTACAATAATAATAACAACGACGATGACAGTAATAATAATAATAATAATAATAATAATAATAATAATAGCACCGAAAAATAACTTGCAGTGAAGAGGTTATACAAGCGTCAATTTGTTTTTATCAATCGCTGACATGCCGGACTATCAGAGATTTTGAAAATCACCTCCTGTTCGTTTTTCTCACAATTTCATATATCTTGATCTCAATCTTGGCGAACACTTCGCTAACGTCGTAACGAATTTTTTATTTTTATTTTTTTTTTGTTTTAAAATAAAAAAATTTACATCACACGACCGCCTAGAATGATTCACGGACGATTGAGGAACGAAACAATTTTTTTTTTTTCACTTCAAACTCATTTCACTCGGAAACTCATTTCGTCCAATTAGTAGCCCGACAAGTGATGTGCAGCAATCCATCTAACCGTAATGATCGAATGACCGAAATTCCTGGACAAGCTCGACGACTATCGCCGACACTGCGCACAATACGAATTGCCATTCGATAGCGCCGAAAACCATTATCGATCGATTCGAAAATCCGCGCCGAAGCAACGACGAACAATCAAGCTTCCTCTCCCGAGCACAATTTCTATAACGGATTATCGTCGGATAATAAACGAGCTGCTGCCGCCGCTGCTGCTGCTGCTGCTGCTGCTGCTGCGCGCGTCCGCGCACACGCGTTACGTACGGGCATCGCTGTAACAAGAATAGCGGCAGAAAATACCACACGAAACGTCGGCGATGTGTGTGTGTGTGTGTGTGTGTGTGTGTGCGCGCGCGCTACGCGGGCCAGCGAGCGCGGCTGCTCCCGTACGTGACTCACGTCACTCTTGAATTCGGCCTAGAGTCGCGCGATTTCGACGCGGCCGCGGTCGCGGCGACGGCGGCGGCGTGGGCCGCGGTGGGCGCTTCCATGTACCTTCTGTCCACGGTCGGCTCTCCCCCCCCCCACCCACCTCGTCGCTCTTTCTCTCCTCCGCGCGCGATATTATATGGCGTATATCGTCTACCGTATCTCGCGCGGTCGGACACAGCCTGCGTCGTGGAGGAGGATGGATTGTTATTTATTTCTCGTACGGTGCGTAAATGCAAAATCGACGATGGAACGAGGAGGAAGAGAGAGTGAGAGAGAGAGAGAGAGAGGGGCTCAACATACGCGTTTCTCTTTCATTTCCTCCTTAATTTTCGCTCGCCCCCCCCCCACCCCTCATTGCCGCGGTAGCGCCGCGGATTATTTTCGAGACGAGCGCGTGCGATCGAAATCGCGCGAGTCGCGGGAAAATCGTGTCTACACTGTGTGCGTAACCCCGCGGATCGCGCCCGTGCGAAATACGCGCGAGCAGCGCGTGGGGCAGGGGTGGGGGATTGGGGGGGGGGAGGGATCGAACGGAAATTTATGTAATTGGAGGTAAGGTGAACGAGCCGTTGCGTAAGACCGAGGCTAATCTCGTTAATACGGATACGGAGAGCTCTGTGCTCGCGCGCGCGCGCGTGTATTTCAACGGATTGTAATTTGTAATGTAATTCCAAGAGGCCGGGCGGCTCTTTCTCTACTATTCAATGCCCCAGCGGCGGTGAGAAAATGCTCTGTTGCCTTCGATTTTCGCTGTATTATCATTGTGGCCGTGTTTAAAAGGCCCGATCGACTAGAAATTCGAAATTGTTGAATATTTATACAGCTTTGAAATAAAAATTAGCAAATATTTTAATCGATCTTACGGCTCTTTATAAAATGACGTGATCATAATTATATAATGGCAATCGGACTGTCGTTGCTTACAAGCACCCGAGTTTGAATCTATAATAAACAAAACTACTGCTAAAAATAAAAATAAATAAAATATGCCATGAAATAAAAAGAGTAATAAAAGATAAAAAATTTTAAAGATAAAAGAAAAATGATCAATACAGTAGGCAAAGTACAACCTGGACTGCTTCCAATCGCCGAAATTGACAGTATCTATTTGATGCTTCAACGTGCGTTTCGAACCGTTCCGAATCATCTTCAGGAACTAAACTGTCGAGTTAGTAGATACGGTAAATTTAGGCGATTGGAAGCAGTCGGATTGCCCTTTGCTTACCTACTACATTGAATATTTTGGTTTTTCGTTTTTATATTTTTATTTTACTTAGTACCAAGTTTCTATTTCAGATTGTACGGGGGTGATTACTAGCAAGGGCAGTCTGACTGTCATTATATAATTCTACTGATATTAAAAACTATTTTAGCTTACGTAAGAGCTAGAAATTAGACCCATAAATATATTTATTAATTTTTATTTTACAAGAGTCCAAATCAGTACAGATTTATAAGAATTTTAAAGTTTCCATGTATAATTTCGCACGTATAACAGATTAGGATTTAGGACCAAAATTAATTTTAACGTTTTTCTAAAGTCAAGTAACGAAATTATTCGAAAATTTTGATAATGTTGAAAAATTCAATAAACGATGTAATATTAATTTGATTGGATTGGATATTTCGATGAAAATCAATAATCGCTCGATAAATGGATATAAGATAAAAATATAACATTCTTCGATCGTGCTCAAAAAAAAATCATAATTTTCATGTTCTTATTATAAAAATAAAATGTTATAGCCTGTGAAATCTTTTTCTTCAGATATTAAGAGAATCTGTGGTAAAAAAAATGAATCCATGATCCTATAGTATATTATCGGCTAAACAAAAATTGTCCTTCCAATTGCAATGAAATAATCCCTATAAAATATGCATAATCCATTTATCTGGGAAACTACAGGAAGAGTGTATTTTCTCTCATAATGTAAAAGAAATTCGTTATACAATTTTGTATACTTAAGTTTCCAGATTATTTATATTATATTATACATAGAAGAGAACTCGAAGTTCGACAATCTAGAAACATATAATGTAATATCTGTCGTGTAATCGAAGAAATTTCAGTAACCAAAATTAGCCTAAGAATTCGACAAATGCGATTCCACCAGAGCGGATTTGGTCTTGGTTCAGTTAATGTTTTTTAGACGAATAACTTTTTTTTTTTTATTTACAACTAATATATAGTATAAATAATAAAGCTTCTAAGTATCTAATATTGCGATTTATCTAATTATCACAACGACGACAGCAACTAACTCTCTTTCGATCCAGCCTCAATTCATGTTTAATTAGTCCCATTGTTATACGTTAATTTAGTTCAAAGTGTAGAGCTGAAGATAAAAAGATAAAATACGAGAAAACATTCCACGTTAGAGAGAGAAAAAATGAATCGGTTATAAGCGAAATTCAGAATATTATTAAATGAAGAAAGGAAAACTTTATCAATTAATATATTGTCGAATATTAATTGAACATTATTAAGTTATATTGAATTACGATAATTATAATAAATAATCTTGCTTTAAAATGTATTTTTTCAATGATTTGTTGATCACGTCTAATAATAGTAAATATCATTTTGAACAATTTGTAAATATTAATTTAACTTAAGTACGTAAATAACTACTTATGTTTATTTATATCAGTTTAAAAGCAGCTTTAAACTGCGATAGATATTAAGACGATGTTCAACCTATTGATATCATTGGTATCAAAACATTTTCGATGCTACAACTGAGAGAAATTGAAAGTGAACATTTTGAGGCATTAATTATGGAATTCTTAAAACAGACTAGGCTCATTAAAAATTAATTTTTAAAAAATACAATTTTTTATTGTATAATTTCTATAAAATAGTGAATTTATTTATATAAACTACTATTTTTCATCATTAATAATTGAGTGTATTTAGATAGACGGAGCTTGTCTATAAATTTCAAGGAAAAATAGTCGTATTGGCCAAATAAGTCACACAAGACTAATCTTTCTGAAATTCGTATTTATTAACTATTTCACCTTCATCAACGCTACAATCGCTTTTGCCCGTGGTCCTCTTCACTAATAATTTATATACGCACAAAGTATTTCCTTAATTCTTAAATTTATTTCACGACGATAGCTGAGAAAAATTTTAAATGCGTAATAATAAAGAGAAAATTAGGAAAGTTTAATATTACAATCGTCTTGATCTAGAATAATCTGTTATTAATCGTTCAACTACTCGTACGATCCCGATATTTTAAAGGAAAATTAGTTGTTTAGAATTAATTTCTTAATTATGATTTATTTATTTAAAATATTCTAAAATTTATTCCCTTCTCGTTAGATAATCATATATAAAGTCCTAAGACGATCAATCATCATTTTGAACTCCCTATATATCTACATTAAACTCATTACTTTGATAATTCAGAGATAACATCGTTGTGTTCCACCTCGCGGTACATACGTGCCACGTGTAAATTCCAACTTGTTATCTTTTCACGAAATATAATCAAAGGTGCAAACGATAGATATATATGTATATTGATACGTATAGAAATACAGAAGTTAACTAGCTAGACCTAATTGGAGTTAAAATAATACAGACGAGAGTATACGGCAATTTCTGTATAGTTAAATCCATTACAGACACGTCGAATTGTCTAACAGCTCGTCTAACAGCTTGAAATATATCTCGATATAAGTATATAATAATATAACAGGTCACAAAATAAAGTAAACACGCGATACTTCGCATGTTTGGGCCAATCGTGCCTGCTACCTTATATGTGTTTCGATATATATATATATATATATATATATATATATATATATATATATATATATATATATGAGTAATCAATCAACTGAGCATATTATCGCCAGACACGGCGAGCTCCAGTCTATATTACATGTGCCTTATTCGCGTCGCTTCGCGCCACCCCTCTCGACCGCCGCGTAGTCCAATTTATGTATACATATATACACTTGCATACACCTCTATGCGCACACACGAACACACGATGCAGGGACACTATACATATATAGAGGACGCGTCGCGCCACAGACAGATGAACCTCCCATCTGCTTATACACGCAGCGCGCTCGCCAGCCCGCGTGTCCGCTTCCTCCTCGACGATCGTTCTCTTTATTTATTTTTCCCTTCCCTCCACCCGGTTTCACCCCGCTCCTCCTCCCCTCCCCTCTGTCTCACCCTCCCTGCCTCGCGGAGCCATTAAACGTGAAATCTATAAACGCGCTTCCGTCGGGATCCTTGAGGGTGCGCAAAAAGGAAGACGTGTTTTATATACGTATGCGGTAGCTGTAGAAGAAGTACTGGTAGTAGTAGTAGTAGTAGTAGTAGTAGTAGTAGTAGTAGTAGTAGTAGTAGTAGTAGTAGTAATAGTAGCAGTATAGCCCGCGAACCGGATCAATGCGCGGGCGCGGGACCGATTTGCCAGTGCCGCGCGACGCACAAAGAGACTCCAGCCGAGCTCGCCGAGCTTCTGCGAACATGCATATACATATATACGCGTAGTCCATTATTATAAGGATGCGCCGCCGCCTCACGGCCGCAACTGACGCGCGGTAGGTGGAGAGGCGATGCCGATGCGATTCGACGAAGTCGAACGCGTTGCGACGAGGAGGGAAGGGTGGGGGGGGGGTGACGGGATGTACGGCCGAGAAGGGTAAAATTTTTTACACAAACATCAAAATAATATTTAAATATCGAATTTAAAAATTTTTTACAATTAAATTAATGGGATGTAAACGAAATGTGTATGTATAGAGAATAACGTACGACGAGCCTCGTAGGATTTTTTATTTTTCATCAGTCGTCTGTGTATTGGAAGCGTATCATGAGATGAATTTTAGTTAATTCTAACCTAAAAACCGCTCCTTCTGAATAACGAGCTTCTTTCCCGACTGCTTTACGAACCCCGGTCACAATCCTCGACTTAACCTTGAGCCATCATCCTCTCCTTACGGAGAATAAAGCCTTTTCGTCGCTCTCCGTACCCGATAGGAAATGTACTACTTTTTAGCCTTGTTCCTATTTCGACATTGAATACACCATTTTTCAGTATACCGACTTATACCCTTTATTATATTTTTACAAAGAACAATAGTGCCGATGTATAAAAGCGCAGTCGATTCACAAAGTTACTAGATTATTTAAGAATCGATTATCTAATGTTATTATTCAATTTACAACGTCACTATATATCATTTAATAACTACCGTGTTACGAATAATCCTGCCTTCTCGCTTTAGCATGGCTGTACAGTTTATACACCTAAGGAATAGAAGAAACTACATCGATTTTCTTCGAGTGTAGATCTTCAGTTGGATGTTTATGCTCCGCATTTCGAGCTAGCAGCTTGAGCTTTTTTTTTTTAAATTGATCAAAGGGTTTCTATACCATATTATACTATTCAAATACATAGATACATATGTATAGAAAGAATAACTAGACTGACGTAAGTAAGAGCCATTGAAAATACACCGATATTCGCTAAAAAAAAAAAGAAAAATAATTTCGAAATTATCACGAGTGCGATTAAGTGCGCGACGCTCCGATGGAGGTGACATCTAAGTTTGGTCAGCTTAGTCAAGAGCTGGTTGAAATCAGCGGCCGCGAGTGTAAAGAGAATTTTCAAGGCATCGAATAAATAATTTTTATATCTATATACGCGCTTCATCGATAAAGTCACATCTCCTTTGTATCTCCAGGGCCGTGTTAATATATAGACGCTGAAAAAGCCCGTGTATGAGGCCCCGGACTCACCAGGACCCATAAAGAATACAACAAAGTTTTTTTTATTAATACTTAGTTTCAGTTTTTTTTAGGAAAACCATGGATCGTTTCTTCCAAAAATCATTTTACAGAATATATCTACATAGAATGAATAAATAATAAAGGCTTAAAAAAAATGAAGAAATAATTTATTAGTATCTTGTTTCTGTACAATTCTACTCTGGCTTCATTTAAACCCATAAAATCAACATTTGTATTAACCTTTGAAAAGTAAACACATCGATCCCAATGACTTAGTCCGTATTTATTATCCTTAAATCCATAACGCCATCAGCTAATAACCATAATCTAACAACCTTGAAACCAAGTAACATGTATTCGTGTAGTGCTCGTTGACGACCAGACACTATATGTAGGCTCGTACTATTGGGCAATTCATTGAATCTTATATCCGCGTATTCTCTCAGTAACCCCATAACACCATAAACGCGTAACCCCGTTGAAGAACAAGCTTAGATCGTTGGCTGTACTGCATATTCTAACTGTACTACGTGACCTTGCCCTTACACGAGACGATGGGATTCTTGACAAACGCGGTCTAAAGACTCCAAAGGTACGCCATGACCATGCCTGGACACCGCGTTTATTTTATCGTTACAACGAACTTTTTCTATATAGACTTCCAGGAATTGTTTTTGTAGAAAAACGGCTTTTCAGGCGGGGAAGAAAGCTCTAGCCTAGCAGTCTTGTTTTATTTGTTTCTATAAAACGGCAATGTTCCAAAAAAAATTCTCGAATCCTCGCTTAATTTATAGCGTGTACAAATCATTCGGACGTTTCAGGTTTTTCGTTGCATCTACGTAATTTTACACAGCTTCGCGGTATTATTTAAGGCACATTTTCCAATTCCATCAGTTGCATTGCAGAAGTAAAAAAAAAAAACTAGAAATCTTGCGAATATGATTTAATGCTTTTTTGCGTTGGTTAATTCGTGCATTGTCGTCGACATTCATGCCGGGTGAGTCAATAATTGGACAAAAATATCTTTGCTAATTTAAATTTGTTTTTGTTTAACTATTTTACAAGACCATTTATTTGATGTATGCGAATCTCTGAATATATAATATTCGATGTTTTATTTTAAATTAATGAGCGTGAGCAATAGAAGTCTAATTTGACGCCTTAGAAATTTCTAATTACGAAAAATTCTTTATTTAAAATACTGAGGGTCCGGCATTTTCTCACATCCCCCCTTTCCCACCCGGGAGATTATAAAGACGGCTATGTCATTCTCGCTGCTCATACGTCGATGCTTATTTTTACAACGCAGATAAGCATAAATCTGATATCATTAAAATCGAGTGCTATGTGAGAACGTCGATGGAAAAAAAAATCCAGCGATCGATAGATAGTCGATTAAAAAGTAGGTAAGATAGATATAATACTCGTAAAAATTTTGCCTCGTCAAAAGAAACTGATATTTTTAATAAAAGTCAACAAGGACAAATACAAAACTCCTCTTCCAGTAAATCATTTCACGCGTCGCTCTATTTATCGCTATTTATAACGCTATTAGCTTTTACGGCGCTAATCGGCTACGCCGGTCTAATAACTCAAGCACATCCTTTATCCGTACGCAATGTTTTTTGTTTGTTGAGAAAATAAAAAAAAAAAAAATAAAAAACGGGGAAGAGGGAAGAACAACGACCCAGTGACCCAAACAAAGAACGAAATTCCGAAATCTGGCTGCAGACGATAATTAAGTCTATCATTAGGAAGAGGCGCACGATAACAAAGATCGGTAAAATAAGGAACACACTCACGCACGCGCGCACGCACACGGGCACAAAGGCAGAAAGTCATAAAGCGAGTTTTCTTCCTTTTTTTTTTAAGGCGGACTCATCCTTGTCTCGCGGTCGCTCGCGCGCGCGCGCTGTAAAGGTGTGAATCGTCTCGGTCGCAACAACGCGGGACGCAGAGAAAGAGAGAAAGAGACGAGAACGAGAGAAAGAAATATATATATATATATATATATATATATATATATATATACATATATATATATGTACACATACACACACACGCGCGTATACACGACGCACGCGAGAGGAGTCGGTGGGCGTCCTCAATGAGACTCGTGCGCGCGCGCGCGGTGCCTGACGTCAGTCTTACATATTTGGCCAGCAGAACCGGGACGGATTTTTCGCTGGCTTCCCAAGTGCCTTTACTCCGCGAGCGATGCGCGCACGGCTCTCCGATGCCGCGACGACGTCGCGCGCCGCCGGCTGCCGATGATTCCCCCCTCCCCCCCATATATATATATATATATATATATATATATATATATATATATCGCACGCCGCCGATGCACTTGACTCGCTTGGCGCGGAACGCAATTATATGCGCAAGAGACGCGGTCCGAGACGGATCTACGCACGTTATTATATATGCCTATATATATATATATATATATATATATATATATATATATATATACACACATATACACAAAAGAACGGAGAGCAGTTATAGGTGGTGTATATTTACCTGGGAGGGAGGAAGAAAAAAATGTGAGGATGTACGTCAGTGACGCCAAGGAGGTAGAGAGAGAGAGAAAGAGAGAGAGAGAGAGAGAGAGAGAGAGAGAGAGAGAGAAGAGAGCGATACTCTGTATACGGATATGCGTTCGCGAGTTATATATATATATATATATATATATATATATATATAGTTTTTCCGTGTACGGGATGAGGCTGTTTCGCACGAAAGGCGAGGACTTCGTTCGTAAATCCCGACGGGACGAGATGGTTATATATATATATATATATATATATATATATATATATATAGGGAGGGAGAGAGAGAGAGAGAGGGGGGGGTCTGAAAAAAATTGTTAAGCGGACGCTCTCCGTGCGTATCATTTCTGCGTACGCCGGTCGTAAGAAATGAACGGCGGGAAAGATGATCCCATGGCGGGGGGTTGGGGTCATAGCGAAACTTGAAAGCTTTGTGTGCGTCCGCGGGTGTCCGATCCAGCAACGAGAAAAATTCAGAGATTTCGAAAACTCCATTGTCGGCTGGGTTTGGGAAGGGGGAGGTGGCTGCGGCAAGATATATATGTGTGCACAACAATAGTAATCCTGTTATCGATGCATACACGCGGACGTATATCTATACTTGTAGTTTAAAATTCACGCCACTTGTGGCTTGGAAACTTTTTCAAGGATTCGCGCAGTTGTAGGTCTTCGAAGGTATATATAAGCTTTCGAAAGCCAATGTCGCGCATAGAGCTCGGTTGCTTTACTTATATATAGAGTCATTAAACAAAAAAAAAAAAGCTACACCCAGCGGAAAGAGATCCATTGAAAAAAACTACGAGAGAACAGGTCCGAATCACGCATTGTTCAAGATATTCCCGGCAATAAAGCCCCTCCCTCCTGCACCATTTATCCGCTAAAAAATAATTTTCTACCATTTACGACACACACACACACACACGCGCGCGCGCGCGCGCGTATTTTTATATGTATGCGACGCTACGGACACCAGAACGGGGGCGTAATCATGCCGCTCTCCTGTTCTGTGTCAACGGCCACTTTCTGTGTCAATTTTTTTTTTGCACACTGTGTCAGTGCGAGCGAGAGAACGAATTTAGAGAGAGAGAGAGAGAGAGAGAGAGAGAGAGAGAGAGAGAGAGAGAGAGAGAGAGAGAGAGAGAGATAGAAAGAGGGAGGGGACAGGGAGTAAAAAAGAGCGCACATGTAATTGGCACCCGCAATATTAGAAGTGTGTCATGAGGCAGAGGCCTTTTGCAGTCGTAAGGGGAGGGGGGGGAGAGAAGAGAGTGTAGAAATTGTAGAGACAAAAACGTTAACTTAAACAATAATAAAATATATATATTTTTGCCTTCCATCTTATTTGTATCTAATTTTAACACTCGATTTATTATTATATCAGGCTTGTGTGTATACATATATGTGGCAAAGGAACTCCCGCGCGCACCTGCTGACCGGCTACATATCTATTTCATTCGCTGATCCCCCTTCTCCGCTTGCCTAATACCATGGAAATTCCTTTCATATTTCCGCACGCTGGAACCGATTTATTTTCGTAAGTAAATCGCGATGTTCGTCCGTTGTCATTATATATATATATATATATATATATATATATATATATATATATATATATATATATAAATGCGAACTACATGCATGTAGCAACAGCTATCGTGTAGAAATATTGCACTATAAATTTTTCGTTCGTATGGGTATTTTACTGTTCGTTTTAAATGTTTAATAATTAATATCTAAATTGTACGTATATTTTCATCAGAACGATATACGGAATTCGAGTCAACTGAAATAACGGGCCAGAGACTAGCGAATGACGGAATAAAAATCCTTAGAAAATTCTTAGAAAGTGAATTGTTTTATTTCTTTCGGAAAAATATTGTCGAAGGCCGCGCGTTCGATCGTAACTGCTCCAACAATATTATTGCCTATGCACGGGCAGTTACAAACACTCGGCGCAAATTCAACAAAACAAGCAATTTCGTTGTAAAAAAAAAAAAAATACTACACGAGCGAATTTGACTTATTAACCAAATTAAATAAATAAATAAATAACAAGTCATTATCTCGCATAGAAAGTAAACGGAAGAAAGTACAATAATAACTTCTAGTATTTACATTTTGCTAGAGGTTCGACGCTATCGACGCTGAAATCATTGTGACGTATGCATAATAGTTTCATGGACGATCTCCCCTCTCTTTCTCTCCCGATCAATAAGATCCTTGCTCGATTTTTTTTTTAAATGAAAAATTGCCCGTGACATGAAAAGTAATTTATCTCGCGCAAAATCGCGCGTATAGCGACGACAGTGGGAGGAGGGGGGTTGGTTGGAGGCGCCACACGGACACAATGCGATTTAGATCACTGCGATTAAAAATTACGGTAGCCCCCGCCGAGTTGAGCGAGCATCGATCGAAATTAATAACGGCCGTGTTGTAAAAAAAAAAAAAAAAAAAAAAAAAAAAACACACAAGGGGCAGAGCCTACTCCGGCCGAGGCGCGCAGTTCCATTCCGCCGTCGCGTTTGGACGGCTTAGTTCCACGATTTACAATACTGGGCAAACGAAACGTACGAAACTAATTGATCAGCTGGCGCGTTGTTCAGAGCACATTACGCACACTCGGCCAAATATTATTCGGTCCAACTGTCGAGCAAAATTGCTCGCATACACGAGAGAGCCGGAGGAACGCGGCAACAATTAAAAGTCCCCGAGTCGTGCTGCATACGGATATATATATATATATATATATATATATATATATATATATATATATATATGTATGTATGTATGTATGTATGTATGTATGTATGTATGCACATTAGGCACGACGACATTGAATTCTGGTAAGGATTGCCGCAAGAATTAGGTTAAATGATTCAATTAATAAATTAATCTTCTCGAGCTTTGCTGATATTTTCATTTCTATTAAAGCATCTTATAAAAGATCTAAAATTAATTCGAAATCTAATCTCAAATTTCAGACTAGACGGGCTTTGAGGCTGCTTATTACGAATCTCGCATTACAATAAAATATGCGAGCGCACAGAATTTAACAATTTAACGAGTATGAAAGTAGCAGAAAATTTATTAAATTTATATAGTAGATATTTGTTATATATAAGCTATGCGGCGTATAGATGAATACGTAATTAATTTCATTCGTTAGACAAGAACTTGTCAGATATTTGACGTGACTTTCAATTATGTACGCGAACACGAAAAAAAAAACCATATTATCACTGGAAATTGATATGCGTTGCCGAATATAAATTTGCGCAAAATTATTGTGAAAAAATTGCGGTTTCAACATAGCCTATTCAACGAAAATTTGTTATTTTTTTCTCTTCGTAATTTTCAAGTTTTTTTGTTTTTTTTTTTTTTTGAATTTCGTGATGATTTCATCTCGGATTTCATGCTGCGACCAAAAGTATATTGAGATGAACGATGATTTTTTTTTTTACGAAATATGCAAATTACTGATAATGCGACTTTTAATAAATTTAAAATAATTGAAATTGCTTGATTACGTGTAATTTCCAAGCTAACGATCTGTGGCAAGATTAAAGAATTGTTTATTCGCGTACGCCGTGAAGTTTATTTCCTTCACGCCGTGTGTACAGATTTTTGTAAAAATTTTTTGTCATATTTTTCATAATTTACTATGTAATAATTTGTAACGTCTGTTGGATTATTTAAGCGTTGCCTAAAATAATTTATCAAAAACAACTTGAGAAACAGACAGTCGGAGAACTCTTATAAATACTGTAAACCGAGCCCGGTCGGTTTTTGGCGTGATATCTTACTTTTCATTTCAACTTTCCAACATTTAATAAATGAAACATCCAATATAACTATGTTTAATATTGCATTAATCTGTAATTTATAGCCTGAAATTTAGCGGCTAGTTTTATGATTAACTGTTTAAAAATAAAAATGAAAATCGCCAAGAACAGGCTTCTTTCTGGTAAAAAATTACGCGCGCATTCATCCTGATCGGTCGATCAAAAACAAAAGGAACAGAATACTGAATTTAATTTACTAAAAACTTTCTTGTAAATTTTCTTTTTTTCAAAAATTCTTAACCTAAGACGTGAGCTAACGCCGACAAATGAACTGAACTCAAGTTAAAAAGAAAGCAGGTCCAACTATTCGAAAAATTACAATTTCGAACTTTTAAAACGTCCCGTTTTAATGACAAGAGAACGCTGCTCAAATCCAGTGGCTGGATAATTTTGTTTCTTCGGCCGTTATGAGCGTGCCTCTGTGGACTACAAGGACGCGTTCGGTGCACTCATAGGCGCTTCAACGCACAATCCTATAACCTAAACGAATTATTTTACACATCCGCAATAATTCCTAAAGTTTTACGTGAAGAAAACTGCAATGACCGAAATCGCCTCGGCTTAGATTGAAATCGAACGAACGCTCGGCACTTATACTTAGCTCGTCCAGCTTGATAGATTATTCGCATTCAAGATAAACGCCCACGTTGACTTATCTGCAAATGCCGCGGGGCGGGCAAAATATCTAACACAATAATCCGACACGCGTTTACCATTAAAAAATCGGGACGCGAAATATTACCGAAATTTTACGCAACTTAACGCCAATTCGCTCTCTCTCTCTCTCTCTCTCTCTCTCTCTCTCTCTCTCTAACTCGTCATCGAAGCCCGCCCGAAACAGTCCGTGTGACGCCCCCCCCCTCCCTGCCCCTCTCCCACAATCGCCCGTGACTCACTACTCGCCATCCAGCTATGAGCCGAATCAAGATTATATTATATTGGCCACATAGCGGGGGCGGCCAATACGACACAGCGCACGCCCGCGGTACCCGCCGCGCGGATCCGCGGGACACGAACGATGCGGCGTCGCGCCTCCGGACTTTCTCGCGGCGTCTTTCGCGTGGACGGACGTCACGCGTGCAGAGATGTTATTAAATGTTGTTTTTGTCCAGGACGCAGCGTACAAGAGAGACGCGGCCGTAGGTCGCGGGAAAAGCCGCGCGCCGCCCTAGAAAACGCGTGGCAATGGAGAAATAAAGGACACCCATCGGACGGACGGCGGTGTATGTATGTATGTATGTATATGCGTGTATGTGTATATATAATACACGTTCCGCTTTCCAAATCAAGCGTGCGCGGCTGCCATATTATTATTATACGCGGGACTCATCGGCAAAAAGTCACCGAGCGGGCCGCGCTGCCCCTCCCACCCCCTCCATCCACACACGCACGCACGCACGCACCAGCACCACACGCAGCCTCTCGCTATTTCTTTTGCTTTCATCAACGTGTGTCTGTACTGTCTTCCTTTTAGTGTGCGTATGTGTGTTTTTTTTTCACGAGCTAGCCACAAGGTCGCCGAAAGGATTCCTTTTGTCACGTAACGAGATCTAAAGAATCTTACATTCGCGAAGGAAGTCTCGGCGGACCAGCGGTTTTTCGGTTTCTTGCGCTTTTTTTCTTCTTGTTTTTTTTTCTCCTGTTTTATTATTTTTCTTTCGGAGCTCCCCTCCCCCCCGCCCCCGGGCAGCGCCGAGCTTTTTTTCCTCGGCTCTTGGGGAGTCCGTGCGATGCATAAAGGAAGTTCCAATGCAATGTTATATACGGCACTCTGGGTCATCGTGGAATCTCGATTATAACGATTTTATCATCCAGAAATAAATGACTCACGTTTCTTTCGACGTTACAAACGTTCGACATTTTTTTTCTTTTTCTTTACTCTTTTGAGAAACGGTCCCATTCGGTGTATAAATTACGCTATAAAAATCGGTGACTCGGTTCAGCAGTTAAAATAACACAGGCAGGAGACTCGGCTGCTTCGTAATCGGATTCTGGAATTATGTGGAAATTCACTAATTTGAATTCAATTCATTAATGAGTAAACTGTTTTACTGGCATGGTCTTGGCTTATAGGAACTCGATTTCCCAGCATAATGCTTGGAGGAAGCAACTATAATTTTTTTCTCTCTCTTCCATTTCATATATAGTAGATTCTTTGAATACAAATAGAACGCTTCTTAAAATAGAAAACGTTGAAGGAAAATCGAACGACAATGGATAGACGACATTTCGTTTCTCGGAAGTTCAATCCGCTCGTCAAATAGAAAGAATTTTCCACGAGGATTTCTGGGCGGAGGGGGGGGGGGAGAGAAGCTCTTTATGAAATCGAGAGCAATTATCTGAAATTTGACGACGAATGTTCTACAGTGTACCGTACCGCATCTTCATCGATTTCCAGTGGCATACAGAATGTCAGTATTGTTATCAAATTAACATTTTTCACTATGTCATCGTATGATTTTCTTCCGAAAATTTCCTAAACATTTCAATAAAAGGACTTCAGAAACGCTAAAAACCAAAGTTACGTTCAAATAATTGTCATTTGATTTATAGCTCCTCGTTAAAATTGAAGCACATTTTCGAACAATAGAGGTATTTTTTTTATTATAAAAAAGCTTTTACATGAATGTCGTGGTTGGCCAGAGCGAACTCACGCTGTTATTTATATTTGATGAAATATCAGACAAAGAACCATATAAAAGATTTATAGTGAAAAATGCATTCTAAAAGAGCTAAAAATTAATAAACATAGATAAAAATGTTCATTTAATCAAGTTTGACTGTTTATAACTCGAGAAAAATTAATGAGATAAATTTATTTAAAAATTCATGAAACCATATGGTATTCTCAAACATTTCACACCAGCTTTTTTTAACATGGTAAGATCCATATATACATATAAATGTGTGTGTATATATATATATATATATATATATATATATATATATATATAGAATAAAATTAAGCAAATTAGACATTAAAATTAGACATTAAAGTATTCATACAGTATTTTCGTGTTTCGAACGAAGAAAAACGTTTTCAGAATTTCAGAATGTCTTTGCTCCTCCATACAAGAACGATTTCTTTAAATCAGACGAAATTAACTTTCATCTAGTGAATCTTTTCTTAGTTTAAAAAAAAAAAACAAAACAAAACAAAAATAGGCTTTCTTGCTGAAAAACAATAAAGTATTCCCTTATCCCTTAATAATCGATCAATTTCCGCAACGCTCACCCACCGTTTACCCGACAAAAGCGAAAAGCCTCTTAAAAAGCCCGGCTCGAAACCAATCTCGATTTAACGGAATCAATTCCGGCGCAAAAACGTCCCGGGGTCCCGTGCGCCTCTCTCCTTTTTGTCTACCACGACAGCAAGAGAGCCCGCCGAATGTAGCGCCGGATATAACGAGAGTCCGTCGATCGTGACGCATCGGGGCGGCATTTTTTCGAGCAAACCGAAAGAAAAAAGAAGAAAAAAAAATACAAAAGCAAAAACTAAAAAAAAAAAGTGCGCATATATACGGGATGCGCGAAACTACAGTTTTCGAAACGGCGCGCGCGCTCGCGAAATGGAAAAAGGTGAGCGAGCGCGGAGCGGACGACGAGGACGAGGACGGCGGCGGCGGCGGCGGCGATTGTTCAGACTACGCGGGCATTTCTCACGCGAGACACGCAGCGCCTCGTCCCGGTACTGTAATAATTATCAACACTGCGCGCGGCATATCAAAATACCTCGTGGCTCTTTCACCTGGCGAAACGAAATCGGAGACAGAGACAGTGGAGCGGTTGGCCGGGGGGGGGGGGAGGGGGTCGAATCGAGGAAACAATTACACAATTTCCGGCTAACGGGTCCACGAGTCGAGAGCACGTGTTCGCCGTGCGCGTTTCTTTTATACAAGTGTAATTGTGTGTCACCCGCCCCGCTCCGATGGCCTCCTTTGCGCGCTCGGGATAACGCGGCAGAGGAGGAAGAACTCGGGCATTGACAATTTCGTGCGGTCGCGCGGACGCACGTATATATATATATATATATTTATATAATGTGCGCTAAAAAAGGTCGCTCGACCGATGAAAATGAATGCAAAAGAAGTGTGCCCCGGCACTTCCGTCGACGCACCGTACACGTACGGAGCGGTCTCCGGGCTCTTTTTTTGCCTGTACCTCCAAGTTCTTCGTGCACGCAGGCGCGTAAGAGTAATGTCCGTCAGCTTTTTTTTTTAGAGACCGGCGCCTCAACGCCGGCCTGCGAATTTCCGAGATTGTAGCCAAATAATTTTGATAAAATCCTCGCGGTTTTCGAGTGACGAAAAAATTGTTAAATTTTCTTAACGCTGCAGACTTTGAACCATGCGCGGATGAATGAGGCATCAAAATTACGTAATGCAAAAAACTTTGCGTATATGGAATTAAACTTTACTCCTTCGTATATTTCGGATCTAAATCCGCCCTCCTTCGAAAGTTCATTAAATACAATAGTTTACGAAGGCAAATCGTAAACTGCAACCTGTTAATATCTAAACGAGTATTGTATGAAAATTACGGCGTCACAAACACGTGACCACGAGTTACATTTATTCACAGTGTCGAAAATCTATTTGATTATTTTCCGCAATAGTTTCCATCAAATTTCGAAAGAATTTGGAATAGGAGCGCATTGTCAGGAACAAGATCCAAATAGCCCAAGAGATATCGACGTCGCGAATTTACAATACTAAGCAGCATTTAACAATGTTTTACTCGTAAATTGCGAGTGCGTCATGAAAATTGCCGACTTAATCATCAAGGCGCGCTATTTAAGACAAGTTTATTCGGTACGTTTCCCCCTCCGTTTTTTAAATCTCAAATTCGCAGGTCCCTGGCGGCCAATTACGGCCTGTTTTGATTTGGCCGATCGTCAATTTGGCGGGCTCTCTTCGCCCGAGAGAGCCGAGACGCTCTCTCCGCAAGCGCGCGCGCGCGCGCTTGTTTATCGCGGCAAGCATCGGTAAGTCTATGTATATAAAGATGCATATAATAATGCGCGCAGCGCGCAAATTCGCAAAATCCGGCCGAATCGCGCGCGAGCCGTGGCTTGTGCGTGTTGAGTCACGATCACACCGACTCACCCCCCTCTCCCTCCTAAAATGATGGACGTGGTAGTGCAACTCTCCCACCACCCCCCCCTCTCTCTCTCTCTCACTGTCGGGGACGAGCGAAAGATGAAGCTCAACGCGGCCAAAAGTTTATTGAAAACATGGCACAAACGATAGCGCGTCTAGATCAAGGGATTCGGTATAGATATAAACGTGTAACGGAGATTTCGGCTTTCACGGACGAGGTTACCGCGATTGATATTATATATATATAGTTATTATCAAATACGGAAGGAGGTTGTTGTGATGGACGTCGAAACGGCAAAGTCACTTACTTTTGTCTGAAATTCGGTAATTGCGCTCGAATGGATTTCAACGAAAATTTAGACTTTTGCTTTTTTAAATCGATGAAAAGTTGTGCAGAGTTTCGCGAAAATCGAGTATACGATAGACACACATGTAATACACGCGTGTTTTTCATACTTATTAAGACTATTTCTAGTTCTACGAGTAAATAAATAATTTATATAGATGATATTATTATATTTGTATTGTTCTATTTAATAATTCCGTATATATATAATAAAATGGCAAATCACTAAGAAAGAACCTTTTTATACGAAACTTTAATAACATATATGGGTATTACTTAATTTTGCTTCTACTCAACATTATTTCGATCATGAAAGGCTCATTCATGATTAAAAAATTTTTTTATTACAAAAAATCACAACGTACGTCTTATATACTCTTTCCATAAAATTTACATATAATAAAAATATGTCCAAAAATCATAACTCTGTTGATTCTTTTGCACACGAAATAGAAATTGCGTAATGCGATGGAGGAAACTATAGTCGTATCGGAGTAACTTGCATATATATTTTAAAAAAAAAGATGAACACATTTTTATCCCCTCGTACCGTTCCGGCGCCACGCTCATAATCGTGAGATGTATTTTTTTTTTCTTTTACCAGCGACGAAGGAAAATGTAAAATTTTATTAGAAAATTTATTGGGAAAAAAAAAACTGAGAAACACTGAAAACAATCGCACAGTCGATCGATTCATCTCGACTTTGTAGAATATCGTATTGTATATATATATTTTTATCTTTAAATTTCAATCCGTCGAATAATAATATCAACGAAGTATACACGCCCCGCCGCCTTTCTTCCCATGCTACTTATCCATTCTATTTAGTACATGATGAATGGGCCATCCATCAGTAGGCAAACGAAAGCTGAAATGTAAGCACGACCAAAGAACTCGGTCGCCGTGTACAAAATGTCAAATACATACGTATATGGGGATTCGCATTGACGGGCCGTAGAATTTTCAATGGCGTTAGTTATACTGTCAAACGTACAATGACGCCACCGGACAATGATGATTCATAT
>JACCIC010000370.1:55000-127500 GCA_018907035.1 Sycobia sp. Sy_11
CTCTCTCTCTCTCTCTCTCTCTCTCTCTCTCTCTCTCTCTCTGCGCATCGACCAGAAGAGGGCCAACATACTAAGGCGATCTTCTCCCCTGCGCGCTGCGTATGTCCAGCAACGTTCGCGGGCTTTCGCTTCCCTCCTCCCTTTTCGCCCATCTTTGTCGGCGCCGCGCAGCTGCAGCTCGCGTTGCAATCTCATCTGCCGCTGCAGCGGCTGCAGCAGCAGCAGCATCGTATACACAGTGGCGCGCGCGCAAGAGCCGACGAGCGAGAATGGAATTCGCATTATTCATGCGCACGCGCGTGTTCGGGGAGAAGCGATTTACCGCGAAACTGCGCAAAACGCGGAACGGTGACGCGTGAGTTGCGCGGGTCAAGTATACGGACGCAGACGCGCGTGCGCAGGGGTTGATGGCTGCTTTGTTTCGAGAAAGTTCACGTATACGAAAAGGTAGATAAGGGGTAGAGAGAAAAATGTTATTCAAACACACCTGTCGACCATACTATATGATTCTTTTATACCATATATGCACAGACCCGCGTACATTATACATAGGCGTATGCATACATACCATGCGAGGCGGACGCAAATGATTTGCTCGACATAAGGGGTGGGAGTGCCGTTGGCAAACAAGGGAATAAATCGCGAAATGTGTCATTTATTAAAATTCAATGCTTGGCCACTTAGCATTTCGTGAACTCGTAAGAGGGACTCGTTGAATTCGAAGTTGGGACGAACCTTGCGTTTTTTCTTCGTCTTCATTTCGATTCGGTAAAAAAGAAAAAAAGAAAGAGGGGAACTTACACCTACGCACCTGTGCCGACTTCTTATTTCTTCGCGCAAAGCCAAAATACTCGAGCGTAAGGAAATTGTCCGAAATTTTTAAGCGTCAAGTTCGCGGAATAAAATATTTATCGAACCGCGCACGACATGGGAAAAAAAATAATAATAATGGACGGGAAATTTACTCTGCTCTTTGTTTAATTCGAGCGTGTAATTTCGTCAACCGACGAAAGTTTTGAAAATGCAAACAACGGTCGAAGCGAATCGAGTGATCGTGTACGGTGATTGAATGGAGTAGATATAAGTGGAATAATTCGGGAAGTTCGCGATAATTATGAAAGAAGGATCATTTTTGAGGGCTATTTTTATACGGGAAAACGTGAACTACAGAGACGTTGTGATATGCAACGTATCCACGACTGAGTTTGCCCATCGTCTTTCGGTTTTCTTAAAAACTAAGAATATGGAAGAATTGGACAAAAAGAAGAAAGAAATGCAGAATAAAAACGAAAGAAGTCGAATAGAAAAAAAAAACCGCTGTACTTTGTCGCGATTCGTTACTATTTTTGATGATTTGAAGGGATTTCTATTGGCATGCTTGTGTTAATTTTATCGAGCACAATAATGTTCTACGTTGTTTCTAACTAGGACCGATCGAATTTCTTTATCGTTAACAGTACTTTTTACTTGGTTATCGCAGTTGCAGTTCTTGTCCATTCGCGTCGGCCATATAAATTAGCTCCGCTGACCTCCGATAACAGGGGATACGAAACTTAATAAGATTATTATTATTATTATTATTATTATTATTATTATTATTATCATGATCGTTAATCTTACTATTATTGTTGGTATTATTATTATTGTTAATCTTGCCATTATCATTGCTGCAATCTAAAAATTTTACTATCAATTATTATATTAATCAATAGATTAAAATCCATGAAACGCTCCTTCTCAGCAATAATAGAAAGTTATCATTTGATTATTATATACCCGCATACACCGGTGCGGAGGGTAATAGAAAGCGAATTGTTGCGCTTTTAGAAAGAAGCGAACTTTATGTAATTTCCTTTTTTTTTTCATTTCTTTTTTTATTCTTTTTTATTGATCGACTCGTTTATTCGACTTTTGTTGAAAACGTCGGCACACGCACACTGTACGCCGGAGAAAAACAGCTATTGATCAACAACCGACACGATCGAACACATATGCGCGCGCGCGCGCGCCCGTGTGTGTACAATGTACATGCTACTGTCGATTTTTTTTTCTTTTGCAATGCACACGCACACAGGCACGCAACATGCGGCAAATCGCGATTAATGTAACGTAACTATACATAAGAATCGCTAAACTATGACTGTTCAATTATAGTTCGGCTACACCATGTAAGGAATTAACAGCTGTTGCGCGGTATAATATTGTTGTCATTTAGAAACCCCGTATTATATGCGAATATTGCGGCGGGTACGCGGTAGAAAATAATGATAATTGGCTTGTTTATTTTGAGTATACATCGCCAATGGCGATCGAGCGATTCAATGGCACAAAGTGTATTTAATTTTGTTTTACGCATATGACTAATGGCCAACTGAATTTTATTCATATATACATATATATATATATATATATATATATATATATATATATATATATATATATATAACAATAACTCGCGTTTTGCCTCGAATACAATCAAAGCGAATATTTTATTTAAAGCGAAGATCGTTAAAAAAATAAAACCGGTAGCTGCGACATATTAAGAATAGGCCGTGCAACAAAGTTTATTTTTTGAAGTATTACCAGTAGCAGTAATAGTCACAGTAGTAAAAGCAGAGTTGTTAAATAGAAAAGGAACAAACAACAAATAAATAAATAAAAAAAAAACCGTTAACGACTTGAACGTGAACACGACAATGGAACGGCTGCATCCTAAAATAGTCTAAGGATAATAATAACAACAATTCATTATAATGACTGTGTGTGCGTGTGCGTGTGTGCGCGCGCGTGTGTGTAGCTCTAGTAAAAGTATACAGAGCAAATCGCAATTATCATTATTATTATTATTGCAGCGCGCATTATGACAGAAGCGGGGACGAACGGCGAGAAGAATGAGCCGAGCCAAGAGACACCAGAGGTTATTATACCTCGCGTTTATTATACACGCATGAGATTTTTTTGAGGTTAAGGGCGTCGCTCTTGTATATTATATTTGCCCGTTACAGCAACGGACGATACTGTCCCGAGCCCCCTCCCCACCCCCACCACCGCTCGTACAGAGTTTCCTATTCTCATGTCTCTTGCAAAATGCACACGGCGTTCGCGCACTCGCGCTCGAGCACGCGAGCACAAAAATATACCATTAGCTTTAACGGCAACGCGTCGCTCGCAATCGCGACCGGAGGTAAATGATCGATAGGGTAAAGCATCGTGGGTGGAAATGAGATCGAATTGTCGCTTAATTGCAGAGGCGTGCAGGTACAGATGTATGCACAAAGCGCACACATTCAAATGATAATAAGTATAATGTGCACGTAGATAATATGCCTTCAATTCGCCAGAGTATATGTGCGTATGCATTGTACATAGTATACGGAAAAATTCTAGTCCAAGGCGCGGATTATTAAGCGTGTAAACAAAGAAAAAAAAAACAAAACTAACCACACGGTATAGCAACGTACAAATAGTAGATATGTTACCGGGTACGCAAAAGCCTTTATTTACGAAACGAGAGGTTTGCGGCCCGAGGCTGAGCCGAGAGTTGTAACGAGGTTCGTAAAGAAGTCTTTTCGTACTCGGTAAGGACTATATTTTCCCTCGTGAGAACCGGAATCAGGCAGCGAAGATGCGACTTGTAGGTTAGAACTATTAAAAAAAAAAAAAAGCCTCACACCAATAACTGCATAACTCACAGTAATTTAAGAGCCAGTAATTAAAAAAACATCATATATTCGTCTAGAATAATTCACTCGCGCAATAATTATTATCAATGCGTGGCTATACATATCTCGAAAAGGGAGCGAAAAAAACACCTCTCAGCTCCGCAATCGGCCTATTATTTTATACATATTATATTCGATTTATTACGATTCGTGCGCGGGCCTCGTTCTCCGGCGATAAGCCGCGTAATACACGAGCGCTGCACACACACACGCGCGCGCGCGCGCGCAATTAAACACACACATACGCAATTATCGATGGCTCTGCGGAAGCGCAATATATGTATATATTACGTACGAATATTAAATACGAGGGGCACGACACCGAAAAATCGAGCGCGCACGTGGCCGAGTCGCCGCGTTTTTAACGGTCCGTTCGAGAAATTTCGTATTCTTCGTCGCGCTGTACGGAGCACGCGGTGCGTGTATATTACACGAAGAAAGGAGCGCGGGCGCTCGCGGCACGAACATGTGTGTATGTATATATATATATATATATATATATATATATATATATATATATATATATATATATAAAAAGTCCTATCGAATTGTATCACGGGAGTAGGAAGAGAGAGGTTATCCATCAAATCTGCTGCGCAACGTGCGATGTGGTGTCCCCGTTGCTTTTATTTATATATACGTGCACGCGGTCGCACGGGTTGCTATAATACATATATGTATATATATACAGTGGCGGAACTGCTTTTATAATACAAGAGTTATTGTGCCGGACAAGTGCGCGTTTCAAAGTTGATGGCATAAATATGGAGAAACGAGAACAATGCTCGCGAACTTTCAAGAACGCAATATATATATAGATGGTGGGGGAAAATAACGCGCGTAACAGTGACGAACCCCATCGTCACCCGACGAATAATCCGGACGATGTGAGCGCGCCAGATGCAGGTGTCACGGAATTTCTTAATTTGCCCCCTTCCTCCCCCCGCTTCCATAAAGATTTCCCGCGGCGCGTTGGGCTCGCAATTAAAATTTCGTAATTGCGAAATAAAAACGTTGCGCGCGCTGGCGCTAATGCAACTGAATCATACGCTGGATATCGAGCGACGAACTAGTAATGTTGTTTTTTTTTTCATCGTACTTCTAATCCTTGCCCCCTCTCCCATCGCGCTGGCACAATGACTCGCGAGAGAATTTCTCGCTGATCGATGAGAGAGGATAAAGAAGTGCCCCCCCCCCCGCGCATATCTATTATGCATTGAAAGTACCTCGCGGTGAAAACTGAGAATTTTCTGGCTTTTTTTTTTGTTTTAACCCTATCCAGAATTAGACCTGCATTTTTTCTCGCTCCTTATTCTACCCGAGAGCCTCTTGGGAAAATGAGCCCCCCCCCCTCCTCGTTACGGCACGGGCGGTGTGCGCTGAAGAAAAATTCAGGTGTATATATTACCTCGGCCTCTATGCGCGCTTTTCTAGTGCAGTCCATTCCGGTTTTTGCCCTCATACAGCGCGTCCGAGCAAAAAGATCGATTCTCTCTCCGCCGGAGAGGAGCGCTCGCGAACTGAGCGATAGAGAGAGAGAGAGAGAGAGAGAGAATCAGCCATCGCAGAAACGAAAGAGGGAATAAGAGGGAACGGAGAAAGATTATAGCCTAGCTCCTCTTTGCGAAAACTTTCCTATATACATTACATATATATATATATATATATATATATATATATATATATATATATATATATATATATATATACTATAGATACACACACTCGATCGGAAGAGTGGAAGGCAAACTATATACACACATAGGCGTATAGCATTAAAGAACTGCACAGCCGCGAGAATTTCTATCGCGTTGCGAGCGATAGAAAAGATATAGAGGAGGGGGAGAAAGCGGTAGGTATATACACTGCACTAGAACTGCAGTCTTTCTTGTTATAGACGTCGCGAAATAATCCCGCCTCCCTTTCACCCCCTCGGAGAGGGGGGGGCTGTAATGTAATACGTAACGAGCCGAGTTAGAGAAACGACACACAGCAAACCGAAGAGAGAAACGTGGACGTTGAGCTTGGGAAAAAAAGGAAATAATGATCAAGAGAAAGAGGTCTACGTCGTAGAGCATCTGGCAAAGCCCTTATATATATATATATATATATATATATATATATATATATATATATATATATATATATATAAAATATATTATGTATCTCTATCTCGTCTTCTATTCCAACGCTGTCGTCTCCGGTCTTCTTATTAGATTACTCGGCAAGGAACGAAACGCAACGACGGTGCATTCTTATGTATGTAGTATATATATATATATATATATATATATATATATATATATATATATACACTCGCACAACCTAATATAATCAGAAAGAATACTTTGCATGTGTGTGTATACATACATATACCTATATGCCAACGAAGATAATGAACTTTTTTTCTCATGCATAATATATAACGCACGCCAGCACGCAATATTATAATGATACTTATTAACTTGGAATAAACGCACTGATGTTATTATACTGTCACTGGTCAATTCAAATCTTACTTTAAAGATTCGATTCGCGAGCACAGCTTTTTTTATATACACATACATATGCATATATCTATATAATAATAATGCTACTCCTGAATTCCAACTAATGCCACTCCTCCTCGCGCGGATTGATTTTTACTCACTCGTTCTCTCGTGTTAATAATAATATCGGCGTCTCTTCTGTCGTGTTTCAGGCACAGCAACACACTTGACACGCCCCCTCTCTTCCCCAGGAAAAGGTGTCGAACGAGATAGGACGAGTGACAAAACAAACGGCACCCAAGTCACAGACCTAGTGCGTGTCGTTTTCGCCTCGGCTCCGGGCAATCGGCGCACGGCTCTATTATAATAAAAATATATGTACTTGCACACACGGAAAACACTCGACTTCGACTGAAGTGCGATCGGACTCGGAGTAGTCGGAGTCCGGGGGAGAGAAAAGACAGTTTCCCCTTCTCTGCGGCTTGTGTAAAGATCCCACTCTCTTTTCCTCTCCCTCGACCGCTCACTCACTCACTCTCTCTTACTCGCTCCACAGGAGACTCCTACTGCACGAAGTTGGCTACCAACTGAAAAGCGAGCCGAGCCGAAGTAGCGAACGAGCAGCGAATAGCTGCGCACGCACCAGAGACCTATAGGCCAGAAGGGAGGTGAGAGGAGAGGAGTTGAGAGAACGCGCGCGCGCGCCACCGCCAGGTATCGCACGGCGCTTGATTCGGAAAGCAATATGGCCGCCTCTGAAGTATCCCTCCCCTTCCCCTTTGCTATATACCGTCTATGTACTATTCGCTATGCACGCGTCGATTCTCGGTCTTTCCATGCTGTGTCCGTCTATTTCTCATTCATTTTGCTTCTCGCACAATCATTCCAAATAACAATGGATTATTAACGTAACAACACTATGTTTATTCGATTAGTGGTTTATTATTTTTTAACGATACTTACGTATACGAAGTTTTTTCTCAATGTTTTGATAGACAAGGATTAGGCTGGTCTAGGACGTGCTATTGCTGTTTTGCCTTTTTTAATTAAATGTCCGAAGTTGTACGTAATCGGTGCGGGTGATTTTAACAAATTTAGATTTAATTCGTAATTGACTTCCTGCTTTTTACGAAACGAAAAAAATTACTGTATTTAAATATACGTTGGACAATTTTGCATGTAAAAGAACCGAATAAATATAAGCTTGCGCTTGCTTGTGCGGGGAAACGAATACACCGACACGCTCGCCTCTCGTACAGTGGCGCTCGAGTCGCTTTTACGCGTACACGCGGCTACAGGACAAAGTCTACACACGTGCGTATTCCAGTTTATATATATATATATATATATATATATATATATATATATATATATATGAGCCTTTTGCGCAGGTGTGTATGTGCGCATAAGCTCAAATGTATTTCAGTTTCGTTTCGAACAAATTATGAAGATATGAATCCGTGCCTCCCTCTCTTTAAACCAACTCTAAAAAGTTGGTAAAAGGACATAATTATATAAAAATAGAGATAAAAAAAGATAAGTTCAAAAATAGGTTTTAAACTATAGACTTATACAGCTCTATCTAAACCTCAACCATGCTGTATATTTTCAGTGTTTTTTGTATAAACGGATAGCATCAGATAAAACTAAATATTCGCAATATTTCAAATAAAATGAAAGCAGACTATAGTCTATATATAGAAATTACACAGTATTTCCGTTTGTTAATGTTTACGTTATATTTTATTAGTGATAGGAAGATTTATTAATAAAAATCGGAGTAATAAAAATATGAAAGCTCTCTCTCGCGCGGATATATCATAATTTACAATCGGTAATGAAGAATTCTCGATTCTCAAAACATTTAAATTCCTTGTTTTGGTAAATACAATTATTGTAATATATATATATATATATATATATATATATATATATATATATATATATATATTTCATTTAAATAAACTACAAAATTTTTGTATGATTCATAATTAAAATACACATACGATTTTCAAACGTATCAGTTGCATTAAATTCAAAAGGTGAAAAATCTAGATACAAAATACTAAAATAGGCCCCCACTTACGCATTATGTGAAATCAGAATGAAATCAGAGGTGAAATATTCGACTCAGTGGTCTAGAAGCTGAAGTCAGAGCAGCGACCGAAGAGTTCAGTTCAGTTCGTTTTTGCTGGATTCAGACTTTCTGTAGAACTGCTTTTTGCCTGTTTTCGAAATTCAGAGTCTTAGACTATTTTAGATTTGTTAGATTCGGTAATACCTGGTAACACGCAGGATTTCAGCAAGTTTCAGTAAGATCACTTCATAACCTCAAAAGATTAAGATATCAAAAACTATTCCGCAATTTTACAGCTTACAGTATCTACACATAACACACACACACACATATATATATATATATATGTATATTAACTAACTTATTAGAACAATACATCTGTATTGAAAAATGAAATTCTAAATGTACATACATATATTGTACAATTTTTCTACTCGAGAAAGCAATTACGTACTATAGATAATGCTTCGAAGTGATCTTTTGGGTCTTTATAAAAATCTTTTACGGTATAGCCAAACGCTTAAATTTACGGATCCAAAGTATTTCGTTCATCGAGTTAGAAAAACATTTCTAAAAAATAGATCATTGACCAATAAAAAAGCAATAGAATTTCAATACAAGGTATAGTTTCATTACTTTTTAATATAATTTTTTTCTAAAATACATTGTAATGATATATAGCTAAATAAATATCTTTTTATTATGTTACAGAAAGGATTAATGCTCCTTAAACATAAAAAAATAGTTTAAAAATGTTTTTTGAAACTGCATTTCAATATCTGCCAAATATTATCATTAATAGAAACATACTTACAACATCATATAAATTGGTATCATTAAAGAAATATCTGGATTACTCAAAGGTACCAAAGCTAAAAAATGAAGATCTAGAGATACAGTACGTTAGAGGTTGGGGGCCAGGTGGACAAGCAACAAATAAAACAAGCAATGCTGTTCTTCTAAAGCATTTGCCTTCAGGTCTTGTTGTAAAATGTCATCAAACAAGAAGTCAGTCTCAAAACAAAGAAATAGCAGAACAAATTTTAATTAATAAACTGGACACTCTATACAATGGTGAAAACTCTATTGAAAACCAAGAAAAAAGAATAAATAAAAAAAAATCTTTACAAAGAAAAAGTAAGCAAATGAAATTAGCTATGTTAAAAAAAGCATTTAAAGAGAGAGAAGGACTTGATTAACTGAAAAAGTGTATTTGTATATAAAAACGTGTATCTGTTTATAAAATAATGTATCTATAACAATTGTTATAAAAAATTAGTCAATATATATATGGAAAATTCAATTTTCTTTAATAATTATTTACGTTTCTGCACTATTGACAGATGTACAATATTTTTAATTCAATTAGAATATTTAGGTGTTTTTCTTGAATAGAGTAAATCTTTAGTATTGTTTTATAGACATTTGTTTTAATATAGGTTTCTGTACCAGTTTGTTGAAAAAATGCACAAAATTTTAATAAAATACTAAAAATTTGCTCAATGCAAGGTATTTTAAAATAGAATATTACACATACTTTATATTTTTGATAACAAAAAAATTATTATTTTATAATAAAGCTGTATTTGCAGTCTTGCGTACTCTAAAAAACACCTTGATCATGATTGAAGTTATTGCAGTTCTGATTTATGCACATTGATGTAGTATTTTCGTATAAAAAAAGATTATCTACTTAAAAACAGAAACGATATAATAAGCAGAAGAATATCTTCTGTACTTTTTCTTTATATTCAATAATTTAAAACGCTTTCATGAGTTTTTGAACTCATGAAGGGTCTTAAATTCTAATTCACAGGTAATATACTACAAGTTTACATTAAAAAATTAAATACGAAGTAATTCAGTTGAATAATTATTAAAACGCAATCAATACAATAATATAATAGTAAGACTGCGAAAACCGCATTTTATGAATGTACAAATCTTGTATGTAGCAGTAAGGCTGCTACAGGACGACGATAAAAATAATTATAATAATAAAAATAATAATTCGTTAATACAATGATATAGTTAAGAAATTCCTAAGTGCTTCATTATTTATATACTACACATAAACAAATACCATTTGTACACAATGTACACGAGCGGAGACCGTTCATCTCGGAAAAATTGACAGTCGGAAGCTCATAAACATCTGAATGTTATAGTTTTACAAAAACTTAAACGCTCGGTAATCTCGTTCTTCAGCTGTTTTTTATCCACTGTTTCGAAAACTGCCGCTTTCCAGAACTATGTCGATAGCGCTTTCTTGGTGGCTGCATCGATCTCGGTGAACTGGAACTTCTTAAACGGCGATTGCTGGCCACAGCCACCGAAAGTATACTACTACTACTGCTGTCCATGTCAACCTGGTCCTCGATTTTCATCACCCTGACAACAGGCTGAAAATCAATACTCGTCCGCCTCTGGTCAACGTCCGGAGACGTTATGAGGGATGGGGAAACACGTTCGGAAAGCTCGGAGTCTATTTCACCATTTTGTAGCTCAGACGACACGCTGTCGTTTCTTCTTACCCTTTTCTGCCTCCTTCTCTCGCTTACGGATAAAAAAGACTCCTTTCTATCAGTTTCAACTTCAATAATTATTTTGGAAGATGACCTATCTTTTTGCTTATGCTTCTTCAATTTTCTATGATTCTTTCTACACAAATCAACGCGCTCTATTGGAAGATCCTGGCTATCACTATCGACTTTCTGCAATTTCTTTGTTGGACTTGAACTCACACTACTGTTTCTTCTATTTTCAATTTCAGAATTATGAGACACTTCTGACGATATGATTTTTTGTCGTTTTCGTGTAACCTTTATAGGCACCACTTTCTCATGCGATAGTAAGGAATTCGTATCCTTTGTGCAAAGATTTTCGTTATTCGATAAAGATGCCTCGGAGTCTTCGCTAATACTAGACAAGGTTCCTTGATTATCTATATGTCTTATTTCACTCGCTGTGTTCGACTCGTCCTCGTCGTGTTCTATTTTACATTTTTCTATACTATCGGACAACTTTTCCCGCGAAGTCATTTCTTCACAGAAAACTGATTTAAACACAGATTTACTTTGAACATCATTCGTTTCTGTAAATTCGTTAACCTCTTGTTTAATTTCTTTGTACTCTTTGCTTTCTCGGCTCTTATTTCTTCTGCCTTTATTTCCTTTATGTCTAATTGGATTAAGAACTTGTTCATTTTCTTTAGCTATTTCGAGCTCTGATTCATTATCTTCATCTTCGTGTGATACATGAGATGATGCATCCTCTATACTTTCTGTAGTTACTGATTTTCGACCATTTAAATTTTCTTCTTCGGCCCTCTTTTCGAGATTCAATTCTTTCTGTAATTCCTCGGCCAAATTTTTAATATGCAATTTTCTTCTCATTTTATTACCAGGCCAACCCGTTTTGTTTTTTCTTTTTTTACGTCTTCTCGAAGGAAATTCAGCAGTAAGCTCTCCACATTCAGAACTTGCACAAGAGGAATTTTCTATACCATTTGTAGATACAGTTTCATTAACAGTATCAAGCAATTCTAGTAAATTTTCTGGAGCACCTTTAGATGGGACTTCAGGTATTAAAACCGAATCGTTTGCATTTTTTTGGAAATCTACTTCAAAAGAATCTAATTCCTGCAGGTCATTACTCAACATTTCGTCAAGATTTTTAACAATTTCTTTTATATCCTCGTCAACATCAGACTTTTCTGAACATTTTTTTTCAGGTTTAGAATTTTCATTACTTTTTGTTTTACGTTCCTCTTCTATAGTGGATAAATTTGTCTGCTGCTGTTCTCTCCTTCTAATAATGGTTGACATTATTGCTAATGTTGATGCATGACATCGTGGACTTTTTCTAGGTGATCTGGTACCCATATTAACATGACTTCCTCTACTTCGACCTCTTTTTCGATGTGCACTACTTTGTAAACTTTTTTGTAAGATTTCGTGAAAATTTTCGATTTCATAAGGTAATAGGAATGGTTTTGGTGAGTCACACTCACTGAAATAATGCCAAAATTCTGCACCTTCATCTTGTCTCTGATAGGTTTGATACCAGGGTTCAGATTTAGGTACAGCTTCAAATGAAAAATGCATTTTCTCAATTTCTGGTGAAGGTTTGGACGGATAAATTTTTTCTGCGGTTTCAACAGTTTTTGATTCTGAAGGTTGTGTTGGATCTTTGTCTGTTACTGTATCACTAATACCTGTCAAAGGGGCTTGATATCTGTAAGAACAAAGACAAAAATTTGTCAAATTAAAAATCAAATATTTTAATTCATTTGTATTATATAAAAAAAATAAAATAACTAATATATAAAATAGTTTCACAAATCATTAAAATTTTTTTGCTGTTTGTTTCTTCAGAATTATAAAGTTCACAGAATGTTCTTTTTATTATTTATGTAATAATAAATTTGAAAAATGAAGGAAACGTGGTAAAAAGTAAATAAAACTTAGTACTAAAGCTTTTTATTTTGAAATATATATAGGTTTGAGATAAATATTAGTCTTTATTACAAAATAGACAAATTTTCAAATATGCAAGCATAAAAAATTCTAGCCATGTTTAGTTTCAAAATATTTTTGAATTGAAATTAAATAAGGACTGCTTAAATACTAATTTATGTATCATATAAAATAATTAATATGTTTTTTTTAATCTGTTTCAATAAGACTTTAATAGAAACAAAAAAAATTAACAACAGAAGCAAGGGGCAATTAATAATCACCTTAATCTACTACCAGGAGTCTCAAACTTATAATAGTCAACATTATCCTTTATTAGAGCTTCTGTTTGAGTTCTCCTCCGTTTCTTTGCTTCCGTTGCTTTTCTATTACTATCTTGCATTTCATCTTCATTTGTTTCTTGTTTGGAAACTAAATTTGTTGGAGGAGAGGAACTTAATACAATAGAAGTTATACCTTCTTCTCTGTCACTTTCTGTGTCTTTGGGCAAAACACTGCTCTCTTCACCTTCACTATTATCACTGTCATCCTCGCGACGCGAATCTCCAAACATAAACGACTCTGCTTCGTCACTAAGCAATGAAAGTTCTGATTTTCTGACACGTTTGAAGCGCACTACTACAGGCTTTTCACTTGAAGGTTTTTCATCTTTTTTTGATTTTTCAATTTGTTCTTTTGATGGAGATATAAAAACATTACTACTCGGGATTGCACTTGACCTTAACTTATTACCCAACACTTCTACTTTATAATAATCTCTATTGTCTTCTATTAATCGTTCTTCAACTGATAATCTTTGACGACCTCTGTAACTTCTACCACCTCTCTTAGCAGGTCTGCCTTTTGCTCGATCTTCTCTTTCTAAGCTTTTAAGCGAATTAGTATCTTCAGTATCATGAGGAATTTTATCACCATTGTTAACATTGATAACACTTTTCATATTTATGGACTCCAGGTCATTTTCGATGTGATTCTCCTCTTTTGTATCATTCTCTGGACAATACAAAATGTCAGTCACTTTACACTTATCGTCTTTTTTTTCATAACCATTAATCTTGGTTTTCACATTAGTCCCTAAAAAAGACTCTCTAAAAGCATTGTTTTTTACATTAACTCTATTCACACTGCTTTCTTTTATTTTATTATCAGCAACATCACGATCAACATCACCATTCACTGACACATTTTCAGATGGATTGTCACTAATATTTATATTCTTCTTTGTTTGAATTTCACTAACTCTTTCACATGGGTTTTCATCACAACATTCTTGTTCATTTTCTACATTTTTTTCATCTTCTGAATCATCTTCTTCGATCCAAATAGTTCCCTTTGCACGCTTTTTGATAGTAAACTTGTCAAAAGATTTATCAACCTTTTCCTCTTCGCTCAATGGCCTTCCCTTAGACCTAAGTAAATGACCACTTTCATGTTTAGCTCTGGTTCTTAAATTATGTGGAGAGTCCAAGTTTAAGTTTCTACGAGCACCATTGCAAGGGATCATTTTTAATTCATCAATGTTAAAATCATCGGAATTAGATTTATCTTTTTTTTCCGACTTTTCATCTGATGATAATATTCCATTATCAAGACTGTGGTCTCGACTGGAGAAAAGACTGCAATCTTTACTATATAAGATAACCATAAAAATAGTTTGAAATAAATAATTCATAAATTTTATGAAAATCAACTATTTTGTAAAAGACTATTACCTGACATCTTTTGACCTGTTAATTTTAAGAAAAGCTTCTACACTTGCTCCAGTACTTATTAGGTTATCCAACGATAAAAAGTTTTTATCATTTCCTACAAAACTTAGATGCTGATCACTTTGCAAATGCTTAGATAGATTTCGATAATCAATTCGACAAATCTCGCAATGCCCAATATTTTCTGTCTTTTGAGCACGTGCTGCTGTGGCGCGAGGCCTACGAGTCATGTCTTTACTCTGCAAAAGAATTGAATTCTTTAATTTTTAATCTACAAAAGCAAAATTCAAAGTTATATTTACAGGTAAATTCAAATCAAATTATTACCTTTAATTTATTATGATTGATATATTTCTCACGATTTTCTTTGATATCTTTATTAATATCAGTAACCTCTTTCTTTTCCCTGCGTTTTAAATCAAAGGGACAACAACCTGCAAAACCATCAAAATGAATAGTAGGCCAACTTTGTAGTTCTAAAAAGACTGGTCTACTTTCTCTGTAAATAAAATTAATTGTATAAATACTGAGTTAGACATATCATTAAACAATAATACAAAAAATATAACAATAAGTGTCATAAAATTTACCTTCGATATGATTCAAACTTAATGTATGGTTCTTTTAAATGCTTGATTTTCAACTCTTTTCCTGAACTAGTGCGAGAATCACCTTTTACGCCATATGAATCTTTTAAAGAATTAGCGATTTTTTCTAACCAAGTTTGTAATTCATAAGTAGACCAAATTGGTATACCCCAGCTTAGGGCGTTATTGAGTGGATCCACGGAACACTGTTGTGGTTGTGTCAGAGCACGCTCCAACATTGCATCCACACGGGATTTCTTTAACAAATACAATATTAATAATTTTGTATTTCGATGAATTCTTTATAGAAAATTTTTAAAAACTTACAGATCGCTGGGTAGTTGAACCCCTTTGATTCGTTGAATTGGATAAAGGGCCTTCAACACTTCGGTATGGTGTTGGAGGTGTGGGAGTTGGAGTTGGGACCTCGATACTCCTCAGCGAGGGGAATCCCCCGCTCTCTCCACTCGCGTAACCCCATTTGCGTTTTTCACTAGTAGTTGCCTGACCAGTTTTATCCGATCTGTCTGTCACCACTACAGAAACGTTCTTTACTAAAAATAATTCTATTTCCTGCAACAGACAGAAACAAACTTTTGTAAACTCAAAAGAATCAATAATCCACAACTCAATCTTTATAGGCACAATAAAAGCTACATGTGTTCAGTGCCACTCTTTTTTGTAACAACTCATATAATAAGTAGTTCACCAAAACTGCAAGCTTAGCAAATGTATTCAAGGCTGCTTAATCCGTAGCATTGGCTAAGCAGTTTGAAATATATATATATATATATATATATATATATATATATATATATATATATATATATATACATATATATATAGAATGCCACAGTACTGTGTAAATACATGGAATCAAAACAGTAGAAATAGAGGAGCAGCTGGAGTGAAAAACAAAAGAAGGAATGAAAAGCAGTCAAACATTTATTCTGGTACTCACTACAAAAGTTCTGATTTTTATCGTAAATTTCCAACTAGACGTCAATTACAATATGTGTAAAAATTATTATTATGCTGGGAAACAACAGAGAAATACAGAAAATGAAACGGGGCAGAGAATCATCGAAAGAGGAGGGAAAAAAGTCGAGCGTGTGCACTAAGAGGTGAGGCGCGTCACGTGGCCCTCCATGGTATGTATATATGCGAATTCCTACGTCGTGTCGGACACGACAGGACGAGGCGAACCGCGATAAAAAAGAGGAGAGGAGGCCGAGGCTACCAAGAGAGAAAGAACGAGCGCGCACACACAGTTCGCCGACGCGCATCGCACTCTCGCAACTGCAGGGGCAACAGCAGATGGGCGCGCGCACGCATATACAAAAACACATATACACAGCGCGGCGAGAGAGGTACCAAGGCACATAGCGAACTTGCTAGAGCGAGAGATCCTGTCAAACCGCGAAACGGACGCACACAACAGAGAACGAACAAGGCAAAACGAAGAAGAGGAGAGAACACGTCCGCGGATATTCTACAGTACGTCGCACATATACACACGGAATGAAATGACGACGGCCTCTTACATTTCTCCTGCGACGAAACTCTACCAGACAGCCACACCACCGATCGCCGAGTGAGAGCAGCGGCCTACCGCCTCTCCTTCGCGCAACAAAACCGCTGCAGGACAGGCCTTTTGACTATCCTCTCACAGCGTCTCTCGGTCTCGCGCACGGTTCTCCGGGCACTATTTTATAAGTAACTACTTGCTCCGTGTTTCTTTCAGGCTCAACTTCGACGGCGATCCGAAACATACACGTATAAACGGTCGAGATGGCCACCCCGGAAAACACAATCCTGTCCCCTCTCGTAGCAGCAGTACACTAGTGTATATATATATCTATATATACATACGTATATACCTATATATATGTATATGGCAGCGCGCGACGACACACAGAATACACCACAGCACGGGCCCCGTTGTGCCCCGCGGAACTGTCACGCACAAAATGGCCATTCGCCGTTAAGAGCTTGCCTCGAGCGTCGTGCAGCGGCGCTGCTGACATACACCCCCACCGGAGAGGGAGACGAGGCGTATATACCGCGAGAGTGAAAGAAAGAGAGAGAAAAGCCCCGACAAAAATGCGTATTACGCGCTCCATTGTACATTTGTACAAAAGTAATTACCGCGGACGAATTTTTACGATTATCGGGACGAGGGCAATAAGAGTTGCTTCGCGTTGACAGCTATAGAGCACTGACAATAGCATAATCACAAGGTATGATCGATTACACGAATTCGCGAGACGAATGGGAGGAGGGGGAAGCAGCAACTTTTTCGATTTCCAGGGATTGTTGCCGCGCTCGCGTGGTGGCGCTCGCACCGTGCGCGCGCAAAGAGCATCTGAGAGCACATAGTAAACGGGCGCAAGAGCGCAGGCGCGCTAGCCCGCGAAACCGAATATAACATCGAAAACGACGCTGATCTCGGACAGCCGGCGGTTTTCTACCGAATAATATCATTGTTTGTCAACACAGGCGCGAATCGCGCGAGCGGGACGGAGTAATGCACCAGCCGCCGCTTCTCCTGATTATCTATATAGAATCTGCCATTATTATATATACAGCGGTGCCGCGGTGGCCCGATTTCAAAAATGTTATCATCGCGCGGACGGCGCATATGTAGTATATGTAAAACGTCTCCGGAGGGGGAGAAGTGGAGGCGCTAAACCAGCGTTGCCAGATCACGCGGCAGCTTCCTCCGCGTATACTTTATAACTCCCGTGTGCGTGCTTCGGCATCGGCGAGCAGCATATAGCAGCGTATAGTGCGCACAGTATTTCGAGTATTGTATTTTTAGCAAAGGAATTATTTTTTTGAAAGGAAGCTTGTTTCATGTCAAGTATCACGGATGCGGTAGATCGTGCAAGAATAATGACAATACACAGTAAGGCCAGGCGATGACACCTTTCAGGATGATTTGTCATTGTCTAAAGGAATAATTTTAGAATAGAAAAACCTTGAAGATAAGTTATAACTGATTTTTATAGTTTCAATTATTAAGAGAAAACAATAATTCAAAAATAAAGAAAAAGAAGAGCGAGCCTTCCTCAATTGACTTTGGCAACGTATAAATATGTCTAATGTGTATACTTTCTGCCCTCCTTCCATTCTCAACATATTGAGAATATAGGTGAATATAAATGAAGGAAAAGTAAAGTATGAATGAAGTAACGACTTCGGATTTTGAAGTTTTGCCGCCAAAGCCGGCAACGTTGTAAACGGCGTTTTTACGCACTGCAAAGTAATAATAAAGTATGCGACAAATTTCAGACGAGGACCGAGCGTGAATTGCGCGTAAATGGAAAATTTTACGTACAGAGTCGATATATGCGTAGAGTTCTGGTAAAATGTTGCGTAAACAGCTGCAACAATACAAAATTAGGGCGGTGCCCCGCGGTAGCGACGTTCGCGAACGCTCGCCGAGATGAGAGCCTGGCAACAAACCCAGCCCGGAGGCGGCTTTCTGCAGTTCTATACTGCTTCTGTGATCATGCTCATATGCAACAAAATGCGGTTTCGCTCCCTTCGTCTTTCCCCCTTTCTCTCGGTTATATATGTTGCGTAGTCGATTCTTCTCTGCTCGCGACCGATTTGCAGTAATAGCGTAACAGAGAGCGAGAGAGAAACAGAGAGAGAGAGAGAGAGAGAGAGAGAGAGAGAGAGAGAGAGAGAGAGAGAGAGAGGAGGGGGGACCCTTTTACCTCCCCCAACAAACGCGACTCTGTCTCGCGTGTCTCCCGCTCTCTCGCTCTCGCTCTCTCTCTTGGAGTATATGCGTGTCGAAACTTTCTTTTTGGCACTTCTCGAAAGAGCGGGAGAAAGAAAAACGAACAAGACCGTAGCTATACTCGACTCGCTGCTTTTGAACTTTAATCTGTGGAGACCTTTGTAAAAGCGCGATGTTAAATTGCGTAGAAAAAGATGTAGCAACAGCAGCCCAGATTTCGTTGAATTCGCGACGTTTATTCTCGACTCTCATGTGGGAAGATATTTAGAGCACACACAAGACGTCTAACTGGTATAGCTTCTAATATCTAGCAGATGATACAGACAGTTGATTGGTGCAGCTCTTGACAATATTAAAACCGTAGTTCTAATTCAACAAGATATCCGGTTACAAAATGCTGCAAATAAATTTCAAAAATGCTTATATTGGTTATTGCTCATCGTGCTTTTTAAAGAAAGTAATCTAAGCTCTTTTAAGATGATAAAACTAATACTAAGAATATTCAAATACCTGGTTGACGAGGAAAAAAAGGTGGATAAGAATTTGAGACTTGCTGAGACATAAAAATTACTGCCTTATATAACAGTGAAGTAACACTCACCCCACCAAAATCTTTGATTTTTGCTTCTAACTTTGACGAAAGTCCATGGTTTTTAATGTCCAAGTAAAATATCTTCTTCTCCAAGGGTTTAGGTCCTTTTTGTATCCGAACACCTGTAATACATTAAAAGAGCAGTTAGTAAAATAGCACACAACAGTAATTTTCATGATAAAATGATAATGCTCGTGCCGAGCACAAACTTATAATTTCATTGTAACATGCAACGCGAACCGCTTTGGTAACTAGACACCTGAACTTGAAATTCTTATCCTCCCATTACAGAGTGACAACAATCCATTTGGCCAGTGACTGTATATATGGTCTTCTAAGAAGTAGAGAGAAAAAAACTTGACATCATCGACAATCAGAAATCTTTGATCTGAGAATGTCTCAGCTCGGCACAAGTGTATACCATCTCGCATATGCTCACCTTGGTTAAATCAATTATCACCAGTGTCAAGCAGACAATTCAACCTCAAAACTGACACATACTTCCACTGTACAGAAGCAAGAAAGTGGCAAAAACACATAACCGCGATATATGCCGCCTATTAATAGCGATTGCGTGGGTTACTGCGCGTAGGTTAGAATATTACAGGAATACATAAGTGAGAAAAGAATATGAAACATGACTTACTGCTGGCGGCCGCTATCGTCGTAGCTGCTGTGCCGTTCGTCGTCGTGCCCGTCGTCCTCGACGTCTTGACCTTCAACTTCGATCTCCGCTGATCATCGATCAACCTGACTGACTGTGGTGGCTGCTGTTGGAGCTTGGACGGCGATACCATGCCTAGGCAATGCGGCTACCTGCCAGCGGCAGCTTGTTGCGGTTTTCCTTCTCGGCGAGGGCGACTTCCCGTCTAACTGAAGCGCCCCTGCCCATCCTCATTAGCGATCAGCCGTGAAAATTTATTCACGTTCAGTCAGCCTTATAATTACATATACGTATGCACATTATACTATCAGAGTACTTATTTATCTTCTCGCTTGTAACGCGCTTCCACTCTCGCGGTCACGCACTCTTTTACCGCTAAGAGGAGAACGAGTCGCGCCAATATGCGGGGAGCATCAAGCGGTCGTATTTGACTTTGGAGAGCCCTAAATATAAAGAGCCCGTTCACGGCGACGCCAACGAGCCTTTACGATGACTCGAGGAGAATTCGAAAAGTGTGTAAAAAAAAAAAAATATAATAATGAACGCACTGGTTTCTGCCACGAGCAAGATTATTCTTCGGGGCAGTATCCCTCGTGCGCGCGACAATACGCCGTGTTATTTATCACTACAATAATACGCGAACACTACCACTGCCACACCGTGCACGTCAACTTATCGTTCAGGCGCTTTTATTCTGTTTTCATTACCCACTTTGCACTCTTCTTCTGGTTTTTCTCTTGATCATTATTAAAACTAAAATTGCGAGTTTTGCTTATTTCAACTTTTTGTTTATCTTCTTTCTCTCTTTTTTTTTGCAACTGTATATAACGTGCTCGGCGATCAACGAACCTTGACTTTCTCTATTGCTTTACAATACAGCACTGCACTAATGTTCCACACACGCGCGCTGGCCAGCGAAGAGGCTTGCTTTTAGAATGCACAAAATGTACAATATACAGCGCAACTGTACAGTATGACTAATAGCTATAGTAGGTATAGGTACAGTCGTACAGTCACTGCCCGCGCTTCTATTATTCATTCTATTTATGTTAACCAGATGCGCGTGTGCGTATGCGCCCGCGTATATGTGTGTTTACAGTTCTGGGATACGGATTAGTGTGGGTTGAAGTTTGGTCTGAAGCAAGCGGTTTGTCGAGAAAAGTGCGGGATGTTGGGTCGGAATTCCAAAAGCCGGAGCCAGCGATCCAAGTCAACACAAAGACGAACACGTTGCCATAAGCCGCACGTACCTACGTTCTCTCTGCTCTATTATCTTATCTCTCGTTTCTCATTAAGTTAATATACGCGCTTTTTTAAAAACAAGCTGAATAAAATAACAACGTGGCGGCCTTTACCTTACATATGACTATACAGCATGCAACTGGGTATAGATTTACATTACTAGTTACTTATAAATATATTAAATAAAAATTATAAAAATACGTAATTTTCATTCTTAATTCCAAGAAATACAATAATATAATGAGTACGATTAGTAACAATGCTATTTCTGGATAAATATTATTTGAAGCCAGAATACGTGTGTACGACATACATTTTTTCACCTCGGTTTTCACGCATTCGAATTTACGGAAATAAGAAATAAAATTCGTGCCGCATAGTGTTATATTAAAAAAAAGTTATTTACGTTTTATAATCACTCGAAATAAACAAAAAAAGTATGCAGTTTTCGTAGTGGTGTTTGAAAAGCTGATGTACATTATAATATAGTAACCAAAGGATTAAATTTCTTCAACGTAATTGTTCAATTAATGTATTTAATTAATTGAATAATTAATAAATGAATTTTTTCAACTACACAGAATATCAATCGGAATATTATAGTTCAAACTCATTCAAAAACTACTAAAAGTAAGATTTGTTTTAGTTTTGTTACATTTTTTTTTATATAGGATATTACACTATACTAAATTCAATGAAAAAATTCACGCTAAAACAATAAAAAGTATTTTATATCGACCATAAAATATTCAATCTTCTATTTCTTATAAAATGTACATCTATAAAATATTAATCAACAAACATAACTTTATCATATCAAATTATACCTAAACTAAAAACACTCAAATAAAGGTATTTACTAGTATATACATACATTTTTTTAACGAACTCGATAAATATATAGGATATCTATAGTGAAGTGAGCGACTATTTTGTGATTCGCCGAATAAATATGATACACATATTTTAAATTGTATAGGTCAAAATTACTCATAATAATAATATTTGCATATGAGAAAACGATATAGTTATATAGGTAAACAACATATTAGGACAATGTCGAGGACATTTCTTTAATAGTACTTTTATGCATGCACGCATATAGTACATATATATATTAAATCTAACATTTCTATAGCTATAAAGTCTATATTTGTATTTTCCACCCAATGTATATAATTATAAAGAATAATTCTCGTTACAATTTATAAGAAATTTTTCTTCCGCGCCATCCAATATTTTTTTGTTTCTGTACATAATAATTGTAAAGAAAGATGCAATCGTATAGTATAAATATAATTTAATACTGCCCGAGCTATCAAATCATGAAAACGTATAAAAATAATGATACATAATTAAAAAATTGTTTACTTCCCGTATGAGTTACACGTCCTTATTTATATATATATATATATATATATATATATATATATATATATATATATATATATATACATGTATGTATAAATATAATCTCTTGTAGATGCATATAATATTAATCATATATTGATTTATAAAGCAAATATAATAATATCTGAAAAATTTTCATGTATTTTCTTTAATTATTAGCGCGCGCGCGTGTGTGTGTAACAAAAAGTTCTTAACGATTATTATATGTGACATTTTTCTTACATTTTTCTCCCGAAATTTCTTTATATCCTATTGACGAAGTCGAAAGAATCTAAATAGTCTTTACTGTTAAATGTACCTCTATAGGTCATACTGTAATATTTTTAAATAGAAAAGTTGCTCTCACAGGAGCACCGACTCTCGATGTAAAAACGTCATTTAAATTTCAGGAAACCGGGGAAACCCCCAAGCGTGCACCTGTTTACAAAGTCTCATTACCGTACGAGACAGGCTTAAACCTGTAAATTGAAATCTTATGCATGATCACAGCTACACCTTCAGCCTTTATATATATATATATATATATATATATATATATATATATATATATATATATATATATATATATATACGGATTATCATATAGGAATTATAATAGTTTCATGTTCTTCTCAATGAATGTTATATATTTCTATAGGCTCAGTTAATTGGATGGAAGAATGAAAATAGTATACAATTTATTTATATGCTGTACAAAAAAATATTGATACAGTATTGTAGCTTCATAAAATATATTTTTATATGCGCATACGCATGTACGCGCACGCACACACACCTTATATTCAATTTAATTTCACAATAACATACAACATGCTAGAATTAAATAACCGCATTTTTGATAACATAAGCTACTTAAGACTACTGAAAATTAATATAAATAATATTAAAAGATATTTTGAGATTGACTGAAGTTCTATATAATCCTTATAGTAAATTAGAAATTTATAAGTTCAATAATGTAGTCACAGATTCACTTGGCTTCACTTGTATTTATATTTATCTACTGTGTATATATTGAAATTAAAAATAGCAGATTGAAGAAATGGTATATTACATATATGTTACATTACATATATGCATGTATATTTATTTATTATTAACACGATTGTCTGTATTTGTACGATCTATAATTCTATTGAAAACCATTCTACAATCAAACTTTTTGGCTATTTAGCTTTATAAAATAAAAATCAACTAATAAGAGATACAAGAACAATTATATACTTTTTCTGACATTCAAACTATTGCAAATGTTTTATAATACTACAAAGAGCGAAAATTTTGATATACTTTCCAACTCCAATCAAAATATATTTACTAAAGTAATAATAATATGCAGTTATCCCTTGACTTTTTCCGTTGGCAATTTTTTTCCGATACGCGTGATAAACTGATAATTAAAACCGGAGATCAAATGTTGCGCCGGATTGCGCTGCTGCCAGTCAATTTTCACGCTTTTGGACGTCATGCATCCTGTAATATGACGAGACTATTTATTAACCCTTTCTCTGCTTTCCCTCTCGCCTCTTTCATTGAACTATATATTAATTGAGCAAACATATGTGCGGCACCAGATGACACCAGATGACATCTTCTAATGTGGCTCCCGATGCTGTGCGGAGGCGATGCGAAGCATATATATAAATGCTGCTGTTCGGTAGCACATAGAAAGATGCGTGCGCGCGCGCGCGCACGTGTTCTCTATGCGCGCATGCCTGGGTTTACGCATAAAATAATACAATAGTACCAGAATACATCACGAAATCATACGCAATCAATGCGCAATGTCACTTCGAAACCGTGGGAAATATTACATAAGCATTGATATATTTTCAAGTTTTTGGCAATCTCTTACATTTATTTCATAGCGTACAATCATATTTTTAAGCTGGGTTCGAAGTTCAAAGTCATTTACATACAAATTAGCGCAATTTTGTGATATGAGTGTATTATAGTCTGAATTTTAAGCTTACAAGCTATATATATATATATATATATATATATATATATATATATATATATATATATATATATATATATATAAAATCCTTTGCTGTATTACCATCATGTATTTATAAAGCTATTCGCAGCAGCTGGCTCTGGCAGCAGCGGTCGAGTCATTCAGTAGCGACTCAGTCTCAGTATTAGCTGGTATTAGTGCACGCAGTCGTGAAATGATCTTGAAACGCATCAGTGAATAAAAATAACCTTACTTTGTATAAGTATTGTAGAATTTTCATTTATCAAAAATCAATGTATAATGCGATAATTCTAAATTGTAGGTGAGTAAAGTGAAATATAGGTTATCGCATAGGTTATCATTGGCAATATTGGCATCATTTTTATTTCAGATCGAAAATGTTTACAAAAACGATCTATAATTCTTTAAGAAACTACCTTTCCGAATGCATTCTTACCAGCCGAGTTAACTATAGTAGCACGAGTTCCGATGGAAATAATAAATTTTGCCCTGTAACAATTGATGTGCCTTGGGGTAAAATCGAAGGTAAGTACGTCGTGTAAATTTTATCTGCAATCGTATAACGAAAGTTTTATAAATCGATTATAATTATTTACAACATACAAAGAAAAATCTTCCTTTCATTATACAGCCAATCCAATATAAAGTTTATTATTTTTAAATTATGACCTGATAAAAACTTGGTAATTCGTCATTAGTTAAATTTTTAGTTAATGATTCACAATCGTTCGCAATGCAAGAATAAAAATTACAAATGAAACAATTAAGAGAAATTCGAATGCGATACAAACTACAGACCATTATATCGGCAATTGTATTTTTTTTTTATTTTTTCAAATCAAATAAAAAATTGTCTTATAAAAATCCATATTACTAAGGGCTAAAATTTGATACTTTATATAAACAAAGTTACCTAACAAATACCTGGTAGGCAAAAAGCAGATATAAAAAAAATCGCTTAAAATGAACTAAAATTATAAAAAAAAAATCCCAATAAAGCTATGCATTTATTTTCTTGGCACGTGAAGTTTATATTTGTTTTTGTTGGCGCGCAAAGACATGTTCTGCCCTGATACGGTCCTGCCAAACTCCTCCGATAAGGTAGCTCCATCGTCCCTTTTTCCCCGATCGGTAATGTCACCTCGATCAGTTCTCACATCTCGGCGCTACAACCTTATCCTGCTCATATATGCAAATAAGTTTCTTTAATAATCATCTCAAAAATTTCGTATTTTTAATCTAATAATTTCAAAGAATATCTTGTTTATATAATAAAAATATTCTTTGGTACATAAATTTGAGTTTGAGTAAATCAAATTTGGCGTCTTTTTCTCTAAAAAGATTCGCAAAAACAGCACAAATCCTGCTATAATTATTGTTTTTGTATTCAGGCCGGATTGGAATACAAATTAATTTTTTTTTATCCAGAACTATATTTGTGTTTATATTCACTATTTTTAATCTTGTATTATTTGCTATGATCGTTCGCAGTTAAAGTTAGCAGTGAAAGTCGATAGAGGTTTCATTAATCCTATTTCTTCATAAAAATTTTTTACCCAATAGTATCATTGTTCTCCTTAAACAAGACACAAACTTCAGATAGACACAGGACCTATTTCATGAGCCATTTTATCGAGCTCTTTTCTCTATATAAATTAAAAAATTCTAATCTTATAAAGTAGAATTTATCATAAAAATAAAAATAAAAAAATACAGCACGAAATGGATATATTGTCTATATGATTGAGCAATTGACGTTTGAAATAATTTTTATACTTAACTTGTGCAGATTATTTGTTTGTTAACATTTAGGAAAAGTCCCAGATATGGGTCATGGGATTATTCGATATTAAATGAGGTGATTCTGTATTAGATTATTTGAGTCTTGGCGAAATCAGGCAGTAAAAATACTTACGAAATCGAATTATTATCAGCGAAACTATATAATCGTAAGAGAATTGTAAATCGATGCGCCGGATCCGTTTTATTATATACGGTTTGCGTATCAATCCTATTTTTAATGCCACGCGTGGCAAAGAACGTGTGAGTTTATCGTTTAAATACCTCAAATTTTCTTCATAGGTTTTCAGTTTAATACGTGGGTGCTTAGAGCTTTAAGGCTTCAATGCTTCAGTTAAGTCTTTCGTTCTGATTAGCAGTATTTTTTTTTTTTAAATTACTAAATTAATTTACTAAATTAAATTACTAAAAATAAAATCAAATTAGATTAAAAATTAAAAATAATGAAAATAAACTATGTGTTATATGAACAAAGGGCAACCTGACTGTCTCAACCACCTTAAATTCAAATTTACCTTAGATATGCAACCTTTCGAACGGTTTACGATTACGATCTACGGTCTATGTTCATGGACTAAATTGTTAGTTGTTGATTATAAACAAGGACAGCCGGATTGTCATTATATTAGCATAATATATTGTTTGAAAACTGTAAGGCCGATAAAAATATTTATTAATTTAGTCTTTTTTCCCTTCTGCTAAAATAAAGATCATTTGAAAAGATTCTTTTTCCTATGCGAGATTATTGACTTATCATATTTTATCGCAGTATAGATTAAAAATTCTTGTATTTTGATTATATCTCGAAAATTATTATCCAGTTATATAAACACTATCAAATTCCCAACTAGTATACATGGTATTAATACAGTATTTTCTTATTTTATATCGTATATAAAATATAGCTCTAGCTAATCTACGTCTTTGTCGTAAATGAAGGTTTTAAACCCCTGAAAAAGTAATGGTTTATCTATTCAAAAACAATATTAATTAATATTAATTATAAGAGTAATAGGCATTTGTCGACATTTATCGATTTCTTACATATCTTCGCCAGTGGAAATAAATTTCTTTCAAAGTATTGCCAAACATTGCTAAATGCGTCAAATTCGAGATGTAGTTATAACAGAGGCTGGTAATGTTCAGCAATATTGATCGAAGTACGGCAAAGTTTGGCAAAATTTTCAAATAATTGTCAAAGTCTGGAAGAGTCTGCCAGTGGTTGAAAAAATTAAAGATTGGTAGCAGATTATTTGTAGACGTTCTGTTTGTAATTTCTTCTAATAGTATTGGCAAAGAAAACGTCCACCGCGTGCGCGGGATGCCAGTACGTCAAAACAAAAATGACGTAGCTATGAGCGTTACAGATAATATAGCGTTCAACGAAGACAACTTATATTTTAATTGAAAAATAGTCGTTTCTACTTAAAATATTTGTTTAAACGTTGTACTGTATATATCATAACAGAGAAACATAATAAATGTGATATAATTTTTTTCTTTACGTTAATTAAACGCATAATATAATAAAAATAGAAATTAAATAAAAATAATTTTTTTAAGTAGATTTATTTCTCATAATAATTGATATACGTACGTCTTGCTTCGAATATAAATATCATATTAGCCATAGATTAACATTAGCCGAAATGTATTTTTATCGCATTTAATTTTTATTATTTTGGCCCATTCCTTATGATTGTTCGACATTTCAATATAATAAACTACGAGTAAATTAAATATTGAAATCTTAGCAGCTTCAGGCCCAGTAATGCAGTGAAAACTTAAATTAGCATTAGTGTTCTCTAAGAAATGAATTCTTTACAGCAGCTCAACTTGTAAAATCCTTTCGACGATATCGAGAGAACTCCATGATACGTTGTTACTGTTCTAATTCTGCTCTAACACTTCGTATGTTTATTTTGATGTAATTTGGTAATTTTTCATGTTTATTTTTTGTTTCAAGAAATTTTTAAAGAATTCAGAAATTTTACTGACCTAAGCAATATGCTTTCACATATTGCTACTTGTACATTCAGAACTATTGGCAGTTCTTCCTTCTTCTTCCAAAAATTAATCTTTAATTCCGTGCGCCTTTAAATTATAAAAAAAAAAAACAAAAAACGTTATCGATAATAAAATTTTCCCGTTAAATGTGCACGACAACGTGGACCTAAAAGTTTAGAAAATTACACATCCTAGAGGTTTAACAGTTTAGTATTTAGATTTGCTATCGCTGCACGTTTTTCCGTGGCTTCGTTACTTACAGTTTTGGTCCAATTGGTTCGGTCGAGCTGCTATACGCTCCAGTTTTACCATTACCCCTACGTAGAGGATAGCTTTCGACGCCCCTGTCTGGCGGTGGCTTGGAAAGCAGCAGAATTTTTAATCCGCGACACGCGCGCGCGACCCTCACTAACGCATTACTCTCACTCTCTCTCTCTCTCTCTTCGCAGGCAAGCTTTGGGGCTCGGGCGCGAAGCAGCCCATCGTCGCGATCCACGGCTGGATGGACAACGCGGGCTCGTTCGACCACCTCGTGCCCCTCCTGAAATCCTCGCCCATCCTGACGATCGACCTGCCCGGCCACGGGCTCTCGAGCTGGGTGCCGCCCGGCATCACCTACGACTCCCAGATATTCGCCCAGTCGATCAGGCGGATCGCCAAGCACTACGGCTGGGGCAAGACCAAGCTCCTCGGCCACTCGATGGGCGGGATGGTCTGCTACAAGTACGCCCACCTCTATCCGAGCGAGACCCAATTCGTCATCAGCATCGACAGCCTCACGTTCCAGGCGCGCCGGGACGCCGCGCGCTACGCCGCCAGGCAGGCGAGCGCGATAGACGGCCTCCTCAGGATGGAGAAGAAGTACGTGGCCGAGCCGCCCAGCTATCCCGAGGCGAAGGTGATCGAGAACTGGGTGAGGGCCTCCGAGTTCCAGTCGCTCGACGTGCCCGCGGTGAAGACCCTGATGATACGGGGCTGCAGGCGCAAGCCCGACGGCTCCTACGTATACACGCGCGACCCCCGCCTCAAGATCGAGGGCTTCAGTCTGAATCCGTTCTACTCGGTCGAGCAGGTGCAGCGGCTCTCGGAGCTGATCACCTGCCCGTACCTGCTGATCAGGGCATCGAGGAACACGTTCAAGAACGTGGAGGACTACTGGCGGGACGGCGCCTCGACGTTCAAGAAGAGGAATCCGAATTATTACGAGGTGATGCTCGAGGGTACGCACCACCTGCACATGCAGAATTCCAAGGCGGTCGCCGACGCGATAAACAAGTTCTTGGAGAAGCACGACAAATAGATGCTGGGGGGGGGGCGGGGGAGGAGGGGCTAGCTGTACGGAATCGCAACAACGACAACAACGACAACGACAGCAACAACAGCAACAACAACTATGATAACAATGTCAAAAATCCGTTAAATAGAAAAATGGACTCAGCCGATATGTAATTATTATGCCTAAATAATGACTCTGGGGCAAAAGAAATATTTTATTACACACACACACACACACACACACACACACACACACACACACACACACACACACACACACACACACACACACACACACACACACACACACACACACACACACACACACACACACACACACAAGTATATAGCAAAAATTTAACCATCATAATACATGGTTCGTCTGTAAAACAATGTTTTATTACAATAGTATTATCTGTGTACAGATTAAGAGAAAGAACTATAAGTATTATTACTGAATTCGTTAAAACTCGGACAAGAGCAAAAACCACTGGTACAAATATAATAAATTTAATATAATTATTTTATATAATTTAATATAGTATTGCTTCCTATAAATGAAAAAATATATATATATATTTATTAGATATCCAATATATTTTAAATATATAGATAGCTATCTCTTATACTTCTAAAGTATAAACAAGCTGGTAATGAAATTCGTTAAAAGAAATCATGTAATAAATACCAATTAAAGTTTAGTATAAATTAAAAACATTGCTGGTCAATTGTTTTCACGAAATGATACTGCCATAGATTAAGTATTGTCAATGAAAATATTTAATTACATTTAAGAATTAATTTACGTATGAATAAAAAGGAATAAATTTGAGCGAGTTCTGCTTTATACCAAATAACATTTATTTCTCTCCAACTACATATAGTTTCCTTTAAAATAATATTAAAATAATATGTCAAATAGATAGCCATTAAGTTATTACATTTTTCATTAGGAAAAAAAAATGAAAATTTCTTAGCAATAGTATATATATGTGTATATAATTAAATAATAATTTATATTTCGCAATATCGGAAAAATTATGAATTAATAAGCGATCCTATGAATTATTACGAAATTTCTCGGATACACCGTTGAATACTTCAAAAAGAAAATTACTTGAAGTAACTTACAAGGAAATCGTCTTATACATTTTGCCATGTTGCTATACAATATCAGTTTACATAATATTGTCATTCGGTTTTCATATATGTATTTATTTATTTATATATTCCCAAATGAAAATATATTAATTTAATAAATCGTAACAATATTATTAAATTATCTGAGATTAAATTTCAATATTTTTAATGAATTTTCATATTTTTCGATTATTTGTTAAAATCTTTTCGATAATAACATCTTGAAGATTTATATAATTAAAGTGGAAAATTATGCTTTTATTACATTAAAAATAAGTTTTATTTTCAAAGAATTCCTTACACATTTAAGTTTGTGTTCAATTCCCAGTTAATTAGTGCAATATATGTCATGATTTTATTAATATACTATAAGCTTAGTACTGTATATTGAGATTAATTATTTCAGATTTTTGAAATGTTTAGACGATAAGAAATAGAGATGATCCAGTTACACGCAGACTTACCGAACGAAAAATAAGATCAGTTTACATATTAAAGAATTATAAAATTTTAATATAATAAATGCGCGTACGCGCATTAATAATTTATTGTAAAATTATATCGCGGCTATATATAAATAGCTAGAATACAATAAATCAATTGAGTATGCCACGATTGATAGGGCTTAGCGCCCTCCGTTTCTTATAGTTATTTGTGCATGTATGAGAATTCGCGCACAAAACAAGCATAAAACTAAGTTTAGCACAATTCTTATTCTCTCGATGTTCTTATAATAAACTTGAAACATTCTATCTTTACGCAGACACACACAGCGTGCTGTTATTTGTTTTTTCTTTTTTTTTTTGTTCACATGTATGAGAAGTATGTGCAATGTTTCTAGTTTCATGACGCAAAGCTGGCGTGATCAATGCAACGCAACTATAAATGCAAGCAACACATATTTGGTAGCTCATTCCCTCTCTACTGTCGCTATCATTCTCTCCTTTATTTCTGTTATATATTTAAATTGCGATCCTGTTTTCTTTTGGCTCGTTTTGAACTCTCTAATGCATAACTTTTAATCATTTCACGTCAATGAATCCAGGTAGTTCAATGACATAAAGTACATTATACCGATGCTCTTAAAAAAAGGTTTATATATATGTATATCACATACTTTAATAAAACAATATATATATATATAGGTATATAATATTTAAATCATATGTATATAGCGCTTATTAACTATACAAAATCAATTGTGTAACAAATGAACTTCTTACACGTAAGTATAGTATGTTGTTTTATATATTTTGCCTCAAAATGAAAATGACCATTAAGCTTATGGTTCGCGTATTATTTATATACATATTTATATACACAGACAAAAAAATAATTAGAAAAAACATAAAATCAAATAAATATTTCACAATGATTGAAATAATATGTATTTGCTTCTTCTATTTTAATAAATGTTTATCTGATTTTGTTATTTTCTTTCTGTGCATTGCAAATGCGAGAGTAAACATATATTATATATATATATATATATATATATATATATATATATATATATATATATATAAATGCTCCATCACTATAGATATGGTTTCATAAAACAAATAAATAAATAAACGAGACATAAATGAATTAATGAATTCCTTGATTCAATATTTGCTTCGTACTATGACAAATTCGCCCTTTAAACGCTAATGACCTCCTCCATTTGGCTGAACGTGAATGTAACGTCCCGAACACATGTAACAAATCCTGTATAGTTTTACATACGTATACATAAGTACATAAGAATAATAGTATATGAAACAATTTCTTAAAAAAAAGAAAGAAGGAAAGTGCAAAAATCATCGCATAAAATGTCTTTTTGTATCGGTCGACGATATAGTAACTGACATAATTTTGAGCGCGAATGAAAATTATATAATTCAGTATAAGTTTTTCTTATTGCTATCGGTTATTGTTATATACACTGACAGGCAACACTTTCGATGAGATTGAATTTAACGCGTTTTCAAATCTTTAATCTTCTTTTTCTTTTTCTCTCTTTTTTTAATTCGACTATTTTTCTAATGGAAAGTTGAAGAAAAAAATTTTCTATCAACGTACTATGTATCTACAGTATCGCATATCACGGTTGCACAAAACTACTGAAATAACTTTTACATTTCAATTGGCAGTCCATTATGTTAGTGGACGGCTCCCGATATAATAACGGCCTAGATCTACCTGGTGTGATTTTATTATTTGCGATTTTCTTCTGTAAAACATTTCTTCGACGCTGAATATAAATACATTTCTATCGAATCGACGGTAAACAAGAATCGTGTAAATAAGACATAAAGAATATATAAAGAATGTATAAAGAATCGTATAAAGCAAGATTCCAATTCATTCTTTTGAATAAAGTTTCCTTCTTATATATGTATATATATATATATATATATATATATATATATATATATATATATATATCTTATTCGAAATAGTAAATATTGTCGTTTTTATGTTATATTATGCGTATTTCTCAAAAATTTCTATTTTTACTCTCTGAAAATTAAAAAATTTCAAAATTCTGCCGGTTACGGTAATTGGAAAACGAAACTGATAGAATGAAAGGCAAACAATTCTGTTTGATTTTGACATTTGATTTTTCTTTAGTTGCATATCCAAATATATGAAATCGACAAATATAGGCTACCTTTTCTCTTTATTCTGTTCCAAAACGAAGCCGCGCACGTGTATACACCTGTTGTATTAATATGCCGATATATATATATATAGCAGTGACGTGCGGCCACTTCTCGTGGAATAGCTCACCCCCTCCCTCGAACTCTCCCCAATTCGAAGCTCCATTCTCAGCGACACCGCAGAGAGTGAAGCGTTTATGAATTCATCTAATCAATTCGCCTCACACGCGCGCATCTCTCTCCCACATGACTTCTATTAATGCACTAATCTAACAATGTATATAAATTACGTACGAATATATATATATATAATATTTGGCAAATCTTCGTGACATGTGCTCGTAACTTGCGCATATATAGAATACGACGATATGTAAATATATACAAGGAAGAAACGCCGGATCGTTGGTTGCAATTTTAGTCGGGGCGCCCCACACGTGGGCTCAGTATAACTATTTCGAGGTCAGCGAAGTAAATTTTGTCGTTTCTGTACGTTTCTTTGTTGTTCTGATCGTTGATTCGAGCTCATCGGGCCAGACTCTTACCTCGTTTCAACGTAAACCCCATTTTTTGGAGAAAAATCGTAATTTTTCGTTAAAAATTTTTTTCTAAACGTAACCCTATTATTTCGATAAATAATTACGTTATAAAGATGTTTGCCAGTCACTTGCATGGAATATTTATTATTTGGTATAAAAAAAAATCAAGTTTGAACTACGTTAGAGAATGTTCGCTAGATTTTTGACTAGAGTGGAGGCTATGCCGATGAAAAGATGCATCTTTAAAGGCTACGAGATGAAGGGTGATTGAAACTAAAACTGCTAAAAGGCACGTGGTTTTTACTATAAATGTCATTCTATAGAAAATTTTCAAATAATGCGTGTCCCATATCGAAGCAAGATCGTACGGAAGTTAAACTAAAACTTATTCATTATACTTTATTCGACATTTTATTCCCGAAGTTTATGCACAATAAAATAAAGTCAACAATTGATTCCATTTAAAATATGTGGCAAAGATTGTTTTTGTTCAATGTGCTATATTAAGTGTCTTTTTCATGGACGGACGGGGGGGGGGGTCTGGAAGTACGCGAGAAAAACTGGCTTGGTTTCCGCGGACATCAGCCCACTATATAGGCCATTGAGATTATCGATTGTACGAAATAAAATGTCTTTATAACGTAAACTCGATTGCGCACGGTAAATTTCTTGCTTTTCTCATTCGAAAAAATAAGCATTTTCGTCCTCAAGCTAATCAGTTGACGGAGACATTTCGCAGCCACGAAATTTCGAATCAGCGACCGAAAAAGAAAAAAAAAACCAATAGACACCAAGTTACCTCGCGGATCTCGAAGTATGTGCGTGCATTCCCTCGCATTCCCTCCGTATCGGTCCGCGGCGCTCGGATTATTATTTATTTTACATTATAGCAGATTATTAGCGCGCGCATTGCTCCGGCGAAGAATTTGTATTATATGCGGCATCTATGCGCAGCTGCGTGCGCGCGCGATAATTTCTTCGTCCCTCCTCTTCTACCTTTACGCATTCGCGCTCTCTCTCTCTCTCTCACTCTCTCGGTCTGTCTCTTTTTTACCCTTCTAGTTCTCTTACTTGACCGCTTTTTATTTCTCTCTCTCTCTCTTGCCCTCTCCTATTCCCATTTAGTACGCCTCATCTTCCTACACACATGCACACAATACTAGTTACTAGCTAGCATAGGTATATGCATATACATTCGGGCGCTAGCGCGACTCAATCCGGTTTCTCGTTCTCGCTCGCTTCTCTCTCTCTCTCTCTCTCTCTCTCTCTCTCTCTCTCTCTCTCTCTCTCTCCCACTCTTTTCTCCTGCGCGTGCATCTATACACACAATTACACGCACAAGATCCGGGGACGCGCGCGCACGTCTGTCTCTCGCGGGATACACACGCGCAAACGCAACACACAATACCTCGTCTTCGTCGTTTTTATTTCACGCGCAACGCCGTTCACCGCTCAGTATCGGTCTAGTTAGCTTATTAATCGCCGCGCGGATTAGTTACTCGATTTGAAAAGACTTTCGTTTTTTATCGCGGCTTTGAAAAATCGCGATTTCGTTTAGAGTTTATAGTGTGTGGCCTCCCCCGTGCGTGTGCATGCGTGAGGCGCGCGTTTGGATCTGAATTCCGAGGCGGCATCGTGGGTGTGTGTATGTGTGTGCGTGTTACGTAGTATATATATATATATATATATATATATATATATATATATATATATATATATATAGCAGGAAAAAAGCACCGAACACATCTTAGCTATAAACTGACTGCGTTGTGACCTTTGGCTCCGCACCGCGCTTGCGTGTATAATACATCTCTGTATATATCCGCGCATCGCATCATAGCGCTATAGATATAAATATCAGAGCGATTTGCCGCTGCATCAGTTTTAATTATTTTCCAACTTTCGAATCGAATGCCACCCGATATGACGATGTAAAATTAATGATGGCCCGAGTCCCGAATCCCCGATCATCGTCGGTTCGTCGCTGCTGTTGCTGACTGCTGATGTAGATAAAATATACGGGCGGGCGCGCGCGCGTGTGTCTGCTCCTATTATTAATAAGGAGCTGAGTTTGAGGTTATAAAAGACCGCTGGCGCGGTGGCGTGCAGCGCGCTCTCTCTCTCGCTCTCTCTCTTTCGAGAGTGAGAACTCAATTTCCGAAAAAATTAAATTAGGTACCTATACAATACTTGAATTTCGAAATCGGCACAGTAATATAGTAGCGCGAGTTATTAACGCGTTTGTATATATACGCATCGGGGGTTGTTTTGCATTGTGCGACAGACGTTCGTCGAGGATTTCAGGTGCGATTGATTATTCGAATTCTATATATACGTATCTTACTCGAAGAGGATTAATAAGACTGTTGCGAGGCTTTTTATCACGAGGCAGAGGGAAAAGAAAGTTTCCCTTTTTTTTTCATTAACCAAATTTCAAGTAGGTAACGACGGCCAACATGTCGAATTCGGATTCTTCCAAAAACGAGATGCACTACACACCACCGACTTCGGACACCATTCAAACGAAGCCCTTCCCTATTAGAGGTAATTATAATATTTATCATACACATGTTGGCACAAATAAGAGGCCGTTTTTGATTACTTTTAAGGTTACAGACTCAATGTGTGATTATATGGAGATAACTTAGACATAACGTATCTCAATTCTAAAATATATAAACGAAATTTTGAAATCCATATAGTTGACTTATAAATATGTTTATTTTACTCCTATTCTTATACAATCTTTATTATAAACTAACATAATTATAATTACTATGAAGTTATATAGAGAGGCGTGATAAAAGTAGCGGGAAATGTATTATTTATTTCATTATTACTTCCATTACTATAGAACGTAATGATTTATAACATCAATTCAATCAATGTTGTTCCAATAAATTTTCATTTTTAATTCAAACTAATTATTATGTAAATTTGAATAAATTACTGTATAAATGTTTAATACCGAATGTTTTATATAATTGTTTATCATTAATTCTGATTTAAAAGTTATAAAATAAAGCAATAAATAAATAAATCGTAATACAGACAGACATACAACTTTTATGTTATACAGCGCGAGCGAAATTTTATTTTCAGCCAATCAAAGATTATACGTATTTTTTTTAACTATATACGCACGGGGACGCCTTAAAAAATACAAGATAAGATCAGCTATCAGAAGGTTCATTATCATTCAGTAAAAACTAAAATACAAGTAGAGCTGAAAGCATCGTTTTCGTATATAAATATACATAGTCTGCAGTATATATATATATATATATATATATATATATATATATATATATATATATATATATAACGTAAGCCGCAACCAGCAGTCGATGTATTATTCATCGAGAGCTTATATATATATTAAAGCACGCGAGTGTTTGAAGGGAAAATTTTAATGATAAGAGTAGCGCGCATTTCTGGCCGATGCGTCTATACTACGCATCTTACTTACAAAACGTACAAAGTATCAATATGTATAATTGTTAAAAGAAAAAAAAGAACAGAAAAAAAAATGTAGGAATTTTAATTGGATAATAATGAATAACTGTTGATTCATTACTATAGTACGCGTCCTGTTACGCGCGCGCTTCATCTTGAAGAATTATTCTTAACCATCAGGAAATATGTTGATTAATTGTAATGTTACAAACATTGATATGCCCGTTATAGGCTGAAATTTCTTAATTATCGAGGGGAAAAATTATGTACGATAGCAAAGCGAACAAAGTATATGGATTTTTTTCCTTCTTTTTCCTTCCTTTTTTTTTTTATTAATTAAAACGTCGATTAAGATCGGCGAAACCCTATACGGACCCTTTCGATATTCAGCATCTGATGGGCTGCCCGTCGACGAAGACTTATAAACGTATTATCTATCCAAAAAAAAAGTGTCCCGATAAATATTTTATTATTAAATACAAATAATATAATATATATAAGTTATTGCGACAGTTATTGTTCATTGGACGCGAGCGTGATTCGCTCTCCGGTTTTGATTTATTTCCCGAAACCTTGTGTCGAACACCTGTTTCTGCGATATAACTATTAAGTAATTCAGCTTGTCCGTTACGACTCTTTGGTTAACGATACATAAACGCGAGATAGATCGTTTTGCTGTGCCCGGGAAATAGGTAGGCAGGTACATAATTAAATATATATATATATATATATATATATATATATATATATATATATAGTTAACGATAGAGGCTTTCAAGTATTTTATACGATTTTATAAGCTTTAAAATTATGGCAATGAACGGATCAAATATTAAATTTTTATATGCATAATATCTATTTTTTTCAATGTTTCGTCTTATCATTTATATATATATATATATATATATATATATATATATTACTTAGAGTACAAATGTATAAGCTAATTTTTTTATATAAATAAGAGAAAGTTTTGTTAGACGGAATATCTTTTTTCTGCTTTGTTTCTAGTTCATTGAGTGGCTTCCTGTCGATGCCTTATTTATCCTTTGCTAATATTAGTCTATATATACATTAATTAAAATCGAATGAACATTTTCAATCAATCGATACAAAGCTAAAACATTGAAAAAGAAAACATTTTTCCAAAGATCAGTTTTCATTGGAACATATCCAACCAGTTGTCACCAATGTCGACTCGATCGTGCGGCTGTAGGCAATGGCGAAAATTATTTTTCAAATCGACAAATTAAAAAATGCGCCGGGCATGCTGCAATTTTGTTCACTTGTTGGCGTTAAATTATATAATTATATGTCCTTTTTCAATACCCTACTCGCCGTTCAAATTCGTAACTTTTATCCATATATGTAGTCGATTTTTCCTCTTTTTAAACGAGCTTAAAAGAAAATAAAGAAAATCGGCTTATTGTCTCGGATCCCTTGACTGTACTGCAATGAAAATTTTATCGATTTTATATAATAAAAAGAGGGCGGAAAACCGTTAAACAGCGCTGTTATTCTTTTTAACGCAAGGACAGAAGACTACCCAGCTCATAATACAGAGCTTTCGCGTAACAGCTGCAAAAAAAAAATAAGCATAACTGTTGAGTTTAAAATTTGCGAATGCAAAGTACCGCTCTGACTCTCTCTTTCTCTCTTCCTCTCGCGTCTTAATTTTCTCATTGCGTTTTTGTATGGCTTTTCGAATGATCAATAATAATTAACTTGTATTATATAGCAGTATGACACCAATGTATATAGACGATAAATATCTGAGAATACAGTACAAAAATGTTATAGTTGAGCTTATGTAATATATATATATATATAAGGTTTAACATATAACGGAAAGGCGAAACAGCATTGTTTACAGCTATATCGAAAATTCCCGGTATAAAATCGTTCGATATTGCCGTAAGTAAGGACACCGGAAAAAAGTACAATTGTACGAAAATTGGAAGGTTTCATCCGATGTTTACATAGGTTAATATCGCAAGACGAGTGTTCGCCCCCCCCCCCCAACCCCCAGGCTTCAGAGACTAACACAAGGGAAAAAGCGCGCAGAAATTCGGGCGTTGTACGAATTCGATTTTTTTTTTTATAGCGCCTATATTATTTACAAATGAAAATTCGGCGGGGGAATGTTGGAAAGTAGGACGCGGGCGTGACAATGAGTTCGAAAGCCAAACGTGGCGTTCGAATGGGGAGCGGTTGCATTTGTTTTTGAACTTCGGATAGCTTTTGTTGTAGAATTGCTCGATAGACTATTCTGATTGTGGTCTCGGAAAACTAAGAAATGTTATTGCGCTGAAAATTACGGCGAAGCAACTGTCTTATTATGACGCGCCGGCCGCAACTCTTCTCTTTGTTTAAAAAAACGTTCGTTTCGCCTCGGAAAGGCGCGAAAACTTACTGATAAGTTGCCATCTGATTGACTTTCACAGCCACTAACTGCACGGTAAACATTGCAAGACCTTTTTTTACGTTCTGCAAACTCTGCAACCACCATAAAAATTAGTTTATAAAAAGAAATAAATGAATAATTTGAAAACTTCAATTTTTTAATATTATTGTTGGATGTTCCGTTAGTGAAAAATCTGATCAGCAGAGGTCGTATGATCGATTTTACTTAAACAAATAAGAAAAAGCACGCTTTTGTTATAAATTGTGTAAATTCGATAAAAATAGTTCATGTAATCTATATGAATCAGATTTTGCACCAGAGGCAGTCATGACATTTTTAATGTGTATAAGAAATAAATGCGTCAATAAATGTTTTAAGCTGTTCGCGTAAAAAAATTTCATACTTTTGTGTACGGTGTGCTAATGCTGGAGTTTAACTGTAAATAAATCATCAAGTTAATGACTGATGGGCAACAATAATTATTAATTACGAACCTTCCAATAGATCAATCGTGTATTGCATATAGGATTTTTTAATTTATTTCTTGACCGTGGCGAAATAACATCTGTAAAATAAACAAATATTTTTCATTTCAAATGAATAATATCTTATTTATTTACGAATACAAGTAAATATTTTGCCAGCAGAGAGAAACGGGGGGAAACTAAAAATATTTATTTGAATCATTTAATTTATTTACCTCAGTGTCGCTACTCGTCGAATAATTCATAACCAATTCTCTGCCGTGCTTTATATTTGGCCAAAACGATTCTTAGAGTCAGTTAAAGAGCAGAAGTAAAGTTTCTGATTCGTAACGGGCGATCATCGAAGATGAAACAGGCCCAAAAGAATTTTTCCAATCGATCGACTTTCTTTATTGCCCGAGAAATCTGTCGCGCGAGGCTCTCACACTCGCAAAAGTGTCATTACTATATTGACATTTACGCTGCTGGTTGTTATCTCGCCCCGTTCGAACGCAAGCGGCGAGGCGAATGGAAAATAATCTGTATTGCAAGGTATTCGTTAGCACGTGTTTTCTTCTTTCTTTTTCTTTTTTTACGAGCCGCACAGGTACATCTAAAGAGGTTGTTTTGATTGGAATTACTAGAGCGCGCGCGCGCGCGCGTTAGCGACGAGGAACGATAACAGCTGTTTGCATTGAAATCTAGTCTAGTCTTCTGCGTATTTATTTTGAATTGTCCTGACTGGGCGATAATGGTATTAGAAGCACAATGATCTTCTTTAGTGCCAGTGAAAATCGTACCAGGCTCTGTTAAACCGTTAGGTATATTTAGTATTTTCAAAGATAGTATACGAAATTCTGAGTCATGAATAGTTTTTTTTTTTCATGAATGGAAGCTCTGAATGAAGATTCGTCACTTATTACACGCGCGTTATGGGCGATAAAAAAAAAAACAAAAACAAAAGCAAAATGAAAAAACGGGCGATTTGCTCATCGAGAGAAAAGTAAGCGACTCGAATAGAATTTTGGAGCACCAAGTATACGAATACAATCTTCTTTATCGAAAATGACGAGAATATAGCCAAAGCATTTATGGAAGAGAGCGACAAAAGAACTTATTATTGGCAAAACTGCGTACGTACTTTATGAACTATCGCTCCCAAACCCTGTCGCGAACGGGATGAAACTACCGGGGAATAGTAAGAAAATTTCAGAAATGGACTTGAAATTATAAATAATTAGGAATAGTCTATGTGCTTGCCAAAAAGGAATCAGGCGATGTATATTGGATTGACATCTATAACGTTATATCTTATTGTTGTGGGGCACAGTTCCAGTCTATTGTCGGTTTTCGTTTACCATCTCTAAGCGACAGAAACTGCGGGCCCGATATAATTTTTTTTCCGGCGCTTTTCCTTACTCTTCAATTGTAGCAGCGCCGACAAGATAAAAGAAGTTTTTTTTTTTATAAATTTTATATTCTCACCTCCATTATGATCATCGATATTTTCGCCCCCCCACCCCTTTTGCCTTCACCAGACGCACAAGAGTTCAGAACGAGCAGCGAGTATAATATTGGAAAGTTCGTTTAAAATATTTTTTTTTCGTCGAATTTTTTTCTGTGTTGCCGGACGAAAGCTAGATTATTGACGACGAACTTTTGCCATTAAAAATTAAACTAAAAAATATTTTTATCGGCTATTATTGGGTTATTGCCATTAGACATTCTTTTTTTCGTTTCCATTCCCGAATCCTTTTTGAAACTGTTCAAACTTGCGCGCTATTTTCAGGCAAAAACAAATAATACCCTTTCATATTCTTTTCCACGTAATTTGTTATAAAAATACCGTAATTCCATGTACTTGTTCCTTGATGCGCAAAATCGCCTCTATATTTTTAACACAATATGTTCTTTATCGAGTCGCTCGCGCCATTACCCTCTACAGCTTCGGATTTTCCGAGGTGTAAATGTAGATTTATGAGCTTGCGTGTTGTATAGACTGGATATAGAAGATAAGTGATACGAGGTGAAGTATATATATATATATATATATATATATATATATATATATATATATATATATATATATACGTTAAAAGCTGTCGCGAATGAGGAAAAGTTTAATGCGTTCTGTTTCTATATATATGCACTAAAATAAATGGCTTTTACAAGGATCATACTTAAGATTCTAATTTATTAATTCTCGTAAATTATTTTTTAAAACTCATTTACTAATTTTGCAGCATCGATTAAGAACAGAAAATAAAAAGATGTTTTATATAAGCTCTCGTTATCAAAATACTATAAGTAATCTTTTCTATTATTATTGCTATATTATTAATATAATTATTCTAGCCTCGGTAAATTAATACATAAATCGTATAATTGTAAAAAAAATGTAACGTTAATATTTTTTTAGTTTATATAAATATCACACCTCTACAGTAATATATGTAGTGATTCCTTGTTTGAAACTAAAGAAAAAAGTTGTAAACTTCCTGACAAGTATTGTGAGAAAAGTAATGTAATATATAACAAAATATGTAAATACAACATAAAAGGTATTATATTGAAATTGAAATTGGTCAAATTTTATAAATACATTATGATAAAATCATCAGAATTTCACTTTCGTATTATAATAAAAAGATACGATTAGAATCTTTTTAGCTTAATTAAAAGATATTTTTTATAGTTAGATAATTTATGCAAAAATTTTAACGAGATTTAAAAAAGTGTGTGGTTGAATGGATATAGCTATCATATCATCTATAAATTTTCATGAAAAGATATCGATCCTTTTACAATCAACAATGTCTAAAATTCAAAACTGCTTCATACCTCGCTTGTTTATGAAGCATATAAAATAGATTCCGAAATGATTTTTAGCCTAATAATAACGAGGGCAATAATAATAATAATAATTCCACGCAGGTGAGCGCGCGAACTTCGTTAACAAGCCGCACGTGATAGCGATGGTCGGGCTGCCGGCCCGCGGCAAGACCTACATCTCGAAAAAGCTCTGCCGCTATCTGAACTGGGTCGGCATCAACACCAAGGTGTTCAATCTCGGCGAGTACAGGCGGCACGCGACGACCGCCTATCAGTGCCACGACTTCTTCCGGCCCGACAATATCAAGGCGATGGCGATCAGGACGCAGTGCGCGATGGACGCCCTGAAGGACGTCTGCCAGTGGCTGGAGTCGGGGGACGGCGAGGTGGCCGTGTTCGACGCGACGAACTCGACGATAGACAGGCGCCAGCTGATCAGGGACATAGTCGTCAAGAAGATGGGCTTCAAGCTGTTCTTCGTCGAGTCGGTCTGCAACGATCCGGAGATCGTCGAGCAGAATATCATGGAGGTAAGGCGGGAGGACGAGGGGAGTTACGTATATAAGCCGCTCGTGGCTATATTGTCTTTTCGGGAAATTTTGCACGGCTATTCATGTGGTCGCGCGCTAGTAGCAAAATATATAATATTGAGCCTTTCGCTCGCAGGAGCCTCTTGCGCTACCGAGGCTTTAGTTTCCATCGCTGGAACGCGGCGCAACAATCCTCGCACGCTTACGTACAAATCAGCCAAAATCAGCAAATACGAACTAAACGCTTCTTAATTTAACGTACAGGGTCTGCAATTGGGAAGGTTCGCATTTTCGACTCAATCCACGGCTTTGTGCCAATGACATATTGAAAAACATACGGTATTCAAAATATTGTCCATCGCTAGCTGTAGTTTTTGCCCGAAATTTAGAAAATTGATGGATTCCGTCCTAAAAAAAGTCTCGCCTGCTGAGACTAAGAACAAATCAAGCCAATTTCTGATTATGATCCAATAATGAACGCGTGGCCAACTATTATTGTCACGAAGAAAAATCAATATCTCGAGCCTGGTTTCCCATTCTGGCCAAATGCATAAAAATTGTGTCTGGTATAATGGCCCACGGACTGTTTGACCTTGTTCAGCAGTTCAGGTAGTGGATCACATCTCTCTCATCCCACCAAACGTATAGCATTACCTTGTATGCAGAAATTTTCAGCTTTTGCTGCGATGCACCTGGTTAACCAGATCTGACCAACACTTTCTTGCTCTTTAAGTGTATTGTAATAGATCCACTGTTAGAATTCAAAAAATGGTTTTTGACCATTCTGGGCGTCAGTTAGTATGGCATTAAATTTTTTTAACTTTTGGGCGAACCCCAGCGACTTTAGACAAGTGAAAATTCATTGATGCATTACAAATGAATCTCAATAATGCAGCAAATTTTCCTTGCATTTGCCATGCATCTTCGTCCAGAAGTGTCTCCAATTTTTCATCCTCAAATTTTTTGCTCTTCTTTTCAATATCAAGCTCTTTGCCTTCAATATTAAAATCATCTCTTTTGTAACGCGCAAATCACTTCTGATCCATTCTATGTTTTGGCAAGCAATCACAGAGCTTCAGATGCATTTTTTTACCAATTAAATCAATAAAATAAAACCTACCGCAGTGCTGCTTATTTGGTACGTAATTCGACATTTTCTATGTCAGAAAAACATCTTTTATATAAACATATGACTTTCACAAACAATTTAATGTTTTGACGCTCTTTAACATATGAAGTCTATCATTGCCAAAAACAGGTGCAAAAGATAGATATGAAATTAGTAATAATTATGACATTTTTAAGTTCAGACCCAATATTATTTAACTGTAAAGTAAAAAATATCTTACAGTAAACAATGTAATCTTGGTAATAATAGATTTATTTCATATAATATTCTTTATATTTCTTGCAAGATTTCTTGTTTTCGCATTTGTTACTAGATATTCAAAATTGTGAAATATAATAATAATTTTGGGATTTATAATTTCTTATAATTTTATAATTAACAAATATGATAAAAAAACAAGAGAATGTTTAAAAAACTTTTTTACACACTTTGAAGAAGGAAAAAATTTTTCTCACAACATTTTTTCTATGAATATATCGACCTGTTCAGGCTAAAATTGTGTAGAAATAACTAAATTTACACGTCAATTATGATGTTAAATTATTGAGAGCCTCTTCACGCTAAGAGAAGCAGATTGCTACCGATCAGTGTCTTTACGTTTCTATAAAAATCCAAATGAACAGATCTAAAGTGGATACCAAAATCTCGAAAAGTGTCAACTTTATTACCTCGTTTATTGAGTGATAAATTTTAACTCATTACGGGGCATGGATTCAAATTCATCCAAAGGTTTAATGGTATTTTTTATATCAGATTAGCTTTTAGTGTTAAACAGTACATCGTAAACGTAATTCTGTACCAAACTTGGTTGAATTGGGTTATCGCATAAAAAAATATATGTTTTTCATTTTGTTTTTAATTAAATAAAATTATTGAAACATTTTCTGCAAAAGAATTTTTTATTTTGATTAAAAATTAAGCTCCAGCAATAATTTGAAAAATCAAGTTCTTTAAGAATGTAACTCGTTCAAATCGTTCAACATACGAACGATAAAATGCACGCGGAATTGGAGCATACTTATGTATTTCCGGAGTGTTTTTGTAAATTTTAAAAATTGATGACGTTTGCTGCTCTTTTGTATCGTAAATATATACAACAAAAACATCGGGGAAAAAATTTCTTCCATACACTTGTTAAAAGCTATTCGTTGCTTCCTTTCGAATGAAAAAAAAAAAAAAAAAAAAAAAAAAAACTTGAATTCCATCAGTCCCTTTCTCCACACTAGCGGGATATTTACTTTGCAAAAATCTATAATACAATTATCCAAATCCAACGAATAACGATACGTCCTTCGGCCATCCAGGTGAAGGTGAGCAGTCCCGACTACACGAACATGAACAAGGAGGAGGTGCTCTCGGACTTCATGCTGCGCATCGAGCACTACCAGGAGAAGTACCAGCCCCTCAACGAGGAATGCGAGAGCGACCTGTCGTTCATGAAGATCTACAACGCGGGCGAGAAGGTGCTGCTGCACAAGCACGAGGGCCACATACAGTCGCGGATCGTCTATTACCTGATGAACATACACATCGTGCCGCGCACCATCTACCTGACCAGGCACGGCGAGAGCCTGATGAACCTCGAGGGCCGCATCGGCGGCGACTCGGACCTGAGCGAGCGCGGCCACGAGTACGCGCGCGCCCTCGGCAATTACATCACCGAGCAGGACATACAGGGCCTGAGGGTCTGGACGAGCTGGCTCCGCAGGACGATACAGACAGCGGTCCACGTGAAGGCCCCCCAGGAGAGGTGGAAGGCCCTCAACGAGATCGACGCGGTCGGTTCATCTCGATTTCTTCCCCTTCCTCTTCGTCGTTTCGTTCGACAGACGCGGAACACGATCGGGAGTCGCTTTTCAGCCCGTATCTGTCCTATTTTGTTTCTTGTTCCGCAGATTGTATAATGTAGCTTGCGAGGCAATTTTTTTAAACGAGTATATTTTATAAACATTAACGGTGTACAAGATATAAACAGCGTTTTTTATTTTTTTTTTTTTTCGTTACCGCGACTCGCGCCTGCAATGTAAATTATATAAAGTAAAACGTGTGCATTAATAGAATATTTAATGATTATTGGAAAAGGCACTCTGGCTCGGGAATTACTTATTCTTGGCTTTTATTTGTTTTTTTTTAGAATTCTTAACACTTTTATATAACGCTAGTCGTTTATACGGATCCTTTACATTTTTATATACGCAATTTTCTTCTATTTCAATATCCACTAAGTGGTTGTCGGAGTAAAAATTAACGATCACAATGCGAAGAAGATGTTTTTCGATTAGACAATTTTGTGGCACTGTGGATGACACAACATTGAACGATACAATTTGTGCAAAACGAAAATTCGTTGCGAAAGTTGAAAAGTATGACGCGAGATGTTAAACAACGCCCAACGCAAACAAATACAGAATGCTGCACGGGCCGCGTTATAAAGCGAAGCGTATTCTTTTGCTGGATTACTGAATTTTAACATAAGGAAGCCAAAAAAACGCGGTTAAGCGGGGCGGCCACCGTCGAAATAAACGAATCGATAGCTCTGTAATTTATGGAAAACGCACATTCGACCCGTAAATTGCATTTTACTAAGAATCGCCGCGACCCCTTAATTCTTCAGGGCTGATTATAGATTTAACGCTAACGTTTCTTTTTATAAATACTGTAAACAGTTATTTTATGTTTCGAACCTTAAAATAATATTAATCGAATATATTTCGACAACAGGGAATCTGCGAGGAAATGACGTACGAGGAGATCGAGAGCAAGTATCCCACGGATTTCGCTGCGAGAGACCAGAACAAATTCTCCTATCGTTATCCCCGAGGAGAGAGCTACGAGGACCTGGTAGGACGCCTCGAGCCAGTGATCATGGAGCTCGAGCGACAGGGCAACGTCCTCGTCGTCAGCCATCAGGCGGTAATACGCTGCCTGCTCGCGTACTTCCTCGACAAGAATGCCGGTACGTTGCTCGCGAAGAGAGAAAAAATTTTACTGACACAAAAGATGTAAACTAATACTGGCGCCGCGGCAAACTTTGCCAAGAAATCTGGAAATTTTACAAATTTTTTCTCTGTATTTCATTTTTTCTTTTGTGTGGAGTGTATACTTTCTTCCAAATTCATATCTAATTCCTGCTCGAATTGTTAACAAATATTTTTAACGTGTGACGTTTATCATTTTAAAAAGTAACATTGATTTGTTATATAATAAGCATTCGTTGCTCATGAAATGAGAAGCTACATGCAAGAGATATTCAGTTTCATTAAAATTAATATTGACCTGACGCAAAACCATTTACAGACATTTTTCTGTACATTAAAGGAAATTTTGCTTTTAAACCTAGCATTATCCACCTTAATAATAAGTTCAAATTCATTTATATCTTTCGTAACATCACTGCAATAGACGGCAAACGATGTAGCAATTCATTCAGCATTGATAATAATTATTAAAGAATTTCGAAGTTTTGTATAAAGAAAGTTTAAAAAGTATACTCTTCCACCCCTTTTTTATAACAGTCGAACCGACTTACACAACCCCGTACCAACCGACCCAATCCTATTATTTTGCAGATGAGCTCCCGTATCTTCAGGTGCCACTACACACGATAATAAAATTAACGCCCGTAGCTTACGGCTGTAAAGTGGAAAACATAAGCCTGCCGATCGATGCAGTGGACACGCACCGACCAAAACCAAAGGTAGAAGCTAAAGTAAATGTGGAGGATAAGAAAGATACATAGATAGATAGATATATAGAGAGGGAGAGATAAATATAAAGCAAAAAGTTAACGCACATGGATAAATTAAACTGCATTGCGTTGATACGACTGTATTCTGTACAGGTAGCAAAAAAATATACAACGAAATAAATAAAAATAGAACAGTCTATCTCGCGCCCACGTACACTTGCTACACGTATACTAATAAAGCACCGGTAAAGCACGTAGCATGCAATCCTTGCTATTTTTTATGTATGTATCACAAGCATTTAGATTTTCGAATCTTCTACGATTAAATAGTAACAGTAATTTTTAATGTAGTGCCTGTAGAAAAAAAAAATAAGCGCATGATTTAAAAGTAACAGGTCAACATTACTATAAGAATTATAGATTGAGTTTCACTATCATTAAGTTCTAATTACCACGCAATGTTTACCATATAATGATCTACTATCACTCTTATTGTTAACTTTAGCAAGATAATTATGTAAGAAAAAATTAAGTATAGAAACAGTAGCAACCAGAGACTGTTCTCCGTGTGATATGCAGCTGCATTATTTCTCAAATATTCTTGGTCTTCTTGTTTTATCATCGACCAGCACTGAAAGTGTCTGCAATATGTCAATAAATGTTTTGAGCTTTCATTTTATATTAACACCTTCTTATATGTAATTTTTTTAAATATCATATGTAGACTAAATCAAGATAGTACATTATTGACATATGCATATAACGAGAATTGAGTCTTAAAATTTTCGTACTCTAAAGTGATATGTTATAACATTTTAATCAAATGTATGTTCATCTCTCTGACATGTTTTTTATGTTAGGATTCAGTCTTTTAATTATCATAAAATAAATTTAGTAAATGGTAAAACCAATAAAACATGTACATCAATGATTCAAAATCATAAGTGTAATTTCAGAGATACGATACAACAATTTATAAATTTGATTGTATTTAAATTATTCTTTAAAAATATTATACAACAAGTAAATAAGAAAAAAGTTATTCGATTGCTTTTATTAACTTTACTACTAACATAACATTAAAATAAAACAAAAGTATCAATCCTTTATTAACACTGAACAAGGCAGTAACTATTATAATCGTACTATAAAGCGCATATTCGACTACAAGTATGTGAAATTATACTAGGCTAATTAAATGATAATGGTTACAGTAGTTTAAAATAATTCAAGCAATTCTTACATGTGCACAATGAATTTTCAAACCATTACAAAATTTTTTCTGGTACGCCAATTGTGCAAGTGCCATTAATTATTTAGATTAACATATGTACACTAAAATATCTAAGAACTGCAACTTGTTATAATACTCTCTTTAAAAAATTAATTTTTTTAATTGCTTACCTCTCATTAGTTGCACCGGTCACCGTCTACCTTTATTTCCGACAAATTTAAAGGTAATTAAAATTTTTTTTCTTTTTTTAATATTCGACTATCGTTATTTTCTAAGTAAATAACATCAAATTGAATAAAAATGACTCTAAATAAAACGTGATCGTACTTAAAACAGTACTATGAAAGTGAAAATTCAGTTGCGTTGCGAAGCTGCTAAGGCGTTAGCATCAAGAACGTAATATTATCTTTTCTTCTCTCGAAATATTTCAGGTCCCGGGATATCTTGAAGAGCATTTCCGAAGAAAAGGCAAGAACTCTCACACATGATAATGCGGGCTTTGCAGCTACAGAGTTCCTCGGAATATTGTCTCAAGAGACGCGAAACGGAGAGACGCAGCATTTTGCGGGGCAGCGGGCTGCCGTCGTGCTGTACGAGAGCAAAAAAATAAAACTTACGAACATAATACAAAGTTGCAGAAAACAAAAAGAATGATAATTTTTTAAAAATGCATATCCATCTACGCAAGATAGATGACGTTCTTCTCAGATGTGTGAATTTTTATGGAATTTTTCCGCGTATCTCGATTCTCAGTCTATATATATATATATATATATATATATATATATATATATATATATATATATATATATATATAACTTAATTTTTTATATATCGTATAACTTTATTTTTAAATGTTGACTTTTAGTAAGTAGAGGAGGAGAAATCATATTTTATTAGCGTGAAATATGCTTTTTTTTACTCTGTAAAATATAAGCTTAAAAAATGCGACGAAAACAATTGTTTTATTAAATAATATGTATTTTTTTACATATATTAATGCGTAGGTGAAAATCCGATTTAATCGAGATATCTTTTTTAAAATAAAATTGTGACTAAATATAAATAAAATAAGAAAATATCTCTGCTGTTCGATCCATATTGAATAAACGTGACTTGTTGCTACAAGTATTAATAATGAATCGTTACGAGAAAAAAAAGTAAATTGAAAAGGCCAAACTTGTTGGTCAACTAAGTATGCCAAATAATTTTTCATAAACAATAGTTTGTAATTAAAATTTTCCTAAACTGAATTTACTTACATAAAAAAGCTGTTTTTTTTTTCAATCTTAATATATTGTTATAATATAATCAATTTAAAGATTATATATTAGTGTAAATTTAGGTTAATACAAATCATTTTCTATAATACAATATTACAATATAAATATATAAATAAAAATAATTTTATTTACAATTTGTATAACGCATTCTTTTATCTTATTTAAGATACTAAATAATAATTACTCATTTAGTTTTTCAACTTCTAAGCCTATAGATTCAGGATTTAATGTTGATTTTTTACTTCTCTTAGCTCCTGATTCTAAAATAATAATTTCGTAAATTTAATTATCTTAATAAGTTATATATTATTATTAAATACTTTAATATATTCTAATATATAATTCAAAAATCTGGTAATTAAATATGTTATTACCTTGATGAAAATGTTTTGCGGTGCGTTTTCTAAGATCTTCAACAGCTTCTTCTGATTGTGCCCATTCTAAAACTAATCTTCGACCGTATAAATGTGTACTTTGGCATAATGCTTTGAAAGCCCTCTGAAAGCAAAAAATAGTTTTATAATTACTTATATTAAAAATATAAACATCTGAAAATTTATGTTCACCTTTGCTTCTTTTTTTGTATAAAATTCTACAAAACCGAAACCTCTATGTTTTTCATCACCAACCATTTTTTGAGGTAAGCGCACACCTCTCAATTCTCCAAAAACTCTAAAAATAAAATTGCAACAGATCTTACGTTACAATTGATTTGAACAATATTTTTTATCTTTTTCTATCTAAATACTCACTTAAATAAATCTTTAACTTCATCGGCATTTGCTTGGAAAGGTACATTTCTCACAAGAATTTTCGTTCCAGTTTGCTCTGTAATGTTTGCCGATTTCTTCGTCGTCTTTACATCAGCTCTAAAATTCATAAATATGAAGAATCATGAAATAAATAAATTAAGTGCATTTTTTACTTTTTCAGTATTTTTAAAAAAAGAAGTAAAAGTATTACTAACTGTTCTGTTCTCTCAGAACGTTTCAGTTCAATAGTTTTGCCATCTAATGTTGACGTTTGTAACTGTTTTAAAGCTCGTTCGGCATCTGATTTTAATTTATATCTTACAAAACCATAACCCATAGATAATTTATTTCCAGGGTTTTTAGGATCCTTTTTCATACTAACATTTGCATAATGTAATCGACCACATTTTAAAAAGTGCTGAAATACCATTATAAATGAGTATTTCACATAATTTGAATTCTACATTTCGTTTTTCAAAATTTTATTTTATAATATTTATTACCTGTTTCAACTGTTCATTTGTAGTACTGAAATTTAGATTTTTAACAAAAAGAATAGTATTAGGTTCTGGTTCGTCGTCTTCATCCTCAGTTTCACTTTTTTTGTCTTCATCTTCATTTTTAAGTTGTGTTGTTCCCGGTTCTTTCAAATCTTTTCGTAATTCACTATTCTGTACATTTTTTTTATTGTCTTTTATTGAATTTTTTTGATATGAAGTTAGGAAACTGTCATCAGGAGCCCATTCCAGATATAAAGGTAAGTGTTTAAATTTTGAATAAGCCAAATGTGTGAATGCTTTCCTTGCTTCCGATGGCTCAAGAAACTCCACAAGAGCTAGTAAAACATTATATTGATTCAAAAAAATTGTATAAAAGTCTAATTAGTTATTTATTTTATACCTGTGATTCCAGATGGAGGCAAAATAACCCTACCCAATTCTCCATGTTTAATAAATAAATCTCGTATTTCAGATGCTTGGGTACCAGCAGGCAAATTTTTTATAAGAATGACGGTTGTTGATCTTTTACTTGGTTCCTAAAAAGTTATCATAATTTAATTATTTTCAATTATCGAATGAAGAAGTTTTTAATACTTTTAATTTCAATCCATCCAAAATACCTGATTAAAGGCTGTTAATTTAACACCGTTCTCTTCCAAAAATTTCTGAGTCTCTTGTACTAATTGAGTTTCTCCTAATGCTAAGCGTACAGCTACGCTGCTTCCAGTATTTCTATCTTCAAGTACCTATGTCATTTTGAACATTCCAAATTATTGTATATACATTTAAAAATTTATTGAAATTACAAAAATATTTTTAATATACGAAAGCTCTAACCATTCCATAAGTACAGTGATACTTACATTTTCTTTTGTAGTATTGTAAGCATTCGCTATTGCATCTGCAACAGCATTTTGACCCAGAAAAAGAGTATTCCAGTTATGCGAAGATCCAGCTGTCTTCTTTGCTAGTAAGTCTTTCTTTTGCTTGAAGGTGAGTCCATCTGAAAAGGATAAATTTAAATCAAGAATAGAAAGAAAATAATTAAGTATATGAGATATAAAAAAGAAATTTAACACTATTATTTTTGCGGTATTGATAAACAAATTGGTATTTTTAAATACGGAAGTTGCCAGATGAATAATTAAAATTGTAATGTTTGAAAATTTATTTTATCATAGAATTACATAGAAACAATATTGCTGATGTAAAAAAAGTAAGAAAAATATTAAAAATTATGCATTTAATATTGATATGTTTATAATAAAAACGAGATGTAACAAGAATTTTTTTTATTTTAAAAATTAATTTCTTTTTTACTATTATTTTAGAAACTATGATGATGAACCGGATAAAATAAAAAGTTATTTATTGAAAAATATAACATTTAAGATTATTTCATGTATTATTTTCGAATGTGTACAAAAATATTCATAATAAAAATAAATATTACAGTTTATGGAAAATTGTTGTAATTATTCTTAAAATAAATAATGTTGCTCTGTACACAGTTAAAAATTGTATTTGCACGATTTGACAAAGATTTTTTTAAAACCGACTTAATTTTATCATTTTTTGAACTATTTTTAATAAGAATTTAGGACTTTCAAAACATATGTTGATCTTTACCTTGTGCAAGTAAGTCATCTATCGATTCTGTTGCTTTTGCTGGAAGAAGATGTAGCATTCTGCCATGATGAACAGATCCATCAAGTTCTGTGTATGCTTTCACTGCATGTTCTGGCATTAAGAAAGTAACAGTGCCAAAACCTTTTGGCTTTCTAGTAGTTTTATCAACTGGCAAATCTACTTCAGTTAAAGGACCTGCATTGAAAATTTGGAATAAAATAAATTTATCAAAAATAGTTATCATAAACAATGATTTAATGATCATAACCATATGCTTCAAATAATTGTCTGATATCGTCTTCAGTCACTGTATACGTTAAATTTCTTAAAAAAATTCTTCCTGACTCAACTATACTCTCCTCATTTTTAAGACCTTGTTCTTGTTTTTTCCACCTTAAATTTGGATTTTTTTTTTCGTTACTTGACTCGTTCTTTTTAGTGGTATCATATTTACTAATGAAAATACGTTTTCCATCTAAAAATATATTTAATTATAAATTATAAGCTTTAGTATATTATATGTTTAATAAAAGTGAAATAAAAAACCTAAGAAACTTTTATTTTTATTAAGTGCCAATTTCATGTGTTTTTCCATTTGAAATCCTACATAAGCAATGCCTTTAATATTTTGTGGTACCCGTATTGATTTTGGTTTCATTCCTTTGAAAAATAGTTTGATATCCTTTTTTTTATGATGATAACCAAGACCACGAAGTTTCACAGTAAAGAATTGTTTAGATCCATGATTTTTATTTTCTTCTAATATTGCACTACTTTCCTCTCCTTTTGATTTTTTCTTTAACATCTCCATATACGCTTTGTCAGAAATATTCTTGTTAGCTATTCCTTCATCTTTAACAGAATTTGTATCTTCTTCTGATTCTTGATCTTTGACATCATTTACAGCTTCTTCTTTTATAGGAAATTGTACATCATTACTCCAAATTTTTATATCACCTTTAGAGTGGCTTTCAATAAATTCTTGGAAGAGTGGATCATCTTTATGCTAAAAATAATAGTTTTATCAAAATTTGAATTTCAATTCATAACAATAACAATCTCATTTGTTAAAGAAAATTGTAATTTTAGAAAAACTGATAAAGACTCATATTTTTCACATACTTTTGCTATCAATTCCTGAATTTGATTACTTTCTTTCTCTTTCCCTTTCTCTTTCACTTTCCCTTTTGACTTTTTTATATTTTTTTCTTCATTACTAAATTTTTCATCAATCACTTCTTCATTTTGAACTTTCTTTTTCAATTCCTTTTTTATTTCAAATTTTTTAGTTTCACCATTATTATTAATTACATCTGCCTTCTTAGCTTTCTTTTGCTTTTTTTCTTCCTTAACATTAACCAAATCGGCTACTTTCTCTTTATTGTCAGGAGCATATTTACTCCATGATTTTGGTTTCGAAGAATCACCTATAGATCAATATAGAATGCAACAAAATCGAAAAAAATACAGTACTGCTAAGGAAAATATACCACAATAAGCAACACCATACCAAGTCCAACACAAGGTTCAACTGTGATTCGACAGGTATCGATGCAAGAATTATTGAAAAATTGTAAGGCTGCCTTTCCTTCATCCTCGGTATTGTATCCAATGAATCCGAATCTTCTAAATATGCCATCTTCTGTATATTTAAGTTGTACATCGGTCACTATACCCTTTTCACTAAATAATTCTTTCAGCTTAGCAGCGGTAACCTAAAATTTTAATAAACATTTCCAAATATAGTCGCAAAGAGTTGTAACTAATTATTCAAAAATTTAATAAATCAATACTAACATTTTTTGGTAAATTCTTTACAATCAATCGAGACATGATTTCTAATACTTAAAATACTATCTAAAATCATTAAAAATCATTACGTATCAAAACAATCACTCGTGTTCTTAGCCGAAGCCAGTCGGAAGCATGCTAAGGAATGAGAACTGATGAGAAGAGAGAGAGAGAGAGAGAGAGAAAGAGACAGAAGCCGTGACGGCTACCACGTGCTCAGAACCTCTCCGAGGCGATAATCCAATCAGCTCTACAGAGAGCATATGATCACTAATAAATAAACAAAATTATTAACAAAATATACAATATTGTAAATAAATATTTTTTTATATAATACATTTTTCTTTATAAAACAACAAATATATTATTATATTATAAATCTGATTAAAAAATATTTGAAAATTGTTTATTTGTCAGACAACTGGAAAATACAATAATTTTCGAAAATCGATAATAGTTTGCTCAATACTTTGCATATAAATATTATATTATCTTAAGTGAAAATAAAATTGTAAATATTTTCTTATACGGAAAAAATGAACCTACTTTTAAATGATAATATGAATAAGAACATATGGCGTAACGTCAAACAATAGCAGACAATAGGCGTCAGACCTACATATATAGCATACAGGTAGACAGATGTATAAGGTAGTGTCAAATTGATATGAAAACCTCTACTCCAACGTGAAACTTGAAGAAAGAAGATTTTAAATGAAAAAATTTCTAATGAACTAGCACTATGTCCATGAACATCCCTCGTACAAATTTTCCATTAATATGAATTAAAGGTCGTACGCTATTTTATATATATATATATTTCTTCAAATTCAACGCCAAAATAATCGATTTTCATTAAAATAAATTCCCGACTGCTCAACAAATTGCAATTTAAACACTGAAATGTATATAGAGAATTTAAAAATAAAATTCTAACATTTTCTAAAGCAGTAATTGGATTTAAACGACGTTCGTATAATATTATACATAAGTCGAGAGTTTACATTTAAACATATAAGCTGATATAAGCTATTTTTAATAGTGACCCTCTTTTCTGCAATCGGGCAACGCGAGGCGACAAAGTGCAACGGGAACTAGAGCGTTCGTGTAAGCGGGCAAATTTAAAAGCAACGTGATCGAAGCTTGCACATTGTTTCGTTAAGCTGTAAATAAAACTCAATAATTATATGATGGAAAAATGCCGTTTCGATAAGTAGAATTTCGTATTCTAAGCACGGTATTTTATTAAAAGTATAAAAAAAAAAAAAAAAAAAAAAAAAACAAATGAACGCAAATAAAAAAGGGAATGTAACAGCGAGAGTATAGTTTATTCAAAATTTTCGCGCGCCGCTGCGATTTACTGTCGTGCGTATAATTTTGCTCTGGTTTTATTTGCTTCGAAGGAACATGCACGAATAATAATGCCGATACAAAAAATATAGAAATTCTCCGATGCATAATGCAAAACTTTATATTGCTCTTCGTGCACGTGGGATACAGGATGTGCTGTTATGATTTAACAACGTATATTATTTTTGGTAGGCCGCCTAGGACGAAGCGACCTGATGCGGCTGCGAAAGCTTAGCTGCGAATTCCCTCCGGCGCTGCGGGTGGCTTAAACTTTCGCACGTACCATCAGCTCGACATTTATACGAGCACGATAGTCTTGCAAGCTAATTTTTACAAAGCATGCCATTTATAAAGACGTTAGCTTATTGTATTTATGCGCTTCTCTTCATCGACATTAATTGAAAGTAATTTTAAATTAACCATACAATTCTATAATTATGATTAATCAGTTTCATTCACACTTAAATAATTATTACTCGCTTGCAACTTTAATAAATAGTTAATATTGTTTTTCCCCGAGATTCGCCGTTGCATTAAAAATTATTTCTCTAGTTCTTATAGATTATTGCAAATTTGATAAATTTTTTCATTATACTCCTCTCTATATGAAAATTAATCATTTTTAATTCTTCTGCTCCTCCGAGGCGCTTTGCATCGTCCTAAAAAAAATTATTTCATAGAAATTTTATATCGTATGCAATTAATATCTTACTTGTTCTGTACTATATATTGTATACCTAGATCTCGTTATATATATTTATTATAAACACTCATCATACTTATTTACATAATTTATACATTATTATAAATCCCGTGCGGTTTGGCTAGGAGCAGCTCACATAGAACTCTCAGTTAATATATAATATCATCAGGAGACTAATACTTATAAGAATTTCCTCCGTTTAATTCTCATATAGTTCAAGCCCCTAACAGTCGTTGTTAAAACCTGCGTCATGTAAATAAATTGAAACTCGAGCGATTTTGTAAATGCCCAGAGTCCGTACGTACTGAAAATACGCACATATTAGGCTTTGCTTTCAACTCCAACATATGTTTAGTATACGTTTTCTATAGATCACAACAAATAATACGGCCAACGGAAATGAAAATATAACGCATCCGCAATACCGATCAAACGGCATCCGTTAAAAACAGCAACAATAACAACAACAATAATAACAATAACAACAATAATTTTAATTAAAAGCGTAGCGGTATTAATTATCACGGACTTAAAAAAAAAAAAAAAACAAAAAAAAAACTAGTTAGAGTACTATATATACGGACCCACTGGAAACTGAGCTCGAAGAATCTATAAGCCAATAAAATCAGCCACCTTGAATCACAATTAGAATCCATAAAAGAAATCTTAAAAAATCTTAATACTACCAATTTCGAGGCAAATAAAACTGGTAATAGTTAACATAGCAAAATAGTAAAATAGTAATGGTAAAATAGTCAGAGTAGCGAACGGCCTTAAAACACGCGCTTCTCGTTCGATTTTGGAAGTCGTGCAAAAATTGTTTTTTAAATCGCGGCTCTCGCTAATAAAGTATGCATCGCGTTTCATGTCTATGAGAATGAAAATATGAGCATAAAATTGATCAATAAAATGTAAAGTATTTTTTATGTATATATAGCAATAACGCTTCATTGCGACGTATTTACGAATGAATTACACACACACACACACACACACACACACACACACACACACACACACACACACACACACACACACACACACACACACACACACACACACACACACACACACACACACACACACACACACACACACACACACACACACACACACACACACACACACACACACACACACATAATTCTATGTTAATTATCGATGAAAAGCATTCTAGAAAATAACGAGCTTCGGATTATTAAAAATGATGAACTGTTCAATAGAACAGAGATTAGAGTAATCAATACACCTTTCTATATACATAGTAAAAGACTTACAAAATAACGAAATATTTTGGAATGCTGGAACAATATATCGCTGTTACAAAATTTCTGTTATTTGTATTTATAATACAGTTTATCATTCCAATAATGACGTTGATTCATATTTAAATACCAGTTCGATCGAATTTAAAATATGAAATAAATATAAAATGAAATCTGTTTCTTTCGATAAGTAAAAGTCGCAGTAATATAAAATAAAATCTTTAAAAAAATTCTTTACGGTCCAATTGTATGTCGCATTCTCAAATGAAAGATCTATTATTCACAGTTTTTTTCGTCTAACGAATGCGAAAATGCGCAATAACGACCATTTGCAATCCCTTGAATATCTACACAAGACAAGGATACTAACAAATTTGTAATCCAAAATATATACAATGTTGAAAGAGGAAGAATTAAGTGAAATTATTATAATTAATCGATTAAAACAATAATATAATGATTCCATTTTAATACAATGATATATATATATATATATATATATATATATATATATATATATATACATATATATATATATATATATATATATATATGTATATATATTATTAAAAATATGTATACATGTTAAAATATATATATTTTGCCATTCTATAATATTTAATAGAATTTGTTTATTTTTATTATTTCAATACAGCAGATGTACATAATCTTTTTACAATGCTTGGGTCTACGCTTACGATCCAGAAACAACCGATCAATCGAGCGAAAATCATGTCAACGGAGAACGGAGATCGAAAAAATCACGCTAAAGTCGCTCAAAAATCAAGGTTATACTCACTGTTTTCCTCGATTATCGTGGTGTGGTGTTTTATGAATTCCTTCCAACCGACCGGTCGGTTAACAAAGAATATTATTGCAGTGTTATGCGTCGTTTGCATGAAGCTATTCCTCTCAAAAGGCTAAATTTATGAAAAGACAACTTTTGGTTTTTGCATCACGATAATACACCAGCTCAGGCTGCATTGACTTTACGTGAAGATTTCGCCAAAAATGCAACCAATATCGTTCCGCAACCACCGTACTCGCCTGATTTAGCACCGTCTGACTTCTGTCTGTTCAGTAAACTCAAAAGATCACTTCGGGGACACGGGTTTGATTCTATTGAAGAAATAAAAACCGAATCGAAGAAGGAACTGATGGCCATTCCGGAATACGAGTTTAAAAAATTTTTTGAAAATTGTAAAAAGCGTTGTCAAAGTTGCATTGCATCCGGGGGGAGGATTGCTTTGAGGGGGTGAATTAAATTTAGAAGAATAAATAAAGATTTCAAAAGTTATATATAAAGTCTTACTCATATTTGTTCATAGTAGTATGTATATTGTATAGTGTTCTGTAAAGTGTATATAGTGCTTATAATTTATATTTACATTTTAAAATTTTTTATTGAATATTTGATTCAGCAAGACACAAATGATTGTTACAATAAAAAATTATTCTTATTCGTTAAACCGGGTGTCGAAAAATCGAGGATTTCGTAAGAACAAGTATAGAGAAACGTATCTAGAAAAAGTAGTTTAAAGTACCTTCGAAAATGTAGGGCGTTAGTTTTTGTAACTTTACAGGACTCATTTTTCAAGTAACTATGGAGCTATATCTCGCCCAATCTACAATAAATCAAAATATTTTGATGTATGAAAAGAATTTGTTGGCTGAGACGCACAATTTTCAAGTGGAAATTGCGGAAATCGCACGTTGAACCGTTCAAGGATTTAATTTAGATCTGTTTTTATCTTTAATTCTGTAAGATATGTAGGGCGAACGATCGGTATAAGTGGAAGGGGCACCGGTAGAGGACGCTGCAAAAGTACATACGTCCTAAATTAAAACAGACAATTCAGAAGAAATTAGAGCAATCCTAAAATCTATTTGTAATGTGTGTGTGTGTGTGTGTGTGTGAGCGCGTGCACCAAAAATATCTGAATTGAGAAATTCTAATATTTTTAATTTTAAGAAAACAATTGAATTGTACTTTTAAGAAATTAATTAATTAATAAATTAATCTTAATTTTAAGAAATCGTCCGCTATGATAATGCCTACAGATATATCATTCAAATAGTTGATCGAATAAAAATTTGACAAAAAATTTTTAACTCATTTGGAATCAAAACCTGTACTTTAAATGCATTCTTCGTTCGAAGGTTTTTTTATTGTTATACTGATTAAATTGCGTTTTATCCAGATAAAATGTTCTATAAAACGTTCTTTCTTCTTCTTCTTTAATAACTTCTATATTTTTTAAAGAATATTGTAGATAGATAATATAGAAAAACTTGAATGCATGCAATCTTTATTTGACTGAGTATTAATCTAACACAATAGAAAATCAAACTAGCAATAAATTAATTTATTATTAACCTCAGTGAATAATGAAAAGTTGGCTAAACTTTATATTCGTATTATAATTTAACAAGAAATATTACGATATGCAAGGAAAAAGTAATTTTAGATAAAGAAATAAATTAAACAGTTCGTTATATCAATATATGTAAAAATACAATCTTAATTAAAGTTTTTTTTATCAACTCACTAAAATCTACATATTTTTTATAGCTATAGATATTTTGAAAGCCTACAGCTTGTAAAGCTGTATATACCATTTTTAAAGGAAAGGTATTTGCCATTATAGCAATTAATGTTCATTATATATTATTTCTAATTATTTTGAAAAGGCACACACATACATAGTTTTGAAACTTCGAAACACATCATATATGAAACGTTCAAAAAAAATTCTGAAACATAATGTGAATGGAGGCAAACCTGTTGAAAATATTTATTTTTAATATTTTGTTATCGATTTTTTTATTATAAAAATGTTTTTAAAAAAAGGTAAATCTTTTCTTCTTTTGAAGTATGAAAATTCAAATTCTTGAAATAATATAGTTAATGCGCTTTTTGTTCAATTAATTAATATAAAAAAATAAGAATTTTTTTAAAAAAATCTTGTCGAAGTACATAATTATGTAAATAAACTATATATATATATATATATATATATATATATATATATATATATATATATTCGGTTTAGACCATCAGTAGTGTTCAACGGTTTTTTTTTTATAGATTGCGAATACCCTGATGACTGTAGGGCATCCTGGACCTCATCGTTGCGGATGCCTGTTGTAGTCGATAATCCAGAAACCTTATATTTCGAAAGCTGGCATTTTGGTATCAGCAACCGGATATATAGATCGATATATAATCGGTACCAGGCATCATAAATAAATAAGGTTAATACCACGCGACTTTCGTTTCTTTCGTCAAAATTTCTAAGTCAAAATTCTAACCCAAAATACTAATTTCCTTTAAAACATTCCGGTTCGAAATTCAAGCAAGTCTCTTAAAATTACTCAAAAGTCTCGAACAGTTTCGTAGTAAGACGTGGAACTCGTGTACAGATTACAAAAAAAAAAAAAATAGCAAAAAACACTGTGACCCCAGTTTTAAAAAAAAAGCCGTCATTCGTCGCATCGTCATCAGCGCGGGATACTGTCTGCAACATCATATAATGTCTTTTGGAGTCCTCGCCCGATAAGCCAGAGAGGGAGAGAGATAGAGAGAAAGAAAGAGAAAGAAAGAGAAAAACAGGCGTGTGGGCGTGCGAGGGCGCACCTGCCTGCGTACAAAACATTCTCCCCCCCCCTTTCCCTGCCTTGCTAACGCACGCGCAACGGAGCATCCAGCAGCAGGAGGCCCGTCATATATATATATATATATATATATATAGATTCTTTGTCGGCGCGACTCCGCAAGTTCGCATCAGCACTGCCTTCGTTTCATCCCCTCTCCTCCTGCGTATCGAGGGTCGGACAGAGAGAGAGAGAGAGAGAGAGAGAGAGAGAGAGAGAGAGAGAGAGACAGCAGGCCAGGCACCAGAGCATCCATAGCCAGGGTGGCCCCCTCGAGAGCTCGGAGTTCGGAGCTCTGTAACACGTATATGAAAAAGATATACGAATATTAATACAAAATAACGAACACTCGGTGCATCGGGTCGCACAGTAGTTGCGGCACCGCGCGGACACAACGGCGGTCTTCGATCCTCCTCAATCTTTCTCTAGATAAAAGCTTCTATACCTCGGCCGTCATCAGCATCCCTCCTCCCATATATAAATAAATATAGACACATGTACATATACGCACTCTGCCGTGGGGGCAACATATAGAAGCAGTGCGCGCGTGCCTGTGTGCCCGTGGTCTTCGTTTATGTGTGCAGCGCAGTGCGCGACGTCGTTGCTGCAGCAGGTCTATCGCCGCGGTGGTAATGGTGTAACGTCAGCGCCGCGCCGCCGTGATATACACACAGACGACTCGTCGTCGTCGTCGTCGTCGCTGCCGCCGCCGCCGCCCCCGTGCCCGTCTTCGTGCACATCGCCGACCGCGCTGTGCCTATGCGCGCGCGTGCGCGAGAAAGAGAGACAGAGCGAGCGAGTGAGCGAGCGATCGCCATTTTACGCGTTGTTTAGCTCGTCGCGCTCGGCAGCTCCGCTCGGTCGGGCTGGTGTTGTTGTTGTTGTTGTCGTCTCCTCGTTTTTGTCGCTGTCGTTGCTCTGCCGTTGAATCGGGAGGACGGTGCCATCGTCGCGGAGGTGGAGAGGACGGCGGGAACGTAATCCGTATACTTTGGCGTTCTCTGGATACACACACACATATAGAGAGAGAGAGAGAGAGAGAGAGAGAGAGAGGGGGAAAGGAGAGCGAGCGCGCATATACAAGACAGACGACGCGTGGACTCACTCGCTCGCTCGCTCGCTCGCCCGTCGTCGTCGCTGCAGCAGCAGCAGCAGCAGCAGCAGCAGCAGCGGCAGCAGTCTCGCGTCAGTTTTCTTCGAGCAGCCGAGTAGCAGCAACCCATACGTACTCGCTCGCCGTTAAGTGCGCGCGTGTTACTTTTTTTTGTGCGCGTGTGAGAAGTCGGCTGTCCGCTCCCTCCCTCCCACCGACATACACTCCGCTGGGGGTTAGTCGATGCGCTCGTGCATGAGAGCCCAGGGGGGTGGATGAAGATGCTGCCCGAGCATCGCGCGCTCGACAGCTGCGCCTACAAGTAAAGCAGAAGAAGAGCAAGAAGAAAGGGAAACAAGGACCCTCCTCGAACTGCCACCCCCGCCCGCCCTCCCCCTCCCCAAGCCTGTAACGGTGCGCGCACGAAATATACACAGCGTTCCGCGGCGCAGTTCGCGCAGCGAGGCAGGAGGCTGTTCCGGGTGTGTGCTGCGGGTCAGCGCCCATCGTCGGGCCGCGAGGTGGGTGCGGAGAAGGATCAGGAAGGATAAGGCACAGGCCCGAGCTCGTGCGCCCGCTCGCGGGTGAGATAAGAAGGAGAGAGCCAGCCAGCCCGCCCAGGAAGGGTGGGAGAGCGAGAGGAGGCGCGATGCAGCGAACGCCGCGGCCCCTGTGCACGGCCGAGTAAGAGTATACGGCCCTCCTCCGAGGCTCGGCTCGCTCGCCTCTCTCTCCTATACCTATCTGTGTCTATACGCCTCTCGCTCTCTCGCGCGCAGGCAGCCAGGCGCACACATACACCTGCCCACCTCGTTATTATATTCCCTCTTCTACGTATATCAATCGCTCTCCTTTCTTCGATCTAAACCCGCGACGCTTTGTATTCCATCCATCTATCCATCCTGCCCAACAGACAGAGACAGAGAGAGGAGAGAGAGCGAGAGCGTCAACTTTTGTTCCAAAACGAGGGGAGAGATAAAAATCTAAGCAGGAACTCCGAAAAAAGTGCTTATTTTTCTCTCGTCCGACTATATAGCGCAGCTCGAATACAGAGATCAAGAGAGAGTGAGAGAGAGAGAGAGAGAGAAAGAAGTTCAGCCGATGTTTTGAGTAATATAACCAGTGTGTTCGCCAGTGCGCGGTATTCAAAAAAAAATAAATAAATAAATAAATAGATAAACAAAGAAAAAGCAAAGGAGCCTGTATAATACCTATACAAGCATACGTAGCAGAAGAAATCAATTTTGGCGTATCCGCGTAGTACATAAGAGTGCGGGCTATCGCAAGTGTGCGTGTTTCGTGCATCAGCATCTCTCCACATCCTCTCCGACGCTCTCGCTGATAATGATAATCGCATAGTTGTCGCGTTTATACATACAAATATATATATATATATATATATATATATAATATATATATATATATATACATATTGTGCGCGAGTGTGTTCCTCTCTCTTTTCTATTATATAGAGAGAAGAAAGAGAAAAATATATATAAAAAGGACAGTGCCGCAGCGGCAACAACAGCGCCGACGGAGAGAGATATATAGCAAAAGAGCGATAGAGAGGGGAAGAAAAAAATCCGTGAAGAGGGATAGAGAGAAGGAAGGAAGGGGATACCACCTAGAGGACACGCACGCCCCCTCCCCCCTCACCCACCCTTTACTCGTGTGTGCATATACGACACATCTCGTTCGTGGCACGGTGTGCCTGGTGTATCTCTGTGTGTGCATATAAGTGTGTGTATATACTTCGCCTCTCGTGCAGCAGGAGGAGAGAGAGAGGGAGAGAGGAAGAGGATATCTACAGTACCCTCCCCCCCCGCCCCTCGTCACGGAGGAGAGGAGCGAGAGGAAGCGCCGAGAGCGAGAGAGAGAGCGGGAGAGCGACTGTGTGCTTGCGCGTGTGTGCGGGTAGAGGAGGCCCTCTCCCCCACCACCCCGCAGCCGGGATTCAACGATGAGTTCGCGCAACATCCCCTCGGACAAGGTAAGTCGAGCTCTCTCACTCGTCTTTTATGTATGTATATATATATATATATATATATATATATATATATATATATATATATATATATATATATAACTCGACAACACACACACATATCTACGTATATGCACTTTTTACCTTTGGATTATCGCACATACGTACATGCAGGGAGAGGGTTCGTATTATATTAGGGATCCGAGGGTCCGTCCTCCCGCGTTTCGCGACACACCGCGAGCCCGGCTGCTGCATTGGCGCGACCCGACGATAATGCACCAGTGTTTGTACTTACGACGATGACTGTAACGCTTCTGATTTTACTTAGAGTAGAGCGAGGAGCGCGGGAGTGAGCGAGATAGATAGAGAGATAGAGTGAGTGAGAGAGAGAGAGAGAGAGAGAGAGAGAGAGAGAGAGAGAGAGAGAGAGAGAGACGATCTTTCTTGACCCAGTTTCAGGCCTTGGCATCGCGGCGCGCGGCACCTAACTAAACACACTCACCTTGCTCCTGGCTCTATGCGTGTGTGTATGCGCGCGCGCACGTTCGTGTGTACATGACAACGGCGATGTATATATAGCCAAAGGTATATTATAGGAGGAAAAGCGCCAGCGAGAAACACGCACACATCTTCACCCTTTATCCCTCTCTCTATCTCTATAGCTCTCCCGTCTATCTGTATCTATGTTCCATCCACCCCCTTCCTTTATCTCTCCTCTCTCTCTCTCTCTCTCTCTCTCTCTGTCGGTATCTCTCGCTTTCTCTTTCTGTTGCTCACCACCCTTCTTCCCCGCCCCCAGTCAGTGCCCACGAAATCGATGAAACTGTGCTCTGCTCTCGCACCCTGTCGTTGTCGAGGCTGCTCTCTCTTCCTCTCTCTCGCTCTCTCTCTCTCTCTCTCTCTCTCTCTCTCTCTCACTCACTCTCTCACTCTCTATCTCTCTCTTTCTGACTCTCTCACTCTCTCACTCACTCTCTCACTCTCTATCTCTCTCTTTCTGACTCTCTCACTCTCTCACTCTCTCTATTTCTAGATAAAGATGCGACAGAGATAGGAAAAATCGTTGCGGAAAAGGGTTTCACTCGCACGAGGTAGCTCGAAATCATCCACGTCTCATATATATATACATATGCATCACACCAATCCTCCGTCCCTCTTTCTCTTTATCCAGTGCGCGCGCGGCGCCAACCATACGACCATGGCGCACGTAATGCACTTGCATGTATGCATATTGCGCGCGTGTGTGTATGCACCTACATTGCACCTCCTTCGCGAAATACCTGCAGCGCATTGCCTGATGGGTGAATCTGTGTGTATGTACCAGGTATATACATATGTATTTATATGAATATGTATACCCATATATATATATATACAGTCGCGGCTCTTTCTGGCACGCGGCGCGCGGGAGAGGAGAGCCGCTTAAAGCGATAGAGTGGAAAGGGCCGCGGGGGAGGAAGAGGAGGAGGAATTCCGCGCTCGCCTCTCTTGCGCGCGAACCGCTGAAAACTGGTTTCCACCTCCTCTTCATTCTCTTCCTTCTCCGTCACCGCCAGCCCCGACGTATACGTCTTCTGCGAGGCGCGTTTCCGCGTTCGATATATAGATATATATATATATGAAGCACCTAACCTCGTTCGTATACATATATTGTATGATCCACGCATTTATGTATCTGCATATGCATATAAATCCTAAACGTCGAGTTGTCGTCATCGAGAGGTGCGATTCGCTCATATATATATGACATACCACGTCCTTCACCCAACCCCCACCCCCTGTATATATATATATATATATATATATATATATATATATACAGCGCTCGGGTTTTATCGATTAGCCACGACACGGCGGGACGGCTTTGTGGCGGTCGTCGTCGTCGTTCGTCCGTATTCGCGGGGCGCACGGGACCCGACCCCGCGCGATATTTAGGTCATCAGCTGTTTCGCGCGGCGCATATACGGGGGTGCGCGACGGTGTATATGTGTGTTTGTGTGTGTGTGCGCGCGCGCGCGCGTATGTGTAGGATATTATATATACGATGTGTGCGGCGACGCGGCGCGGGTCCAAACAGAACCCCTCCTCCGTTCCCCCGCTCCATGCTCTCTTCGCGGCCCCCTCATAGCCCTTTTTTCCGCGGCCGCCACAGGGGGCGGGAGCGCGGGATGCGCGGATTGCGGGCCAAAGATTCGAGAGAAGGAGAAGCCGGCGGAGAGGATGCGACGGGGTCGACGATGAGGCAGCGCGCGGAGGAAGAGCAAGAGGAATCGTTTCCGATGTCGGGCTGATAAATATATATATATATATATATATATATATATATATATATATATATATAAATATTCACTCGCTCCTTGGGATCGATGGCGCACACTGCACAGGTCCTTGGAGATCCGCGTTAATGTCGGCGAAGAGCGAATGCGCGACGGTACGAGACGCTATGGGTTCCCCACAGCGGGGGCCGGGGGATGCAAATTTCGCCGCGCCACCGCGCATCGTCGATCTTATCCGCGCGGATATTAATATCCGTAACTTATAATGGACGCAGTCTGGGGCAATTATCGCGCCCCCGAACGGAGGAGACTGGAGGAGCGAGGCGGCGAGGCCAGCGATGCCGCTTGTCAAGGTTAACGTATATATATATATATATATATGGATGGGCTGCTGCAACGCTACGTTTCCAACTCCGCGCTTCTCGCGGGGATAAGTGGCGATAATTGACCACGTTTCTTTATCGTATGAGCGACGATCTTAGTCCGATTATCGAGTCCGCCCGATGCAATCGTGGATTCGTCGTCTGTGTTGATTTTTTTGTTGAAAAAATGCGAACATTAACGAACAATTCGGACTGGCTGAAGAGTCGATCGAGCGATAAAAAACACGCGTAGTTTTTGTCTATCTATAGTAAGCGAATAAAGGCGCGGATAAAAGGACACACCGGGTACATCATGGAATGGTCACCGAATTCGTCACGGAAGTCGCACTTTTTCAGCAGAAATGAGACAATTTTACAATGATTTCGAATTAAACGTTAAAAAATAAAGACCAGAGAGTGTCTGGCTAAAAATCGAGTACACGTATTTATAATATTTTTCTAAAATTCATATGTGTATAATTAGAAATTCATGTGTGTGTGTGTGTGTGTGTGTGTGTACATATAATTAGATAACGAAAAAGAATTCGGCGCTACTTTCTATATAGTCACGTTTTCTCTTAAGAATTTGTTGCGCTGTTTATATCACGAAAACGAAACGAATTACGTTAACGAAGTAAAAAAAAAAAAATAAAAAAATTATATTGTCACATATCGCGACCCGTATTATCTGTTTTATTGCGTGCACATTTTGTATTGTCCTTTTATCCGCCATCTGTATTGCTTCTATTTTGACAATTTCGTCACGTTTCTTTTTCGCTTTTTTTTTCTCTCTTCGTTTTTGGAAAAAAGTACAAAGCCGCGATATTGATCCTATCGAGAATTGCAGACACGTGCGATTGTAATTATTCGCTCCCTCTTCTGTTTTTACACTGGCCTTCTCTTTCTATCAAAGAGCGTAGCCACGCCGTAACGGTGTTTTAAAACTTTTGTTATTGCATTTGCATACTAGCTGGATAAATGTTACAAATAATTACTAAATCTGAAATTACGTCTGATACGCGCGTCAGAAGGAAGAAGAAGTATAACGTATATGTAAAACGTGCACATTACGCTCTATACATTGAGTTTTCGAAAGAAAAAAAAAGAAAAAAATGAAACTGTTACCGCGACATAAGCGCTACTTATAGTCGCGCGACGAACTACACGAGTGCTGCAGCTGGTGGCACATCTACATATAACTTTTGCCGTCTTCCCTTCCCCCCTCCCCCGCCATCCTCATCCCTGCGTCGACATCCAAACGTAACAAAAATCTCGTTTTTCCCAGATATCTGCGACGACGAGGAGCCGGCGCGATAGCTACCGCGGGTTCCGCGACGCTCCACCAGCTACTTTTCCCGGAAAAACCTGCCCATTCCGGCGATTCCCCTACGGCTCACTGATTTATTATACCGTGTCCCCTCCACCCCCCCTCCGCCCCTCCGACATCCTGCGCACGCGCGAGTTTTCAGAGGCGTACAGCTCACCGTGGAAATGGGAGGGCGGGATTAGACAGAGTGAGAGGGAATCGCATCCTCGTCGGTGTTTTATCATTACCATTATATGCCAAAGAACTCGACCGCGGCGCGGCAGATGTCTTTGTGTTTATATATATTTATATATAACATTTTATTCAGTGTATTTTTTACCTCGATTTTTACGCTTTTCCGAGATATTTTTAACGACGGCCTATACGCGCGGCTCTAACGAGAATGGTCGTGCGGCGCGATGTAATCATTTCCGTTTTATTTTCCTAATTTGCCAATGCGAAAAATAGTAAAAAAAAGAAAAAAAAACAAGAAAGAAAGAAAGAAACAAAACAAAGAGGAAGAGAGAGAGAGAGAGAGAAAAAACAATCGCGCACTACCGCACACAGCCTTCGATACTTTTCCATTTCTGGTTATGCTCGTTGCGATTTTTTTCCATCGAAGAACAATGAATAAATTATCCTCGATATTGCGAACGCGTAGCGGCGCTATTCCGCGCGGGTGAAAAAAAAAAGGAAGAAGAAAAAAAGAAAGGAAAAGGAGAAAAAGAGAGGGATGAGAGAGGGAGGGGGGAGAGGGGAGGGGGCAACGGGCAGAGCGAGTGGATTATAGGAATCTCGGAAGAATCGTAAAAATGCGGCAGGCGGTAGGAGGAGTTTTTAATATCCCGGGTTCTCGTTATAAATGCACATCGGCGAAGCGGTTATTTACACCAGCTCTTAATTCATTGAATAATGCTTTTCCCACACTCGAGTCGTATATATATAGATACGAAAATTTGCTGAAACGCACATACGTATGCGCGTTTCTATACCTGTGTATGCATCTACATTTATTTATACGTGCACAGATAGGTTTCCCGAGCTCGCGCGCGCGCGCGCGCGCGCTCAATTATTCGCGGGATTCGCCGCGCGGCGTGTATTATTCATGTATCGTTACGTCCCCCACCACCACCCCCTCCCCGCTAGCGCTCTCAGGCGTACGCGCACCCGACGAAGCACGCCGCGCCGAAGTGTAGCGTGCGCCAATAGCATAGCCGCGGAAAAATATCCGTACCGATTCGCATCGCGGACGGAGTTCCCTCAAGAGTCCGGGTAAACTTCGCATTGCACAGACGTTGGCGGCATGCGCGCGCGCTCAATGCATTTCGGGCGCTCGGACATCCGGGAGCGGAGGGAGGCTGTGGGGAAAAGATTTCCCTCGGTCCTGTTTCGTCCGCGCGCGCCTCGCGTCCGCCTCGTTATGTGAGCTCGAGGCCCGTGGACGGTGGAAAATCGAGGGGCTGGGGCGAGGGGCGAGGCGGAGAGTGCCGCCGAAGCCGTGGTAACGTCGAACCGAGGGCCGCAGTCGCGCGCAGATACGTAGTCGTCGAGAGGAGGTGACGACGGAGACGGACGACAGAGCGGTGGACAGGACATTCTCCCTCTTTCCTGCACGTAGCGCGCGCGCGCGCGCACGCACACACAGAGACACGAGCGCGCTTGTAACGCAATCTCCGCGCGCCGCACCGGACATTCGGCTCTCGAATTTCAATTTTGTCCTTCCTCTCCCTTAGCCCAAGTGCGCGGCAGCTTCGATATTTAACACCCGGGTGGGGAGGGGGGGGGCACTTCTCGCCGTCTCTCTTATTCCTCCTCAGCCGCGCATCTTATTCCATCCTCCCGGTCGCCACCTGTTGGACGGAGAGAGAGAGAGAGAGAGAGAGAGAGAGAGAGAGACCCTTCTTCGTCCGGGCGAGTTTTATTTATTTATTTATTTATTTTTTTGTTTAATTTTTTTTTTGTCACTCATTTATTTGCGCTAGACGCATACGCCTTCGAGGCGCGTGCGTCGCGATGAGAATTGAATGTTAAATTATAGAGCAGGCGCGAAATAATGTACGCGCGATGACGGGGCGGGAGTGCGCCAGATGGGCCGCGCCGTGTACGTATAGGCGTCGAGGGGGAGGAGGGCCCGATCGTCGCGCGCGCTGGATCTCACTTTCTCGCTCGACTTTATTCGCGTTCGTATTTCTTTTGTTTTCTCTTCTTAAAACACGTGGATATTTAGGCAGCCGCGTAATGCACAGTTCAGCTTATTGAGGAATTTTTTTATGCGTTTACCAGTGTCTTGAAAACAAGACTGTCGCCCCTCTCTTCTCATCAAGGCGCCAGCGTGCGTATATATAATCTTTGCGCTACAGTTCTGCGAATATGACGTTTGAATTATATATATATATATACATGCACAAATCTCTGCTTTATATTATTATCCGAGAAAGACAGGGAGATAATGATAAAAATGAATGTATAATTGAACTTTGGAACTTAATTCAGGATATGTAATATTTATTAATCTTCAAGACAAGTTTGTGCAAATATAGCTCAATGACATAATTCGATAAATTCGCGGAGTTCAGAGAGGAGATCGGAGTAGCGATCGTGAAAAATGACGAAGCATAATATGCGATAATGTGAGCGAATGTACATATATATATATATCTATATATACGAATGTGTATTTATGTATGAGTACATCAGCTGTCTAAAA